>VZRQ01007587.1:0-157527 GCA_013397975.1 Machaerirhynchus nigripectus | reverse complement strand
TAGGCGAGCCCCGGGCGCCGCGCACATCGCTCCCCGCCGCCTGCACCGCGTTCGCACCGGGCCGGGGGGACCATGCGGAGCGCCCCGGTCGCCGGGCTCCTGCCGCTGCTCCTGGGGCTGCGGCTGCTGCTGGGCGGCGGCGCCGCGGCTCAGTACTCCAGCGACCTGTGCAACTGGAAGGGGAGGTGAGGCGACATCCTGCCCGGGCAGGGGGGAGCGGGGAGTGCCACGTCCATCGCCGTCCCGCCAGGGGAAGAAGTTGATGCCGAACACAAAAGGGAGACGCTCCCGCTGCGGTGCCCGGCCGGGGCTAGGGGAACGGGGCGGCAGCCGGCGGAGAGCCGGGGCCGGGGGCGGCTCTGCGTCCCTCCCTCCCGGCGGGCTCGCCGCGAAGAGACCCCGGGTAGCGGCCCAGGGGCAGGGAGGGATGGAGGGGCCGGGGCGAGTTGGGCTCCCTTCGGCGGGATTGGGGGGCCGGGGCGGGCTGGGCTCCCCTCGGCGCCGTTCGCGGGGCTGGGAGAGGGAGGGCGGTGCCAAGTCCGGCGCGGAGAAGTTTCTCCCCGCGACCATCTTCGCCGCGGTCCCAGCGCTCGGCGGAGGTGGCGGCCGCGCCCGGGGAAGCAGCGAGGCAGCCCCGGCGCTGCTCTCCCGGCCCGCTGGGAGCGGCCCGGGATGCGCTGCACCTGCGGAGCGCTCCCGCCGCCGCCAGCGCGTCCCTCCCCGGGGCTCCTGCTGGCTCCCGTCCCCTCTCTTCCCTTCCCTCCTCCGCGCTCCCTCTCCGTGCGCGTCCCGCACTCCGCGCTCAGCCGCGCCGCAGCCCCGGGGGTCACTCCCTGCTCCCGGGCACTCGTCCCGCGGAGATGATGATGATGGTGATGGTGATGATGATGGTGATGAGCACTGGGAGCAGGGGCTGGCACGGCGGCCGCGCTCCTGATTTATTCTAATTGCACCGGTTGAGAAACCTCTCCAGTTCTCAAGTGTTTATCTCCCAAATTATCTTTCCTTTAATTGCTTGTAATATGTTTAACGCGTGTGGTTGGGTCTGTGACCTTCTCCTCTCTTTACAGGTTTAAAAAAGCAACTCTGCTCAACTAGCAAGTGTTGCTAGGTCAGACTTACTTGAAGAGTAAAATGGTTCAACTCTAATACACTCTTCAGATCTGAATTTCTTTAACGTAAAAGTTTGCCCGGCCTTTATCAGTGGGGTGTTTTGGAGTAGAGAGGATTCAAAGCGGGAAAACAATTGGATTGACTTTCAACATCATGTTTTCTTATCTGTTACTGTCTGAAACATGGTGCTTGGTATTTACATCCTTTTTTTGAGTTTTCTTAATAATTGAAGCATAATTAATAGCAGCGAATCCACTTGAAGATGAGCCTGCTTGATAGGGATCAAACCTCTGGCAAACTCCTAATTGTGTCATTTTTCTTTATCAAAAGAAAAAAAAAAAGCTGGAAGTGCTGTACCTGCTTTCATTCCAAAGCATCCCAGCTGTGGTACTTACCGGGACCTTACCACCCGGTACTGCAGCACATCTTTTAAAAGAATGGTGACAAACCCCTGCAATTTTGTCCTGTTTGGCGCTTACATTTGTCCTGTTTTCTTAGAGCAAGCAGTGACCACTCATGTCACCTGAGCGGGGTTGGAATAAGCAATGCCTTGCGTATCATCTAAGGGGGGGGTGATGCTAAACGGGGGGAAGTGAAATCTTGTAACTGAGTTTGGGATGAACCTGGTGATGCCAGCTTGGGTTTACTCACCTGTTGTTGTTCTGGGGAGCTGAAGTGGCGACAGCTTCGTGATGAAGGTGTTGGATGTGCAGGGCAGGAAGGGCACAGTTTAGTCTGGGTGGTTTGACTTGTGTGAGAGTTTTGGAGTCCAGGTGGACTGGAGTCTTGGGAGGAGATAAAGTAACCCCAGCTAACTTAGGCCTTACTGGTGGCAAACAGGTGTTGTCAGAAATGCTGGCAGTGTTGAGGCCATTCAGTATAATCTGATCTGTCCTAAAACCACAGCAGCTAAAAAGGAAAGTAATTTGGGGTACCAGTAAATATAATCATTTAAATATTTCAGTGTGGATGCTAAGAGCCATACGGGTCAGAAAGAACTTGTTTTTTATGGGGAATATAACATTTTGAAGTCATGTGATGATTTTTACCTTGACTGTTAGGAAAAGTTATGAACTAGAATGCCAGACATAGTCTTTCTTCCCCACAGTGAGGTCATAGGTTGTGCTGGTGGATTTGAGAGTCATATCATCTTCTGTAGTAAACCTCAAGATGTTTTTGCACCTTTGTATACATGTGTGTATTAAAAACAACAGTCTTAAAACCAAAATATTTTGGGTATGGTTTTTATCCCTATTAGCTTGTGGAGAAGTGATGAGCTTATACCTCTGAGTAGGATGAAGAGCTTCCCTAGGATTCCTATAGATATCCCTCTTGCTTCGAGGGAAATCTGATGCAATGCACAGCTTGACACCTGCAATTTAAGTACAGGCCATAATAGCATCTTAATAAATAGCTTGTCAGAGAGCTTCCAGGAAAGCTTTGTCCGGGAGAAAGCAGAAACTTCCCTATGATGTGCCTGGTTATTATTTTTGCTGTAACTTCAGGTTTTTGTGCTGCAATGGCCTCTTGATGCTTTGGGCAAAAGGGCTTTGTGACAGGCTGAGAGCATGCTGGCCTGGCATGTTGGACTGTAGGCTGTGGTATAGAGGGAACTCAGCTCTTATGTGGCTGCTTTTGTCCATCCATCTTGCCCTTGGTGTGGTGGATGCTCTGAGGAATTCTTAATGTTCTCTAGACTGTCATCTCTAATTAAAATCTCCAAGTTAGGAGCAAAAGTTCCCTGTGTTCATTGCAGGGTGCAGGGAGGACAAGGGTACTTCTAGGGCTCTTCAGCACATCTTTAATAGAATAAATAAATAACTGAAGTAAAACAGAGTGAATATTCTTCTCGCTCCCTTTTTGTTTAAATAACACCTGTTCCCCATTGCAGCAGAACAGCTCACTGCAGTGATACTGTAACAGGTTTTTCAGGGCAGACGTAAGGGGATGGCTGAAGCCAGAAAGGGAGAAGAGCACGGAGACAGATGCAGGGATGCAGGGTGTCCTCATGGATCGGTATGAGGAAGTGGTTCTGGAAGGAGCTTGTTGCAGAAGTAAGTCCCAATAAACAGCACACATTTAAAACAGGTGATGGATGGCTCATCCATCACTGCAGCCATGAAACATCTGCCCTATGTCCTTGCCATACAGTCAAAAAACCAGAACTCAAATGAGTTTGGGAGAGTGAAAAGGCTGCCAGGTCTCTATTACTGCATGGACGTGGTGTGTCTGATGAGTGGCTAGTGAGAGCTAAACCTGGCGTTAAACAGCCTCAGTGTGAGGACAAGTCACTCTGACTGAAAGCAAAGCGACAGGTTTTACTGGCTGATGATGTGAACACGTGTTTTGAAATCTGCTTAACTTTTGAGTCATCCTTTATTATAAGGCTTAATGTGTGCAGGTACTTGTGCTTGATGTATCTGTCTAATGGCATCACTCTTGCCTGTGGGATATAATTGGCTTTCAGAAGATAATTTCAGAGTCCACCCTGTTTTTTGTTTGAACAGTGTGAATGTTTGAACAAAATTAACGTAGCTTTTTTTTTTTTTCCCCTGGCAGAAATTCACTGCCTCGGTGTTGTTGGGATCACTTGCAACAGAAGTTTCACTGCGTGAGTTCAGAGTTTTGCCCCTGGTGTCTTCCTTCTGTTTAAGCACTCAGGCTGGAATGTGCCAGTGTGAGTCCTGCAGAACCTCTGCAGTTGTTTCGGTGTCTTGAGTAGGGACAAGTGATGTGTGAGGGTAACTTTCTGCCCCTTTGCTGAGGGATAACCTTTACAGTGTTTAATATTATTTATTCGCAGCTTGCACATAAACAGACTTCTGTGTTTTCTGTTGAGTGGCATCGTGTGTGTGCTGTGGTGAAAACTGGTTTTGTGGACCAGATGTGGATTTACAGTCAGCTTGAAATATCCCTTTTCAAGTAAAGTTTCCTGAATGTGTTAAGTACTACTGAATTTGAGGGCAAGAGATTAAAGGTTAAAAACTCGTCCCTCTTTCCTCCTCATCTGTGTTCTTGATGTGGCTTTCAAGACTCTTCCAAAGCACATGTTTGAGGCTCTATTGTTATTAAATATGACTTTTTTCTTTCTGAGCTTCCTTGTGTAACCTCTATCAAGTGGGTCACACCGACACTCACAATAATGAGTCACATCAACAGTAAATGCAAACCATATGGTTTGTTTTTTTCCCTTTTACACATTGCTTCCAGTTACTTTCTAAGTGCTGACTTGAATTTAGACCCTGTTCAGTACCCGAATATATCTTTGGGATGGGGAACTCTGTATTTGGAGGTTTCTGTTGAGGAACCAGAACCTGATGGCATCACTTGCACTACACTAAAATACGTTTTTGCCACAGATTTCCTGAATTATTAAGAGACGAGTCACTTAATAATTTTAAATTACTTTTCCCTGTCTTGATTCATCTGCCTGTAAGTGGGAATGTTGTGAAGCCTCCCTAAAGTCCTGCAAAGCAGACCCGTGAGCTGATGAAGAGTCTGTTTTTGGGTAGTCCTCTGCAGGCTCAGGATAAAAGATGCTTCTGTTTGAGAAGCAGGTGCTCAGAGCGTAGGAGGAGAAACAAGCTTGGTGGTGAAGTGATTTGCTCATAGTCGCTCGAGGGGTTTGTGACAGGACCGAGACTGGGACCAAACGATTTTTCCCTAATGGCCCAAATACTGCAGCCGATAAATCAGGCTTCCCACAACTTGTTCTTCCACCTGCAGTGCCTGTGCTGTGCAGTGTTGTGCTAGGGCTTTGGGTGAAGAGCTGGTGGGGCTGATCCAGCATCAGTGATAGGCAGCAGGGGTTGTTTGGAGCTGCCCTCAGCTTAGGCTGTGGGCAAAGAAGCCGTGGGGATTTGCTGCTTATTCTGCTTACACACGGTGGTTTGCTCTCCTCTCATTAGCAGCTGGCCCTGGGACCCTGTGCTGCTCTCCTGTCCCATCCCTGTGGGCTCTGTGAAATGGTTGTTGGGGAGTTCGTTTCTGGCCACAGTAGATGGCCATGTGTTCTCCTTCTTGCTGAACACCCACAGCTGTGTGTCTGCTTGCAGCCCATCAGTGAAAGTGATAAACTGAGCTTAAACCTCATACTGGGGAGTGGGGGAGGAACCAGTTCCTACCAAGAAAAGCAGCACAGTTCAGTGCTTCCCCGGCTGTGACTGAGGAGTGAGGTGTGTTCTCTCCTCTCCCTACCTCCCAGCGTGGAGATTGGGGCTGCCCAGTTGGGCTAGAGGCTATCAGCAGCACGGGGAGCGTTGCTTTTGCTGCAGTTTACAGGGTGAGCTTGGCATCCCTCCCAGTTTCAGATCCATTGGGAATATAGACTTGGAAGGGGAACAAAGTACTTGGAGAAAGGTGGAGTCTGATCTGCGAAGCTGGAGAACGTGCTGGGTTGAGCCACCAGAAGGGAGTTTGAGCGTACGTGTTTTACTCAGTATGCACAGCTCAGTTGATGGGCAGTAACTGAGCCTGTAGTAATTTAATTGCTTTTGGTCATGTGCTTATATCCTATTTAATTTTGAAGCCTATTACTAGTGGTTTGACATTTTCTTCTGGGGGATGATTTAAAATTGTCCCATAATATTAATTAAGGCTGAAGAGTTGCAAGAGACCTGAGCTGGATGGGCCAACACCCGGTGATGTCCCGGGCTTCCTGCATTTGTTGATGCGTGTCCTGGAAGGTTCGAGGTTGACATTGACATTGTTAGCTCTGTCATTTCTGTAACCTTCTCTTTCTTTCTTCCTCCAGTGGCTTAACCCACGAGTCTCACAGGAAGGATGTTGAACAGGTCTACCTCCGCTGTTCTGAAGGGTCAATAGAGTGGATGTACCCCACGGGAGCACTCATCGTCAACCTGCGGCCCAATATTTCACCTGCCTCTTACAAACACTTGACTGTTTGCATAAAGCCCTTCAAAGACTCTGCAGGAGCAAATATTTATTTGGAAAAAACTGGAGAACTGAAACTCTTGGTCCGAGATGGAGAGCGCAGCCCCAGCAGAGTGTATTGCTTCGGCTACGACCAGGGGGGCCTGTTTGTGGAGGCCACTCCTCAGCAGGACATTAGCAGGAAGATTACAGGCTTCCAGTACGAACTGATGAGCAAGGGGATAGCAGCTGATTTGCACACAGCTTCTGGTGAGTTCCGGGGTACTGTCATGCTTCCACGTCCCGCACTGGATGCTTAATAGATGGCTGAGTGAGGGAGTGGGAAAGTGGCTGCATGTGAGTTTCGTGTGCTTTTAAGGACATGTTTTATAAGCAGAACTATTGCAGAAGAATTGATTTGGTTCTTGTTTTGCTGTTGTGTTTTGGGAGCTGGTGGCATGGGCTGAACTCCAGTGATTTGTCGAGGGGTCACAGTGTGAAGGATTCTCCCCTTGCAGGGGTGGGGTGTGTGACAGGAGCTGGCTTTACCCTACCCTGAACTCCAGCGTGAACTGGGCTTCCCAGCCTTGCTGTAACACTTTTCTAACTACTTTTTAACTCGGTTTTTAAGACCCCGCTGCATGTTTTGAATAATAAACATTTGAACAAGGAGGCACTCCTTTTCCTTGGTGTTTTTTTTTTCCCTTTGCAAGCAGTGTTACTTGCTGACCTAATTATTGCTTTTTCTCTTTTTGTTTTTTTTTTTTTTTTTATTTAAACAAGGAAAATGGTGTGTTCTTTCCTCAGCTCTCCTTACTATACTCCTGAGCATTACTGTGCCATGGCAGAGCTCTTCAACACCGTGACTATATTTTATCAGGACAGTGTTTTCTTCTCTCTCAACCATTATGAAAAGCAAGTTTTGTAGTGGGGAGCTTTACTCCAATGAAAAGCTTTATAGGGAAGAGGAGTGGACAAACTGAAAGATCTTACAAGCCTGTAAAGTCTGGTACTAAACAGCGTTTGGAACAGTGGCTCTAGGTGGGACCTAAGTGTGCTGAGCAGTTAGTTTGAGAGGAAAAACTGGCATTTGTGGAGGATGACAGGGAGAAAGGGGGAATTCCCTTTAGATAGGTGGTGTCTGGTTCGTGCATCTTACCCATTCAGAACTGCCTCTAGCTTTTATCCCCAAAACCAAGGAGGGGGGATTTCCAGAACAGCCCAAGGGGTAGCAGATTTAGGGTCGTTTGTCTCAAACGACCGCGGGGGTTTCAAGGTTTAGGTATGTCAAGTGGGGAGCCAGATTTGTGGCAACCAGGTTTCTCTTCTGAAATGTGGGCTGCCTTTGCTCTTTTGGGTGAAGGCAGCCAGAAGAGCCCTCAGAGCACACTTGGGGTGACTCAGCCCGGGGCAAACCCGGTGTTCAGTGGGGCTGTGGAGCCCGAGCCGGGTGTGGGCTGGCCAGGCTCTGCCCTGCTGATGCCACATGCTCTGCCTGAGATGCTGATTGATGAGCTGCGGTGTGACTAATTAAACTGCAGCTGTATCTTCCAGGGATATCTTCTCTGGGATCAATGATTGCAGAACTTGTTCCATCCTCCCCTCTCCCCTGGCTCCGTTCCACATCAGGCTCTGGATTGTCTGTTCGTGTATTTGTGCAGCCCTGCCAGCGTTAAATGTTGTCACGCCAGCCCGGATGGGGCTTTATTTTTGTGCAGCTCTGAGCTGGACTCAGCTCAGCTGGGCTGAGGCTCGGGGCTGATGCAGTAACCTCGGGAACTGACAGGTGGCAGCTTTGCCATTGAAACAAAACAAAAAAATAAACACAAATATTCCAATTTTTAAGTCACTGCCTTTACTTTTGCCATGCTCACGACTGGCAGCTCATTATTGGGTGTTGTGCATTTTAAGCAGACTGCTCTGCTGCATCCAAAAAGTGCTGCAGATGAAGTGGGGCATCTGCAGAGCTGCTTTCCCAGTAAGATCATTTGTGCAGGGATGAATACGCTGTGCAGAATGTCAGCTATGTAGCAAAATTCCACTGCAGAAGACATTAAATACATTGTTTAATCAGTTATTTGGAGAATGTTCCCAGATCCAGTGCTGCTTTCTCTGTCAGGCTGTGAGGATGGAGACACAGGCTAATGAGAAGTCACTTAAACTTACTAAGAAAAGTCCTGTGCTTTTTTCTTTTCCAAAAACGTTGGAATTGCTTTTGCATATAGTAAAATAATGTGACAGAAACACTGCTTACCACTGCTGGGTTTAGTCTGCACTTAGGGTTTCTCCTGAGCTTTGCCAGCTTTGAGGACTTGCTGCTGACATCCTTTACCATCACAAGCCAGCACAAACGGCTGTGTTTTCAGAACTAAATGCTCTTATTTACACACAAAATCTTGGAGGTTTTTAAAGCTGGTGGGAGTACTTTTTCAGAGACTTTTCAGAAGTCAAACCGAGGACTGAATCCAATTACAGCCTTCCTCTTTAACAGGCACATTAAATCACTTTTTCAGTGACTGCTGTATTTTCAGCTGTAACAGACACTGGTTGAATTTCAGTGCTGTCTTATGAAACAATGTGGTGGGGAATCTGCTCCGTTCTCCAAGTGTCTTGTTTGGCCAGAGGAGGCTTTTTAATAGTTCATCAGCAGAGCCTTCAGGGCAAACTAGGGATCTCTATTGTATTTTAAATTATTTCTCTTGCCTTTTTTTGGATCCCCAGACCCCAGGGAGGGGCTGTGCGGGGTGAAAACACGATGAAAATGCCATACATGACTCTTTCCACTACTCACTTGGATGAGCACTTTTATTTTCCTATAAATATCTGTGTGTCTGGGGGGACTGCCAAATAGCTGCCTTGTGAGGCTTCCACAGAGCAATATATTTGAGGCTCTTTGCAGTTCGTGGACCTCCTTCCTTCTGGAGCTGCCTCTAGTTTTTCTGTGAAACCTCAGAAGAATTGCCCTTTACTGAGCTGCTCGTTTGGAGGGGGGAGTTCACAATCACTGAAATCTCTGGAGATTCCTTCACCGGAGAGGAGGCTCAAGTCAGAGGCAAGTGCTGACCCTAAAGGAGCTGGAAACCGGGTGTGAGGCTCTGCATTTCCCACCAACCTTCCTTCTGTCCCTTGTTCACAAACGTGGCTGACGTTTTTGGCTGCTGCACTCTGGAAGAACGAGGCTGCTGGTGCCTCAGCTGCAGCGTGACAGAGTTGAGCAGAGCTGGCAGTAGGTGTGAAGAGGTGACAAAGATGTGAGATGCTGTTGTAGATGAGGTCTGCGATGTGCTGGGCAGAGGAAGCTGCAGTGCTTCTTCTGATGGCAGAGAGCTGAAAATCGCAAATATTGCATGATTTTCTTACTTCTTCAGAGTGGGGAGATGACTGTGATAAAAGACCCAGGTGTGGGGCTCAGTAAGCCAGCCCTTTCCTTGTGCAATAACTACTTGCTAACAACTTCTCCCCGCTTTCCCTAAATGCTGTGTTTGTTTCCTGGTGATAATTGTTGTACTCTGCCCTTGAATTTACTCTCCCTTCCTAACCTGGCATCCCAGCACTGATTAAAGGGTGTAAGTCGTCTGTTTAATACTTTTAATGACCTGGTGTGTCCTTAGAGCCCTGACATTGCAGGGTGCATCAACAAATCAACAATGCTTGGCAAGGTGCCTACGGTTTAATTAGAAATCCTCAAGTTTTATTAGTTTACAGCCATTCTTTCCCACTTAATCAGAGTCAAGCAAGTAATTCAGCAGAAAACATAAGCAGATTCTGAATTGGCCTTTCCCTTTTTTTGGAAAGGTTGAATGAGACAGGACAGTCTTAACAGTTTTCTAGATTTTGGGGACTTGACCCTTTTCTTTACTCTGACTCTGCATTACCACATTCTCTCAAGATTTTCCTAACTGCAGGAAGGATTTGTGCTGTACTATGATAGATTTTAATTCAGGTGACATCTGGTGTGGAAAGTTTTTTACTGTGATAGTAACAGTCCAAAAAAAGTGCATTTTTATGGGGTTGTGGTTTCTTAAGATGGGAAGAGGAGTGAAGGCAAACATGCCACAGTGCTTGACATCATTCAATGGGAGTAGTCCCTAAGAAGGGTCACCTTGGCAATTCAGGCATCCTGATGGGTGTGTTCTCCCTTCATATCCAAAGTGATGGTTGACTGAAAGTGCTTTTGATTTCAGATTAGGTTTTGGGTCGCACCCCTCCATCATTCCCATCCACACTGATGGTCCATTAACTCCAGCTCATGCTTTGCAGCCATGCTCTGAAGCCTCAGCGTTTGCCCAAATGAAGAACCGAGGCACTGTGACATTTTGGCCTGAGGCCACTGGAGAATCAGCAGAACTCGTTTAAGTTGTTGAGTTGTGTTGATTCTAATCTCTTCTGCTTGTGCTGGAAGAAATGCTCTGAGTGTCAGCTCTGCTGTCTGTACTGGCAAGCAGATGGAGGTTTTGGCAAAAGTGTTGCTTGGCCATACAATCCCTGCAGGTTTTCTGAAGGTGCTGACCCGCACGAGCTTCTCAGCCGTGCCTGCTCTAGGTGTGCCTTGCACCACAGCCGACTGCTTGCATTAAATTTCTATGAAAACTGTGAAGGTCCCTGGAGAGTAATTTACTCTTGGAGTGCTTCAGCTTCTGCTCAACTCGTCTGAAACAAGAGTCTGTAGGTTTGACCAAAAGTTTTGGAGAGGAAGGTGAATCCTCCTCCCCATCCCACCAAAGGACCTTTATTTTCTGTGTTTCAAGAGTGTTGCATCAAGCTCTGGGTCCAGCTTTGTTCAAGCTGTGTAGTTTGCTTTTCCCATTGCACGCTCATGGGGATGGCTGTAATTTAGTTGTCAGAGCTCAGGAGCTGTGTTGAAAGCCCTTTCATTACCCACCTGCTTTTGTGTAGTAAAGAAGTCAAACTTTAACAAAAATGCCCCTTTATCTTGATGGCATCTACAGACTTAGTGCAGGTTCTATTAACTGTTTTATGTTTTCTTTATTAATGCTGGGTACCTGGCTGAGAATATTAATACATGGGAGGTACAGCACTTGGGTGGGTATTTGAAAAACAAGGCAAAACTGGATAAATCCAGTTAAGTAATTACCAGTATTCAGCTATTTCCTGTATGCTGTTAATTCACTGTCCTGAGAAAACAGATTGGAAATCCAGAAAGCTCATAAGTGTTTGGGCTATAACCGTGTTTCTGCTAATAAATGGGTTTTTAAAGCACCCTTCTTAACGTTTGATCTGTGGTGTAATGTGTGTTTGGCAGAGGTGGGGCACCAATCTGCCCTGTTTCTGCAGGTGTCCTCCCAGGGCTCTGTTGTCATTCCACCCTGCAGGCTCCTAACCTCGTGCTTTCCTCTGGTTCCTCACAAATATCCAATCTTTTTTTCTTCTTTTTTTTTCTTTCTTTCTTAGAGGCTGGATGTGCTGCTTAGCTTTGTAACCTGAAGCAGCACATCATGGAATCACAGAATGGGAGAGACCTTTAAAGTCCCTCCAGTCCAGCCCTCTGCAATGTGCAGGGACACCTTCCACTAGACCACACTTCTCAGAGCCCCATCCAAGCTGGCTTGGAATGTTTCCAAGTTTAGGGCATCTACCACTACTCTGGGCATCCCGTTCCAGTATTTCTCCATCCTCACACTGGTGTATTTTTCACTTCTTGTCAGAGTGGGAACTTTGTGGTGTTTTGTGCCCAGGCTGTGAGCAGGTGGCCGTGCCTGGTGTGCCCGCTCTCAGCCCAGGGTAACCGTGACTGTGCTCCTCGCTGCTGTGGGGATGGAGAGAGGCACTTGGAACACTCAAACTGGAAGTCCCCATGACTTTTATGCTTAGCACAGGTTCTGCCTGAGTAATTGTGGCCATCTGAGGTGTTGGCACTGTGCCGTGTGGCAGTGAGAGCACCACTGGGTGCTACGTGGGGTCTGTTCCAGTGCACCCCATCAGATCAGAAAAATGCCTTCCTTTGTATTTTTTCCCCTCCCCGTTCTCTGTGCAGGTTAAAACTCTCACACCTCTTGGGGTTGAGGGGTTAGAGCTGGGTAGTTTTGAAGGTCCCTTCCAACCCAAACCATCCTGTGACTCTATGGTTTGCACAGAGCAGGTTGACACCGCGTTGCTCCCGTTGGGGTTTGCTGGTGAATCAGTAATAAACAGCAAAGCAGAGATGAGGGATCTGCTCTATGAGCCCGAGCACACCTTGCTGGGTGGCTCACCTGTGCACCTAAAGGTTTGATGGTTTGTTTGCCTTTTCTCTGAAAGGTCATAGGGAAGTTTTAAGAGAAAAAACATCAGAAAGCAGCCTTTATTGCAGTTTCTCAAAATATAGTTCAATTATTGGCCGTACAAGGGTCCTTCTGACACTCCTGCTTTAGGATACAATATTTCAAATGTGAGGTTTTTTGGTGTGCTCCCCATCCTTGCAGGAGTCTTTCCACACTAACTTTGTCTTTCCCGTAGTAACGGATGATGCCAAACTTGGTACAGAGTAACCATGTAAATATAAACAGCATTCCCTAACCCTAATGTGGTAAAAACCCATTTAAAGCTAGTTTTTGAGGGCGTGTCACTGAACTGCGTGTCATGGATCAGCACCTAGCTGGATCAGGCTGGCTGCAGTGTAACACTGCCTGGAGTGGCACTAATTTTGCGAAGCTGGAAACCTGCTCCAATTATTCACGTGCCTGAAGTGGTCAGGTTTGTGGTGAATGATTGACTGGGTGGGAGAGTTTGAGAACAAAGTTTTTGATTTTGTTTTCCCGTGTGGAATGGTAAGTGCTGTTCTGATGCTCAGGGGATGCACAGGCTCTTACATCGTCTTGAATTGAGCAAGGCTGATGTTTTGGGGACTTGAGTCTGAAAAATGTTGGACTAAGAAGTCTTCAACTAAAAGAAAGCCCCCACCTAATTTAATCTCTCCTTCTCCCTGGAAAATGGTTTTGTCAGCATTTTCTCTGGCCCTGCTTGCCCTGTGATGCTGTCGGGACAGGGGTTGGTTTTGCAGCGGGCAGAGGAGGTGACAGCAGGGCTGCAGTGATAAATACACAGCTGCAGGGGAGAGGGGGAAGAAAATAGCTTATTTTTGTGCTAGACTGGCCACGAATGCCGTTAGCTTATTTCTCAACTCAGTGGGCAGTCAGAACCAATAAGCAGTCAGGTGTATTGTCCAGGCAGCTGGGGCTCCGCGCTGCGCTGACCTTTGTGTACCAAAGATGGGCCCACAAACAGAGCTGCAGGCCAGCCCAGTTGCCTGGCAGTCTTTAATAATGCTCTGTGCTTGCTCTGCAGAACTGTTTAGTTTGCTAATTCCTGAGGCTGTAGTTAAAGAAGGGATGAGAGGGTGGGGAGGCTGAATTCCTCTTCCCACTTACTGAGACATGGGCCAAACCTTTCCCGTGCTGGCGTCTTCATTTGCAGGACAGAAGATCTCTTTCACCTTAATCTGCGCTAGGAGCCAGAAAATACTCACTGTAATATTGCACAGATACTTGGAAGATATCGTGGACCTAAAGCTGTGATATGTTCTGTCTGCCCTTGGGAGGTTTAATACTGGGTCAGAAAAGCTGCTGCCCTGTGACAAACTTGATCCAGGTAACCTTTGGTGCTGGTTCAGATTTGTGGAAGGATTTTTTTTGGTATGTGTTGTGTGGGCACCTCCTGACTCCTTCATGGGATTTGAGCATTAACTCCTGCAGTGGGCATCACCTCTGGTGTTTGCCCGTGTCCCTTCTGTATGGCAGCCCTGGGAGAGCTGGGGTGATCAGAGGTGCTGGGATGTGCACACGGAGCTTGTCTGGCATCCCATTGCCCTGTCTGCCTCCCAGGACCATTCCTGTTTGCACAGGAGGCCCCACCAGAAGTGCTGGTAGCTTTATACCAATTTCTTCTAAGTGGATATCAGAAACTTGAGAGAAAAAAACATGTTCCTCTGTGGAACTGGTGAATGAACTTAATAGGATCAAGCACTGTGTGCTTTTAGGTAAGAGAAGGTGAGATATCTGAGAGCTTTTACTGTTACAAATGAAAGATCTTGAGTAGCTATTTTTTAGGCTAACTGAACAACGTTACAGCATCCAGGATCTCTCGCTGGGTAGGTGTAGCCCTTCCACAGCCCTTCTCAAGAGCAGGCTGATCAAATAAACATGGTTTTATAATGAAAACTGGCCTTGTTCCTTCAGAGCTGTCCCACATACCAAAAAGAGTTTGATTTCTAGAAACAGGAAGGAGAAGGACCTGCGTGGAGCTGAGAGCACATTATGCTTTTTTTGGTTTTTTTTTTCTTTTTTTAAAGACTCACTTAATCTTTGATCTGTCATTACTCCACTCTCAGGGTTTAACTTTAACCAGCCACTTGTTTCTTAATTCTATTCCTCTGCTGCATAGGAGGCATTAATGGACCGGACTGAAGGGGAGGGAGGGAGGGAGGGAAGGCTCTGTGTTCCTGGCAGGTTTCCAGCCTGGTAGTAGGTGCTGGCTCCAGCCTCTCCTACAGCCCTGGCAGGGGCAGGGAGAAGTGCTTGGCTGCACAGTTTCCCCCCGGGCATGGGAGTGAGAAACACCTTAGTTGTTCGTTTTCTGCTGTGCAAGCACTGCGTGACATCTCAGCCGGGTGCTGTGTTAGCTGTGGAGACACAGCCCAGCAAGACATCCAAAACTTTACAACTTCACGTTTCCCTGGACCTGACCCGTGCGAGCTTTTACAAGGCTTTGGCACGACATTTAGAAGAAAGAAGAAATATTTTCAGAGCGAGTTTTGGGAGGGGATGAGCCAAGCCGTAGATCTTGGCAGGTTTTGAGTCGGGGGAAGCATTTGCTGTGGTCCTGTGTGGTGGGTTGGCAGCGCAGGGGCGCAGGGCTGCAGCTGCCTGCGCTGTTCCCGTGGGGTCACAGCGAGGGACACTCTGCCCCAGCCCTTCTGCTGCTGGTCAGAGGGGATCAGAGGAGCTCCTCAACCATCCAGAGGCACCTCTGACTTCCAGCAACTCATTTCTCCTCGTGCTTCCCATTGCTAACCCCCCTTGGGCAGTAGTGGTAGGTTTGAGGAAGGAGAGAGGTATTTTCTGTGAGATAGACAAATAGAGCTACTTTTTTATGGCTTTATAGTGGTGTCTTGTGCACGTAGAGCAGGAGAAATTCCCAGCAGTTATCTTGCTGTATCTTTTCCCTTTAATTGCCGTTAGGGAGGGAGAAGGGGAAAGCAAAAAAAAAGAAAAGCAGATGTGTACAGGTGCTGCTTGCACAGGAACATGGGCTGGTGTGGTTGCAGAGACCCTTCTCGTTTGCTGGGCTCTGCTGCTGCAGTGCAGAGAGGGGAATTTAACTGGACATCTGATCTGCTGAGTGGGGCTTTTTGGACACAATATATTGCAGACTTGACTGTAACAGAGGGTTTTTACAGAGCTGTGATGCAATGGGTAAGTGTAGGAGCTGGGCTTGGAGTTGGCACTGACCCAGTCACCGTTCTGTCTCTGCCCACCCCAGTGCTGGGGTTTGCCACAGAGGAGAAAGAGGAGGGACAGCAAGAAGTGTCTTGAAGCTGTGACACTTCTCATCATTTCTCCTGGGTTGATGCAACTCATGCATGGAGGTAGAGTCTAATGATGTCTAATGCTGCTTAAATAAAAACTGCTCTGTGGGTTTTTCATTCCTTTAGTTTTTGTTTTGTTTCAAATTTTAAACAAATGGCTGTGTTTCTAGCTGACCTTTCAGCTCATTTGTTAGAATGGCTGCTGCATCTTGGAACAGCAAAAAGACATCAATCCCAAAGGATCCTGACGTGCTCTGTATCTGCTGAGCCAAGTTTCAATTTGAAAGCTGTTGCACATGGAGCTCGCCTAGTACCAAACCTCTTCCTCACATTGTTTACACAAATAGTTAATCTTTGGTGCTTAGGGACTTTAATACCCTCTTGGAAGACAGTTCTGTGAAAAGATAAATTTCTGGTTTATGATCTCTTGTCCTAACGTTTCTCAGAACACAAAGGTCATCACATCTCTAATGGTGAGGTTTTACAATATGCTTTTTTTATTCTCTCTTTGCAGGAAGGAAGTGGTATTAACTCGATTCTCTTGGCACAGTCCATGCCACAGCCTGCAAAAGTCTGCATTTCATTTAACTTATTTGCAGGTTTAAATTGTTCTTGGCCAGTGTCTATATTTTCCAGGTTACTTCTGGAAACTTGTACATATGTGCAAGTTGAACTGAGTGTTAAAAACGAGCTAAGGCAAGGAATGGGGATAGACACTTCCTTTTCTGAAGGGATAAAATCACCAGCATCTCTTCTTCATACAGAGAGGTCAGGGAAGGATGTCCATTGCAGCATCATGATGTTGTTTCAGCTGCTCCATCACCACCTTGGCCTGTACCAAATCTTGGCTGTGTTGTGGCTGTAAGAAGGGAATCTTTGAGTTTTGTATCTGTGCTCATGATCCTTGTTCCAAGTTGCCTCTTCTGCTCAGCACAGGGGCTCAAATTAACCTTCCAGCAAACGGGGATGAAAGAAGAGCACTAAACCCTCTCACTGTGTTACTCTTTAAGCTTGTATTCATCAGAGAAGCCTTTGGAGACCTCATTGTGGCCTTCCAGTGCTTAAAGGGGGCTAACAAAAAAAAAAGGGAGAGTGTCTTTTTGCATGGGCAGATAATGATAAGGGGTAACAGTTCTGAACTAAAGGAGGAGAGATTTAGATTAGATGTGAGGGAGAAATTCTGTACTCTGAGGATAGTGAGGTTACTGGCACGGCGAACCTGTGGCTCCCCCATCCCTGGAAGTGTTTAAGGCCACGTTGGATGGGGCTTGGAGCAACGTGGGGTAGTGGAAGGTGTTCCTGCCCAGGGCAGGGGGTGGGAATGAAATGATCTTTAAGGTCCCTTCTATCCCAAGCTGTTCTATGATTCCGTGGTCCCATGTCTGAGGCTTATTGATCCAGAGGGCTGGGAGCAGGGCAGGTCCAGCTCCCCTGTTTGTTCCCTGGCTTGGTGTTTTCCTACTGACATGCTGGAAAAAGTGCAGTGCTTGCAGAAAGCCCTGTAATCCTATCCCATCCAAAGACAGGAAAACCTTGTAAAACAAAGGAGTGATGAGAGAGCCCCTCTGTGTGTTGTGACAGGGTGTCAGTAATTTCCAGCCCAGCTGTGGAGAGGCTCTGTGTCGTCTGGCCCTGGTTTTGCTCACTGTGTGGCTGCAGGTATTATGTTAAATGCAGGTGTGCTGGATGCAGCTCTGCTGGCCCCAGCTCGCAGCCAGCACGTTCCTGTTCAATACGAGAGGCAGCGACGGCGCAGATGCACTGATGTCGTTTTAGGTGGTGTTTCGGTGTGGGGGTTGTGAGGGTTTTGAGGTTGAATGTTGTTTTGGCTTGCTCAGGAAGAGCTTTCTGAGGTGGTGAGGAAAGTTGAGGTGTTATCAAGAAGGGAAAGGACTAGTCACGGCCTGGTAAACCAGAGCGGTTATCAAATTCTTGTCCACCTCCACTGCCAAGCAGCAGATCTTTTTTGTTTGGGATATGAGCTGTGAGAGGTTTGCATCATGGAAGAAATGCCCCTTCAGAGAGGAAGCACGGGCGTACTTAAGAAGAAATAATTACAAGGATTTATTTCACTTCATGATTAGTTAAAGCAGGATCAGGGCGAGATTTAATTTTTTTTTTCTTGCTCATATGATGTTTGCCCCTAAACTCTCGTCTCCCAGCTGAATCACTGATCCAGTAAGCAGTTGAGACATAATCATTTTTGCTTAGGACTCAGAAAAATAATGGAGAAACGCACTGTCATTGGAGAAACCACATCTCTATTTTTATAACCTGCTCTCGGAAGTCTGTACTCTGTGTTTCCAGGAAGGAGACTCATCCTATGATGCCCTTTTCCAGTACGGGTGCTGCCAGCAAGAGCTGCCGATTACAGGGAGAGTTTGAAAGGTGTGGGTGGGTTTCTTTGTTCCTCATGAGCTAAAGCTGATGTCAGGCTGAGGGAGATGGGTCTGTGGCCCCACACGGGTGTGGCTGGAGGTGCTGCAGTACAGGGACTGCAACAAGACCCATCTGAATGTCTTGAAGAGAAAAGACTTACTTGTTTTAATCAGGAGATTTAAACCTAAAACTAACAGAAAATAACGCTTCAACCCTGCCTGGACCTCCTTGGCAGCTTTTGGTGCTTAAAAAGGTCTGCTTGCTCATCAAAGGGTTGTTCAGAAGTGCCGAGGTGTGGGTGATGTGTGCCACGGAAGCGCAGATAAAGAGCTCTGCGTTTTCCTCCCCCACCATCCACACCTTCACCACACCGCACGCGCGCGCCCGCTTCTTCACGAAACCAGAGGGTATTCCTCGGTGAAGTGGTTTTCTGCAATTACTTTGTGTTAAAACATTTTCACTTCTGCTTAAAGCGCGTCTCTTCCTGTGCGTGCTGCCGGCACGGGGGTGGGTGTTCAGCACGGCCTGTCTGGGGGCACGGGATGGAGAAGGTCTTTTGGGCTCACTAAGCGGAGCGTGGGGATGGTGTGGAGGGCCCTGCAGTGATGCCTTTTCCTGGTCTTAAAATCAAGAGGTGAACACGGTTAGAAGGGGAAAAGGGCATTACCTTGGTATTTATTGTAAGGATCCTTAGGTGCACCACGACCAGGTCGAATACACCTCCATGCACCCCCGCAATGGCCACCCCAATCCCCCTCCTCTATATCTGGTTTTACATTCTAGGTCTTACTAATTAGCATATCTATCAAAAATTCCCCAATGAGAGGCTCGAATGAGCTCCCCTCTCTAAGGAACCTTCCCCTGGATGGTTCTATCTTAGTTTACAAAATGTGTTCTGGAGAGGACCTTGGGGCCTGGGCACACTGGCACCCTAAGTACAAAGCCTCTAAAATGTTTAGTCTCTTAGCTTAACAAACAAGTCCAAGAATGTAGGCAAAAGCACCAAGAATACAGAAGTTGCAAAAAGGTATAACAGGGGTATAAAAGAAAAGACAAAAATCATCATGGCATCAGCAGCACGGCTCGTCGGGCGTTCTCCATAGCTGTGAGGCTGTGGAGGGCGCTGAGAGAAATCAGGACAGGCGGAGGAAACTTCTTGCTTGTGGGTTGGAAGCTGGTTTTGGGGTAAGGTCAGGTCAGTCAGACCCACGGGTGGCTGTTGAAACACAAACGTTTCAAAAGCAGACCAGGCCCCTTCATGTGGTTTCTGTGACGCCTGCAGCCAGAGCCAGCGCGTCTCGGCTGCGTGTGTCCTGCAGGGAGCTGTCATCCTCAGCGGCGGCCCCTCCATAACCCCACCTCCTCTCTTCCTGGGACAGGAGGGCTGAGTGCGAGGAAGGACTGGAGCTGTGTGTGTGAGCTCAGGGAGGACAGGGACCCCACCCACCACTCTTGGGGCAGTGTGCTGAACTGCAGCACTAAAGGGGCTCTCAAACCCATCCACAGTATTGGGGAAAATCCTGTCTAGACAGCCCAGCTCCCTGGTGCTGGCAGAGCTGGGGACCACCTGAGGCTCGTGGCATCTCCTCAGGGCACATCCCTCTCTCTTACCAAGCGTTTCTGCCTCCCTGTGGGGAGGTCCAGGAGAGGACCAGCACCGTGTCTGACAAAGCTGTTGGCCAACAAGTGTGGTCTATTGTTAGCATCGCCTCGTCCTCCTCAGTAACACCAGGTTCAGAGGGCAAATCGCTCAAAGCAGCTGGGACATGGCTGCTGGCTCGTGAGGAATGATGTAATTACATCTCCCTCTGCGGGGAGGTGAATAGAGAGGCCTTTGGAGGCACTGGGCTGGGGGGTTGGAGGGAGAGGGCTGCCTCAGGTTACTTCAGGTCAGGATACTGTCAAAATCCATCAAAGGCACTCCCAGGAGAGTCGGCAGCCGACGTGCACAATGCAGGCTTTGTGCCACCGGTGGTGGAGTTGAGTTATAGGCATCTGGGCTTTAGAGGACTTCAATAAAATGTTGCTTTTCTATCTTTTTTTTTTTCCCCCCCACCTTTTCCCCTGCTGCTGTATGAATTAAGGCTCTTTGGCTCGTGGAGTGTAAAGGAATTAGAGCAGCTGACGTTGATGTTGTTGTTGCACGTTCATAGGCTCGCTTTGGGATGCGAGAACCTGGGCAGCTCTCGAGACATCCCCAGGGAGTCAGGATCTGGCAAATACAGCTGCCTTGTGTAGTAACCAGGCCCAGTTCCCCAGAAAATGAACATCCTCACCTGCTGTGCACGAGTGAAGGGCTTTTCTTGGTTGGGTTTTTTTTTTAATTTTGCCTTGGTTGTAAGGATGCTTCCTGTTCTAGCCTGAGGTGTGTGTGTTGTTCTGACCTATGGATGCAGCAGAGCACCTGCTGCCCAATGCAAAGGGAACCAGTGCTGAGCTGCAGCTAAAGCCACGAGCTTTTGTGTTAAATGCGCAGATTCCTTCATGGCTGTGATTCAAAAGTAAGTGTGGGCATTGCCACCTCCTAAGGATTTAGTTTCTTTTATGAGCTTTTACAGGAATGAGGCTTTGGTTGTAGCCAGTGGATGTTATTTGCTTTTCAATGGTCCATTTACCTCAGCAGTAATCCTTCACAACCTGCTTTCCATCTGTGCTTCCATACCTTGTTTTTGCCACTCATGAGATCTATTTGATACTCTGTGAATGCAGATGTGAGAGTTGTCCCACAGAAGAGGGTTTTTGGTCTTCATCTGCTTGGAGTTGCAGAGATGGGTGGTGGAAAGTGGTTGTTAAAGCAGCTCACATGCCACCACACTGCTATGAGTCAGCTGGACCTGAAGCAGGTTTTAAGTAATGACCTAGTGTGAGCAATGCTGAGCATTTTTAATTTCCTTTTGTATTTAAAAAGGCTGCAGGATTTTGCCTAGGGTCCGCAATTAAAATGATTTGATTCTGTGTACACATGGAGATTTGTTCATTTGATTTATTACTGTGTCAGTCTATTTAAATGGAAGGAACCACTTTTGAAGCATTTTGTTTTTCATCTTCAATGCTGTTGCTTGTGTTGCACTCCTCTGGAGAGCAGAAATGCCTTAGTCATGTCGGTGTTTTCAATTTTTTATGGGGTTGGATGAACTACAGAGATGTCTGGTCTCAACCAAGACTTAAAAGGACTGAGATGCCTTTTTATTACAAGGTCTTTGCAGAATGAAATATCTGAAATCCAGCTGTGGGTTTAGAGGATGTCCATCAGCTGTACTTTGTTTTGGAGCTTGTGTCCCTGTGAGAATGCCATGGGATTTGTGCAGATTTGCAGGTTCCCTCTATTGGGTTGATTTAAGTCAGGTCCTCATTTGGCCAGAGGGAGGCTGGGGAAGAGGGGCTTTTGCCCTGGATGGATTTAGTAGGTGCCACGAATGAAACAACTCCACAGCAGGGTGTTTAGGGACTAATACACTTAAGACTTGCCCAGGGAAGTGGCAGAATCACCATTCCTGGAAGTGTTTGTATGGATATGGCACTTGGGGACAGGGGTTAGTGGTGGGACTCGATGATCTTAGAGGTCTTTTCCAACCTGAATGATTCTGTGGTTCTATTACAATTTTCTTCGTCAGGTGAAGCTTTTACTTTTGGTCTAGCCACAGATCAAAATCTCTTGAGTCTAAAACTTGAGGTATCTTCAGCCTGAATTTATTCTAGTACTCCAGTTATGTCCAGGTTTCATCTGGTTCTGCATTTCTCATTATATTAAACATTTTCCAAACTTCTGTGAAAAAGAGAGCTGAAATAGTATGTGGGGAAAGAAGGGCAGGGAAAGCTGGCTTGTTTCTGAAAGCCCTGGAGGCATCCAAACTAAACAGAAATGTGATTGATCCAGATGCTATTTTGCCTATTCCTTGTCTCTTCTTTTGCAGCTTTTTAAGCTCCTTGAATGATTCCTTCAAATATCCCTGCCCAGAAATGTGCATTTTACATTTCCTTTAATCCTATTAAACAGCGTGTTACACTGTGTATGAATCATCTGACTGGAGCAAATCTGGTGGATTTGGTTCAATAATCCTTCTTTCTGGATCACTGCCTTTCTGGGTCCTTGGAAAAAATAAGAGATTTGCCATGTCTTGTGTCAGAGAGTGGCTTGTGCTGTCTGACAGGAGGGCTGAGGGAGCAGCGGAGGCACCAGCTGCGTGTTGTGTGGACAAGCTTCAATCTACTTTCAAGTGCAATGGATAAACTTTGGGAAGCAGGTGGGGGGGAGAGGAAGGCCGTGACTATTTGGGAATCTGGTCACTAAGTGTTTTCAGATGTTGAGGTTCAAAAACCGAATTTTTTGGGGGTGGGGAGAAGCGGGGTAGCTCCAGGTTGCAGTTTGGCGGTGGGCTGCGTGACGGAGCCTCGTTGTGCGCTCCCCTCCAGCGGGAGCCCTGCTGTGCTGCAGTCTGTGCCCCTGCTGATCCAGGGTTTCCATTCCTCTGAACGGTGTGCTGAGATGACACCAGGTGACAGACAAAGTTCTGATCCTCGTGCCACTGCGGACAGACTCCCTGAGCATCGCCAGGCAGGGCAGATCCCCGTCATAAGCAAATTCCTGAACTCCACAGGGTGTTATAGAAACATCTGTATTGCAACTACCGCACCTTCTCCTCAGAAATAGCTGGCTGAGTACAAAGAGGAGCCACATTCTTGCATTGATTAGATTAGTGCAGATGTCCAAATGTTTCCAGCAGTACAGGAAATGGTCTTTGTGCTTCTTGAGCTCAAACAGATACGGGCTCGAGTTTCCGCTTTGTCTCTACGCCCTCCAACACATGCATTGGGGTTTTTTCCTCCCCTCTTCGCCTCCCCTACTCTGTAACCTCCTGGATCTTTGATGTGGTGATGACTAAATGGCCCAACAACACTTGATAGAAACTGTAAGAGGGAAGCTTTGCCATCAGAGTATAAAAGACACATGATATGAAAGCTTTTGAGTGAATTTACAGCAGAGCACCTTGCAAATGCACCCAGTACCAAAATATATTTTGCATAAGTGCAGTGAGTGTGTGCAATGTTTGCTGGAAAATGTATCCCAGCAGGGTTGGTAAAGAGATCCATATTCCTGCTTAGGCACAAAAATCTCAAGGAGGCTCTAGGGTTAACTACCCTTCTTGTGGTGGTAGAGATGCCAGGCAGATCTTTGGTTGATTGTGCCCATGTTGTGCATGTGTTTGTCAGTCACGTTTTTGTTTCGTTTAAATGGTTTTATTTATTTAAATGTATTTATTTGAAACTGCTGTCCAGTCCTTTGCTAACTCTGACCCTTCCTGCCCAGCTCCCTGCCGACCCTGCAGTGACACTGAGGTCCTCCTGGCTGTCTGCACTAGTGACTTCGGTGAGTTGTTGTCTCCCCAGTCCCTTCTCCTCCCAGTGCCAGCGTGGCACCCGTAAACACCAGCAGACACCTCCTTACCCTTGGCAGCCTCCACCAGCAGCAAATGTGGTCTGAGGGTTCTGAGAACCTCAGAACTGCCTGCCCAGCTGGCACCTCCCCAGGGTGGACAGAGTGACACAGCAACCACGGCAGAAGGTCGAGGATTTGGGTGCATCTAGGAGAGGCCATTGCTTGTTGCCCTGCAGTGTTGGTCGACCAAAGACCAAAAGTTTCACTAATAGTCCATGCTTCCCTTTTTAAAAGGGAAATTAACACTAGCTGTATGTGTAATGGCTGAAGAACAGAAAGTACATTGTCAGGGAGCATTTAGCATATATCTTCTTGTTAGAATATGATTAATGCTATTTTTCTGATGTAATTATTTTTCTGTTTAAATTTAATATGTGGGTGCCTTTTGCTGGACAGATTACAAATATAAACTTTAAAAAGTGCAAATATATACTGGAGGTTACTGGGTAATCTTAACTCTCAGAATAACAAAGGACCAAAACTCGGGCTGCTGTAGTGAAGTCAGTTCCCCTGGTTGCACAGGCCTGAGTATGGACCAGGGTCTTCCCAAGCATTTTTGAGTAATTCACCCTTAAAACCTTTTTCTGCTTCCAGTGATCAGAGGCTCCATTCAAAACGTGACGAACGAGGCAGAAGAGCAAGAATCCGTAATTCACGTCGGTGTCAGCAAACTGTACAGGCAGAAGAGCAAAGTCTTTCAGCTGACAGGGGAGAGTGGGAACTGGAGAGGACAAATAAAGACCTTGCTCGAGTGTGGGGTGAGGCCAGGAGATGGAGACTTCCTCTTCACGGGACGTATGCACTTTGGGGAGGCCAGGTTAGGCTGTGCCCCTCGTTTCAAAGACTTCCAAAGGATGTACAAAGAGGCAAAAGACAAAGGGCTAAACCCATGTGAGATTGGCCCAGATTGAAACCCCCTGTTTGGCTGAAGATCACTTTTAGCAGTTTGGCCAGGAATATTTCCCTGGCTGCGGTGAAAACTCTGAACAAACCTGGTAACTGAGGCTGGACAGACCTGGAGGCTGAGACCCCACAGCCTGTGGTGCTCACAGGCTGATGGAAGCAACAGAGGTACGAGCTCAGAGGGCTGCCAAGCAAGAAAGGCTGGATTTTTAACCAATCTTGTCCTTATGAATTAAGTTATTATATTTTTTTAGTGACTTCCTTAGGAAAACAAACAAAGAAAACTCCCATGTCTTAATAAAAAAAAAAAAAAAACCCAAATGAAAGCCAAGATGCCTTTGTATCTTTTTAATACTAATTTTTAAAAATGTCTTAAGCTGATGTAGCATTTGGTATGGCGTATTCTGTATAAATGGCCAAGAATGTGATAGAACACGGTAAAACATCTTAACATTGATGCTTTGTAAAAAGCTTGGTGTACAATTCAAAGTTGTTTCTTATGACAGAAATTTATGGAGCCAAACTCTTATGTGTGTGTGTTGTTTTGTTTTGTGGTTTTTTTTTTTTATTATTATTTGAAAGAATGTACAATTGCCTCCTGCAATTTTTTGTCCAGGCTGGCCAGTTCTTTCCATTCCAGAGAAATAAAGGTCCCTGGATTTGACACATGCTGTTTAAAATTTTTATTTTTTTCCCCTTCTCCATAAGGCTGATCTCAGCTAGTCCAGATGTGCTCAAAGATCAGTTCTGGGCTGCTCCCTTATTTTGTGGCTTCTCTGAGCAGAACCAGAGTTCCTGTGAGGCATTGGGAACCGCAGTGTTTTTCAAAGGGGAAGCAAGAGCTATTTTTGGAGATTTTTAGACATGTGTCCAGGCAAGGCTTTAAGTGTTCTTCTCTCTAATGCCAGCGGCGTTATTTTGGGAGCATCTCCAAAGGCAGGCTGTCCCTTAGTGTTTAGCTTGAAGCTTTTAGGTGTGCTGGCTGTAGCTTGGCATGAGGTGGATGTTGGTTCCTTTGAGTCCTGGGGGACATGGCCAGGCCCCCTTGTGAAATACAAACCCTTCAATCAGGGTGTGCCCCTTCTGCAGGCAGCGTCCCCAGGGAGGTACAGGAGCTCTCCCCTCTGTTCAGTCCTGCTGTTCCCCACAGCCTGCAATGCATCACTGATGGTGCCTTCACAAGGGTTTTCACCTCCTGCCCATGTTAATTCCTCAGCACTTTCCACTGCTCCAGCTTTTATTTTAGGCTGTCAGGTTCTTTAAATAAAAAGTTTCTACTCAGCGTCTCTTCCTGCCTCATCCCTCACCTCTCCTTCGTGCAACGTGGTTCTGAGGCCTGGGGAGGGCAGCTCAGGGGATGGTCTTGGGTGGGTGCAGGAAGTTCCGAGGTGGGTGGTAAGGAGATGTCCTGTGACACTTATCAGGGGTAAAAGCCCCAGGGTTGCCCCCAAATACTGGCCTGAAGTGAGACCAAAATCCCTCTGCGAGTGTTTCTGTGAACTCCTCTCAGCAGGATTCATTCTGTGCGCCAGTGGGAGAAGAAGAGTTTCTTTTAGCTGTGTTAAGGTGATCCTGAGAGGCTCCAGGACACTGGGACTACTTCTGCAAAGACCTCCAAACCCCCTTTAGCACCCACCTATTTGCTGCTTTGGCCCCAGCTGCTTTTCAGCCCTCTGTAACCCAAAGCCCCAAACCCATCATCCCGTTCTGTGCGGTCCAAGGTTCCCTCCAGCCTACGTGGAATTTTAAGAGAAATGGGCCAGGACCAGCAGAGGGGTGAAATGGTTCACTCCAACCCCTCTCTGTGGCCTTGCTTCCGCTTTGCGGATCTCAACCCGGCCTTTTTCAGGCTTTTAAAAAGGTGATTTAGCACTGAGATAACTCCTGAGCCCAGCTGAGTGGGCATTTCAGATGCCCTGCACCTCACCTCTCCTCCCCTGTTGTGCTGCATGAGCTTTTTCCAGCACAGAGCGACTGCTGGCAGGATGAGGAGAGAAGAACAATATGTTCCTGGAATTGTCTCCAACCTGCCCACTCTCGTCTTCCTCCGCAGTGCTGCGGGAGCAAGGGGAAGAGGCTGAATTAAGTGTCCAGCCAGTATTTTATGAGGACAGTGCAAGTAAAATACAAACATTTGGGGAGGCTTTGGCCCTGGAGCTCCACCTTTGGCTGCAGTTCAGTTTTTTATGGCAGTTTAAGTTGTTTGTAGGATTCTTTTTTTAAAAAAAATCCCCTTTGCACCACACTGGGAGCCACAGCCAAACACCGAACTGGTGGCCTCTCTTCACTGCAGTGGCTGGTTTGTCTGCCCAAGGAGGAGCAGGGCCGTGCCTTCCCCCACCACCACTAGTATTATATAGCTGCCTGGAAATCCTCGGCAGGAGAGGAAACACCGTGCTGCTGACTCCTGCTCTGCCTCAGCTCCACAGCTCCCCGCCGAGCTGCGGTGTTGGATGCTCTGTAGCTGCTGCATCACACTGACAGCACCTGCACATCCACGGCCTCACAGCCTCGGAGGGAGCGCCTGGCTGAGCAAGATGCTCGCTCAGAGCCCAGTTCTTTAACCAAAGTGGCATTAAGGTCTTGCTCTGCAGCTTTCCCCACCCTGTTCCTGCTGCTCCACGGCTTGGCTGATGCATCGTGCCCAGCCAGGCCTCGGTGACTGCAGGGCTCTCTCTGGCTGTGGGGCTGGTGCCGCCTCTCCCAGCAGAGGGAGGTTAATCCCACAGAGGGATTTCACCAACTGCCCCAAAATCCAGTTCCCAAATTTCCAGTTCCCAGTTTCTCACCCTTAAGTCTTTGAAACATGATTACAGCTCGTCTTGTCTGGCAGCAGAGTCAGGGGTGGAAAGGATGGATCAGAGATGACTGTCTTTGCTCACATGTGCTGACTGCACTCTGTAATGAGAAGCAAATGACATATTGATGCAGGGCCATGTGGGGACATGCTTGTTGCCACCTAATGAAAGACCTTGGCTGAAGGTGACTCAGGACAGAGGTGGAGCAGGTGCTTGCAAAGCATTACTCTTCTTACCACTGCAGCTCTCTGAAGATGAAGGGCTTCCTCTTCATACCTGATTAGCATAATTGAGTTCCTCTTAAAAGCAAGACTGACTTATCTGTTCCTTAGGAAGCAGAACCAATGAACTTGAATTGCCTCTGTAAGAGCCCCCTCCAGTTGGGCAACACTACCCATAAATAGGCACGAGGCATGTGCTGTGTTCTTGTGTCTGAACGCTGGCAAGTGTGTGGTTTGGGCTGTTGGGGAAAGCAGTTTCCATGGTAACCCTCTGTTTCTCTCATTTTCCATGAGCCCACTGGTGAACCAAATCACCTCCCAGGTATGAGGCATGCAGAGCCTGCCGTGGTGACAAACAGGTGGGTTGGGAAACTCGTGTGGGTGTCTGCAGGGTTTGTTTGAGGTCTGTCAGATGCTGCTTGCCTGGGGGAAAACTCATCCTTCTTCATCCTCTGGGGAGACAGGGTCATCTCTCCTCCAAACACCACAACTCCAGTGCCTGCATGGAAGGAAGCAGGGTCCCTGTGCCTGGTTTGCTGACAGCCAGGCCAGAGGGACATGATTAGATCCCCTGTTGGCTTCCCCTCCAGGAAGAACGGGCCATTTTCCCCCCAGCTGTGCAGATACACTTTGCTGCTTGCACGTGAGGCATGGCCAGGCTGTGGGGAGGTGTGACTGTCACACCTGTCCCCAGTGATGTCCCAGCCCACCCTCAGGCCAGCTGGCTCTGGGATCAGAAGAGCTTGTAGGTACCTTTTAATCAATCTCTTTGCTGTTGCTGCCACCTTCTCCCAGCTCTGCTGTCCCACTCCCATGGGTGGTCCCAGTTTTTATGCTGGGAAGCATCAGGGGCTGCTTTAGCTCCAGCCCGCTGCTGGTCTCTGGAACCTTCTCTGGAGGAGGGGACTGCCCTGATTTATCCCTGTGCTGGGGCATGCTGTGGCCTGGTCCCCTGTGGAAGAGCTGCTCCTCACTCCAAGGACACGTACGGGCTCTGGGGGAGGACGCTGTGGTTATTCAAGCTAAACAGCCAGGCTGTTCGCCCCTCGAGCACCAGCATCGGTGATTTCTTCAGCACAGACCTTGGTGCTGTGCTGCTTGAGAGGGGAAAGGATGTGATTTGAAGTGATTAACCGTGGCAGGAGGCAGGAGGCAGGAGACAGGAGACGTGCTCTGGCTCTTGCACCACGCTGCTCCGAGCGTCCAGGAGCGTTCACGCCCGGGGAGGAGGCTGGGCAGTGCCGTGGTGCAATGCAGCAGGTGTTTCCTGCACGCCCGGCCTTTGAAGTGTGATAGGGCTTGTATGAGCTCCAAGCCTGGCCAGCTGACGTGGTGCAACACCTCCGAGGCAGATAGGAGCTCTCCTGCTCGTGGTAAACTTAATTAGACGATACATACTTCTGGAACTGGAAAAGTCTCTTGGTGGTGTGTGTCAGAGGTGCTGGTTAAATGATAAATAAGGTTAGCAATACTGGGACCAGCTGTTCTAGGAGACAGGCAATTGAAAACCAAATTGGTTGATAAGTAAACCAGGAAAATATCAGGAGGGAGCTATGTGTAAGTCTCTGAGAGTGGTTAGAAGTAGCACAGAGGCAAAGCAAAGCAATGTCTTGACAGCAGCAAGACTCAGGCCTGGAGGAGTGGGGCTGCTGGGGAGGGAGAAGAATCAAGTTTCTCCTTTCCAGCTTGACAGAAGTGATTCCCCTTTCTGCTGCAGGGGCAGCCCCCTTCAGCTGAATTTGAACTCCTTTTAGTGAGGACCAGCTGGCCTTACTCTGCCATGGACTGGGTGCTCGATAAAGGAGCCTTTTCCAGATAATCCTTTCTCCTTCCCCATCAGTCTTGACCTCTGAGCTTCTCTGAGACACATCGAGGGGACCCCATGAATAAATGTGAGCACTCACTTCCTCCTCCGCCTCCGCCTCCTCCTCCTCCTTCCCCTTTCCTCCTCCCCTACCAAAAATGAGATGCCTGGTGACAGTGAAGAAAACCCAGCCCTGTGCAGTTCCTTTTGGACTGTCACACCCACCTATCTCAACAACACCCAAATGCCTCAATTTTGCCCCAAATCAGCATTTGGAAATCTCTGGCCAAGGCTGGACAGGAAACATGGAGCTTCTGCCTTGTGTCCTTCCCCAGTGGTTCTCCCGGGCTTTGTGCTGGAGCTGAGCAAGGGAGATGGGGATGCCCATGGCAAACACCCCAGCCATCAGCACCCACTGGCACCAGGACCTGGTGGCTGCTGCAGCCAGCACCCAGCTGCTCACTCACCTTGGGGTAGGAGCACCCACGGAGAACCTCAGCTGGAGCTGTGAGAGGAGGGGCAAGGCAAAGGAAAGGGCAGTTTTCCGTAGTTATTTCAATCTCACCTAGATTAAAGCAATTCGTCTCATCTGTTATTCCTTTCCCTCTGCCCAGCAAAAGAGGTGCAGAACTTCCAACAAAATGAGGAAGCTGTGGCAGGCAGTCTTTGCAAGGCGTGGGGATCTGCAGAGCCTCAGGTGGGCCCAGTCCAGAGGAGGGTTCTGAAGAGACAAGACAGCCCATTCCCAGGCTGCTGAGTGCCTGTCCGTGGCCCTGAGCCACAGGAACGAGAGCAGTGGCTGCTGCTGGGGCTTCAGCTGGGGCCCCCACTTGCCTCCTTTCCCCAGCTGAAGCGTGTTGAGCTGAACTGCTGCAGGTCAGGGGTGCTCCATAACCCACTCCCACAGCTCTCTGCGTAGCCTTGCTCGGTGCTGTGTTGGCTGTGAGGTTTTCCAGAAGCTTTGTGGGTGACCCCTTGCTCCTCGCACGGAGTTAACCGGCCCTGGAGTGGTAGCTGCTCCTGTGTTTGAGGTCTCCAGCCTGCAAAGCCTCACTCGTGTGCTTTGTGTGTGTGTGCAGCTGATGTGGAGCTGCCAGGGCATGGCTGGGGCTGCCAGCAGTGCTGAGAGGGGAGAGGAGAGGGAGAGGAGAGGGAGAAGAGAGGGAGAGGGAGAGGGAGAGGGAGAGGGAGAGGAGGAGTGTCCACTTGTGCTCAGAGCAGAGCTGACTCAGGGCTTTCTCCCCAGGGCTGGGTGCTGACTCAGCTGCTTTGCCCTTTGCTGGCTTCTCTGAAAACCAGAGGCATCTCCTGGGGCTCAGGGGCCGCAGCAGAGTGCAGCAGGAGTCAGCATTACTTGGTTTTGGGAGAGTCACGCCTTGACTGTTTTGGGGCAAGAGCCAAGAAGTTCGGCAAGAGCTCCAGGATTGCTCCTGGGTGTGTTTGTGCTCCTGCTGGGGAGCACGTGCCGATTCCTGGGGTGAACGTGTGCTGCAGCAGTGCTGCTTCTCCTGCTGCATCCCCCCGTGCCGGGCTGGGTTGGGGCAGGGAGGCCCTTCCTGAGGCTGGCACAGCCTTACTGCAGTGTTATTTCATGGTGTTGCTCACGTTTGTCACTCAGGACGTACCCCCTGCTTCGGTGGGAGCTGGGTGAGGCCATGCTGAGCTGCCGGGGTGGAAAACACACCATGGAGGTTGTCCCAGCACCTGGGACACCAGAGATTGGCTGTGCCCTCTGCAGCCTGTGCCCGTGTGGTTTGAAGTGCCGAGCTGGGGTGTGAGGAACATCTCGTGCACGCAATGAGCTCTTAGCCTGGAGCCTGGGATGGTGGGACCCTGCTGCAGCCAAAGGGATGCTGAGCCCAGCAGCTTTGCTGCCAGTTCCATGTTGTCCTGAAAAGGGGGGTGGCTCTTTCCTGATGCTTCCAGCACCCTGGTAGGCTCCTCTCCATGTGGAAAAGTGGAGCCATGAGGCCAAATCCTGCTTGGTCCTGACTGCTCCTGTGATAAATGTGTTTATCCCACTTGAAATGGGCTGAGGGAGAAGGGCTTTGGAGAGGCAAGGGCATTATTGCCTGCATGGAAACCTGGTGAAATTCCTCCTAAAAACGGGAGAGATGATGGAGGTGGCTGAGGTACACGGATGTCACTGCTGTCCCTGTGGGTGTGGGGGGCTGGGACAGGTGCCCACCCAGGCACCATGGTGGCTGTGGAGGGGTTGCCCCATCACCAACCGGTTCCTCCGGTTCCTTTGGGAAGTGCCAAACTGAGCTGGAGTCAGACCGGTTTGTGCAGAGCCTGTATTTGCCTGGAGAGGAAAAAATAATCATCATAATAATAATAATAATTAAAAAAAAATCAGGTCAGTCGCCTCAGCCCAGAGTTGTGTTTTGAGAGGGATTGGCGTGGGGAAGGTCTTGGGCACCCCCCACTCTGCTGTGGTGCCAGGCTGGAGCCTGCCCTGGGGCTGAATTACTCCGTGGGTGGGTTTTAGAGAGGACAAACAGGGACTCGAGCGAGACACAAAATAATAAAAACACATCTCTCGCTGTGGTGTGCACGGCGATGCTTCTTGGAGAGGTGTCAGCTCTCCCCACGGAGCCGTGGGCTGCAGGGGCTGCACAGAGTGCTGGTGACACGGTTTTTTGCCTGTGCCTTTTGGCTGAAGGGAGGAGGAAATCCAGGCAAGGACCCATCTCAGGAGCAGATTTCAGCGTGGACACGAAATCATTACACTGCTGATAAGCAGCAGTGGCTGCAGCTCAAGCCCCGTGTTGGTTGTCTGGGGCAGCTGAGCCAAGCTTGCCTTGCCCTTGGGCTTTTTCCTTCTGACTGTGCAGTGTTGCCACCCTTCCCTGGGCTGTTCTTAATCCGCTTATTCCAGAGAAATCCTATCTGCCTATTTTTGTGCCCCAAATGTAAAAAGATTTTCTGTTTTTTCCAAGGGTGGTGTCATGGTTTGACAAAAATGTTTTCGGAATCCCCCACAAATGTTGCTGCCCTGCAACAGTTTTCTTCAATCCCGCAGAGGATGTTTTAATCTGAATTTTTGTGAGTGCTTGGGGGTGTCACAGGACCAGCCCAGCCTGAATGCTGGTGGGTACTGGAGAGTTGGGGATGAATGGTGGATTTTGGGCGAGGAAGGCCAGAGCTGGTTGGCCTGGCTCAGACTCTGACTGATTTCAGCCACTGAGTGCCAGGGGCTGTGAAGAGGTGCCCCTGTCTGGGCTTGTCTGTGCAGGTGCCTTTTACTGACCCGTGACTGGAAATGCCTCCTTATGCCACGGGCGTGAACACTGCAGGACTGGCTCCTGAGGGTCAGAGGATCTACTAAATCTATTGATCATGCTTTAAAAAGTCTTTAAAAGTAGCCAGACCTTTGCTAAACCTTAGCCTTTATTGCACTCAGCTTTTTTTCCCCACTGTTTCTGAAGCCCTTCAGAAGGGATGGGCTCAGCCCTGAGTCAGGCCAGCTGTGCCTGCCCACCTTTGCAGGGCTGTTTTGGCTCGCTGCCTTATCTCCCTTGTGACACCACATGCCCTTTCCTTCCCCTTCACGCTGCGGGGCCCTCTCGGAGCAGGGAATGGGTGATGATGTTAAGCAAGCCCCGTGCAGGCAGCCTGGCTGTGGGGAACTGCTGCAGAGGCAGCAGAAGTGAAGCTGGGTGGAAAAACCCCTCCGTGTTTCTTGTTCAATTTCCAAACCCCACGTAGTCTCAGCTTAGCATTGGAAATCAAACTATCATTTCCCTCAAAGCCAAAGGTATCAGAATGTGTGACACCTGGGAGTATCAGGGGGCAAATCAGATTTGCTCTGACAGTGTTCACTGGCTGTAGAGATGGCCAGTGACTGCCACAACGTGCAGGGCTGACAGGCACCCCTGGCTGGGGCAGCACTCCCTGTTGTTGGCTCTTTTGTCTCAGTGTTTCCCTTCTTTCCACATCTCCAGGCTGGGATTGCTCTGCCGTGGGTGTGGGCAGACACACCTGGGCTGATGCGCCCTGCCTGGGCACCCTGTGGGTGCTCACCCAAAGCCTTTCGGGACTCCCTTTGTGTCCCTTCTTGGCAGTCAAGGCTGGGCTGTGGGTGAGCAAAACTCAGGCATTTCATTTCTGCTTATCAGACTCCTTTGGGTCGGGTGACCTGATTCCACAGCACTGCGAGGCCCCTTCAGAGGGTCTGTGCTGTGCATCCCACAGCCCTCACACTGTGGGCACACTCCATGGTGGCGTGACTCAATATGCCCTGGCTGGATCCTTCTGGATATGCTGGAGAGCTCTCCTGTTTCCACATGGAAGGAAAAAAGTCAGAAAAATCCAGGCAGTTTTATTCTCAGTCAGAAATAAGCAATAGCACGAGTGTAGCATGGACAGATAAGGGCACACCACTGGCCCCAGTGTTCTCTGCACCCAGTCCAGCTTCTTGCTTCTCTTGGGGACACCAAGGACAAGCACAGGGCTGCTGGTGGCCCCTGCTCTGGGTCTCTTCAAACACGGGGGGTTTAAGCATGTGCTCTGTCCATACAATGGGCTGATGCTTTTAGCTGTGAGGAGCTGCAGAGCACTGGGCTGGTGGGGAGCAGGGCCTGCAGCTCCTGAACGTGGGGCGACTGAGAATCACTTCCTGGAGGTGTTTGATGGCAATAACTTGCTGATATGACCACGCACCAAAGTGCTGCTTACCCACCAAACAGAGCCTGGGCTGCCCCCAGTTGGCCCCTGGAGCAGGGGAGGACTTGTGCTGCTCACATCCAGTGGAAAATCTTCTGGAGTAAATCCTGCAGGTTGGAAACTTGCTGTTGTTTAGATGGATGTGAGATAGCTCAGCCTGGAGCCAAGTTCAGCCCTGGGCTCTGCAGGTCCGAGGCACACAAATGCTGCTGAAGAGTTAATGGGAAACAGAGTGTGGAGCAAAACAAAGAAAGACCTTTTGAGGTCTCAGCTGCTCAGGGTAATATTTAGGTTTGGTGACTCTCTGTATCTTAGAGATGGGAATGCAGCAAAGCTCTTTCAGTCCAGAGTATACATGGAGCCCAACAAGACTGTGGGCTAATATCAACAAACCTTTTGGAAAAGCAGATCCTGTCTGCTTCAGCAAAGCCGCAGTGTTATTTTTCTTTCAACAAATGTATTGAGACAATAATAATACTGTGCAGATTGGTTGTCCCTGGCCTGCATGATTTATTAGGAAGCAGAAACAATTGGAGTTGCTGAGGAATAAAAACAAGCTTTGGACATGGATATTTTTCTCTTCTTTTAATTTTCATTTTTTTCCCCTTGATTTCCTCATGAGCTAAAAAAGGGCCACCTAGTCTGGTCCCAGGAGAGAGGCTGCCTCCTTCCTTGCATTTCTTACTGGACCACCAACCCTGGGCTTGCTGTTTAGATACTTCAGTGCTGGGGAGGAGAGGGGAGTGAAACTGTGCTGGAGGAGAGGCTGGGAGAAGGTGATACAGCCACAGAACAACATTCCCAGGCAGGAAAGCAGAGCAGGTCTGGAGGAGGAGACCTGCAATCTGTTTCTAGCTCTCGGTGACTCAGGGACAAGTTGTTTCCCCTCTCTGAGCCTCCCTTTCCCTCTGTCTATCCTGTTTATTTGCTGCTAAAGCCATCCAGAGTGGTGATGCTGGCTGTGCCCTGGGAGCTCAGCCCAGCTCAGACCTGCAGGAGCAATCGAGGGGCTGGGTGTGGTGGCAAGTCCCACACTGGTGGCCTTGAGCTTGTTGTGGTGGCAGGTCCCACCCACACTGGTGGCCTCAGCTCCCGCTCCTTGCCTTGAGCAGAGGACCTCTTCACTTTAGAGTGGTTTATTTGCTGGTCAGGGAGCTGGGGGAAGCTCTCCAGGCTCGATGAGAGGCAGCTGGAGGATGAGGCTGTTCCTCCACCACAAAACCCCTGAGGAGTGAGGGATTCTGCTTGGGGCGGGCGGGAGCATCTCCCCCCGTGGAGCCCCACCACGCTGGGGCTGAGCTCTGTGTCAGGTGGTCCCACCCGCACCCACGGCCCCGCACGTCATCTTCACTTCCCTCTTTTCTAGAAAGAAACCTGTGAGGTTGGTTAATAAAGTGTAAGGGGCTCCCTCACAGCGTTTGGAGGCAGCAGGACCAGGTGCTCTGGCAGCAAACTGCCGACTGAGTGTCTGCACGAGTAAGTGATATCATCAGGGTTTGCTTTGCCTTCAGAAATGACTAAACAGATTTTCTCTGGTTTCCAGTTGACCCCGTGGCTCCCTGTCAGTGATGGGAGCAGGCTGTTTAGGTTTGAGTTAATGGTGCCACGGCCAGCCCCAAATCAGCCTCAAAAGCTGGAGATGGATTCAGGTAGGAGGGGGAAAAGCTGCATCCACTGCACCCAGCCCTTGCTGTTATTAAATCAGGGATTGCTGAGAATCATCTCTGATTCATCCTCCAGCTGAGACACATTTCAAGTATGAGACACATTTCAAGACACATTCACAAGTATTTCACATTTGTCTGAAGGGATTAAGTTTTTTAAAGCTGCTGCCCTTCTGGCTGTGTGTTTTCCTCCTAGGGGTTAGTTAGCCTCAGCTCCCAATTTTTGAGAAAGACTGGAGGATCGGGGGTGATTTTCCTTTGTGATCTTTTTGTTCCATGCCTGGAGTCAGCACAAAAAGGAGTCAGTGCAAATTATCTATATTTGATTATTGCAGGGGGCTAGAGGAGCCCTGGGTAATTGCTACATTTGGTTCCTTTTCTCTTGGGTTTCACTGACATTTCAGAGAGTAAACGAGCGGTTCCTTCCCCCTGCAGATGTTTTCTGTTGGTTATAGTTGGGAAGAGACCATAGATGATAAATCCATGTGCTTCCCTTGTGTTTTTTCCAGGCTTGTTGGAATCAGTGTGGGGCACAGGGCTTGCTCAGCTCTGGATGCTCCTGCCATGGGGGTGAGCAACAGCAGGGCCTCCCTCCCTTTCTCCCAACCCTGTTTGCACAAGAGAGGAGGTCGAGGAAAAGTGAATCGTGGTAGCCTGACCCTCCCATTAAAATTAATTTTTTTTTATTTTCTGTGGCTGCAGGATGCCAGGTCCCTTCCCTCCTCAGCCCAGCTCCTGCCAGATCCACAGCCTGCCTGGATGAGCACAGTGGGCTCACTCACGCTGGAGAGATCCCAGGGAGAGTGACATGGATCTGGCCATAACCACCCAGCCTGCTTTTCACCCTCAGCCTCTTTCTGTCAGCACTGGAAAACTGCAGGCACGGGGCCATGAGGTTGAGAGGAAAAGTCTCACAGGTGCTCCCCAGGCTGCTGGGCTCCTCCAGAGCTGGGAGTGGAGCTGTGTCACGGGGCCAGGGCTGCCTGTGCTCTCACTGCCCTTGCAAGAGACAAACCTGCACATCTGCCACGGCCTTGAGCTCTGCTTCACCCCTGGATCAGTGTTAAACACCAGCCAAAACTGTGTTCCAGACACACTTCCAGTTGAAGGGAAATTCAGCTCTTTTTGTTGGCCCTGGGCAATTCATCTCTTAATCCAGGCACATGCACCAGTTTTGGAACATCACAGGGTATTTGGGGGCTCCTGTTTTTTTCCTGAGCTTCTGCCAGCTGCCTCCATGAAGGATCCATGCTTAAGGACGTGGACAAAGTTGGAGCCTCACTTGCATTTTTGGGAGAGAAGTTATGTCAAAATTGCCTGCAGGTTTGTCCTGGCTCCATGGAGAAGGTGCACCACCTTCACTGGTGCTCTCTGGAGACACGGGACCAGCCAAAAGCACACGGAGCATAAATGCTCTCTGAGTAATGTCTGGCTTCCTCTGCACCACAATACAAAGGAAGAGGAGAATCCACAAGATCTTAACATCTTTAAACACTGAAGTTTTATAGTAAATAAAGCCTCGATTTTACTGAACAATCTCCAAGTGATAAAGACCTACTTTGCCTTTGACGATGCAATTGGGATGGAGAGTAGCTGTGAGCTATTGCAGCAAGCTGATGGTTTGCCCAAAGCCAGGAGCCTCCCCAGGCTGCAGCCCCACTCTCACAGACATTTTTCATGAGAAGGCAGCAGCCTGCAGAGGCTCCATGACCCAGGGCTGGGGGTGCTGTGCAGCTTTGAGACCCTCAGCCAGGCTGGAGGGGCCTTAAACCCCAAAACAACCCAGTGGGGAGACAAGGAGTCTTTGAAGCTCCTCCAATCTGCCCAAGCCACAGAGTGGGGTTGTGAACCTTGTCTGTCCTTCTCTGTGAGAATGTTGCTTTTACAATTAAAACCCACGCAAACCCCCAGCCCTTGCTACTGCTTGTTACCCCAGTGAAATATCTGACATTTGAGACATAATGGGAAGTCAAGGAATGTGAGGAATTTGGTGACTCAACATAGAGTTTATTATACCAGCCCCACCGTTTAAGCCCATGTAATGTAAGATTGTTTTACGGCATGTGGCACAGTTCTGTGGGTTAATTTATAAGCAAACAATTACTATTCAAATAGGGATTTTTTTTCTGTGCCTACATAAACTTGTTATCTGTTTGGCAGTGGGGGATGCTGCGAAGAAATGCACATTTACATTTTTTGCTTTGATGCGATTTGCTTTTCCTGGAGCAGCTCAATGGTGCATTGAGGACCAGGGCTCACTGCTGAACTTGACCTGGGAGTGGCGTGGAGATAAGCCAAATGTTAAGAGAAAAGGAGCCCTTTGTGCGAAGATGCCAGGATATTAGGTCTCACTTTTAGGTCACACACTTGTTAGGGGTTCCTTCAAAGTGATGGATTCTTCTGCTAAAATTTAATGATGTCCGTTAAATCACAGGGTCATGAACTAATGCATGTGCTGGAAATGGTTTGCCAAGGGACCATGAAGACAAGGCCTTGTGTCAGGAGGCTTCCAAAGCAAATTGGATTTTCCACACAGCAATGGCTGCGTTTGAAGGTCTGTCAGTGGCCTGTAAAATTCTCCACCAGTGATAACAAGACAGAATTGCCAAGCACTGAAGCAATGCCGTGAGCATTATAGAACAAATCACTCCCCTCTCAGGACATAATAGCTTCTTGATCATCAGTCAAAGAAAGAATTATCCCAACCAGCCAACGGGCTGGAGGAAGCTGCTCCTCCTCTTCCAGGAGATTATCCCAGAGCTCCTGTGTTAAATCTGCTGCAGAGAGCCTGGGGGTTCATGGGAACATCAGTCTGCAGCTGAGCAGTTGGGTAGGTGGGCTTTAGGCTGGGTGCACAGAAAAGGATGGAGCAACCAGATTTTGACTTGTATGGGGCCATCAAGCTGGCCCTGCTGGTGTCCAGCCCCAGGACAAGCCCTGCTCAGACATGTCTGTGCTGAAGGAAAAGTGAACCCCTTGGGAGATGCTGTGTTTCTCTCCCTGCCTTCACGTCCTAGGGAAGTTCATTTTCCTCCCATGTCACATTCCATTAATTTGAGTTGGTTTTACAGGTAATCAAGCTAAGGCAAGCTGTTGGGAAAGCAGCCTGAATCATTCCTAGTGAATCCACAGAATACCTCCCTGTGCATTATTGCTGCTGGTCTCAAGGCTGGTTTCGACCCAGTCTCACACTGGTTTGGCTGAACTGGTTTAAAAAGCAGTTTGGAGCTAAACTACCCGTGCTGACAGTGCACCTCCCTGTGCCCTCCCTGAGCTGCAGCTTCTCTTGCCACCTCTGAAAGCAGAGGGAAGTTAAACCCCACGCTCATCTGGCCCTGCCCTTTCAGCTGAGATCACCGTGAAGAGGGGCACTTCCTGATTTCTCACCAGCCAAATGTCAGAGAATTTAGACAAATGAATGGCAGCTCTCTCATTCCAATGTAAGGTTTAGGAAAGCCAAGAGCTCCCTCCTGGGCCATCCACATGGGCACTGCTTGTCTTGGACCAATGCCGGACCAGGGAATGTGTTGGTCAGGACACGCTGACCACTGGCTTCTCCAGCCTGAGCCTGGACTGAGTGATGGAGGAGGCAGCTCTGGTTCCACCCGGTCTCTGAAGGATTTGATACACTGTACTGCCAAAAGAAAACAGCATAAATCATTCTGGAGTGCAGAGCTATCTGGCGCCCTTGGAAGGAAAGTGCAGTGAGGGTGGAGCAAGAGGACACGAGGGTGAATGCTGCCTTAGACTGGCATGGCACAAAAATCCCCTCCAAGCTGCCTTCAGAGCTTGAAAGGTGGGTGGCTCTGTCGTGGCCACACCGAGTGTCTGGGAAGAGAGGGTGCCTGGGGAGTGCTGCTGGGGTGATGCTGCACAGAGCCCAGGATGGCCCAGGGGTTCATCCTGTGTCCCGTGAGATGTGTGTGCATGTTTACGAAATCTAACTCCCTGGGTGATGTCATGACGTGATGAGAAACCGGGTTATAAATTAAAGGAAGAAAAAAAAGTAGACCCCACTGTGGGTCAGATGATGGCAATAAATTCAGATAACAGCTCATCAATGCTTCTTCCCTTGTTCTGGTATGTGTTTGCATTTTTTTTCCAGTTGGGAGAAGATCTGGTGAGAAGCAGCTGTTTTTTATTTGTTCTCCATCCACATCTGATTAGATCGTCCTCCTTCTGCCCACTGAGACGTGCTCAGGAACTCTCCCAGCCCCTCTGCTCACTCACTTTCTGGGGCACCAAGGAGTTTGGGTCTGTTGGAACTTTGTTTCACAGGCTCACAGCATTTCAGAGGTACAAAGGGCTCCTTCATGATCACGGGGCTCAGGTCCCACTGGGCCAAAGGGCATGGCTGTATCCTGCAGTGGGGCTGTTTATGAGGTGCTGTGGGTTTGGGCCTGGGAAGGCAGCGGTGGGGACATGTTTCTCTCCCTGACATTAAGCTATTAATTTGGTTTTAGGCAGTTCTGGGGCTCTGCAGCCCAAGAGGAGAAGCATATCTCTCCGGGCTCTGTCAGTGTGTTCACCACTGGGGCTGATGGGGAGGCAGCTGTGCTGCAAGGAAGAAAGTTGGCTGCTGTTTTGGACCAGTGGGAGAGGACAACCTAATGGTGAGGTGGGTAGTGTGGGAGCGGGGACAGACCAAGGTGAAGGCAGGGGCATGCGACCCCCTGAATGTATGGCTTCCTAAACATTAAACAAGGACATGGTGAGCTTCTGGCTTGTTGAAGCTAGTATGGAAACTCCCACCAGCTCCACTGAACTCCAAATCAAACCTTCCCAGGCCAAGCCTGTAATGTTTCTTTGCACCGTGCTACTGGAGGGCTCCCATCAAAGCATTTTGCAGGCACTTGTCTTCTTTCAGGAGACACGTGCAAGTGTTTCACTCAGGGCAAGGAGACTGTTCTGGTCCTGTCCTGCCTTTGCCTTCCCTTCCCCTCACTGCACAACTGGTTGGCAAGACTGAGATGTCTGGTGCTCCTCTCTTCCTTCCACACTGCTGTTGGTGTGCAGACCCTTAGTGCCGACAGAAACCATTAGCAAGGGTGGTTGGTCACAGGATGGGTGAGCTCTTCACCAAAACAAGACAGAACCAGAGCTTCTCTGGTCAGCAGCCCCCGCTGAGGACAAGGGAGCCTGAGAACTTTTCCTCCTTCTCTGCTAGGTGGGAAGGGGATCTCCCGTGGCAAGTCTGAAGATGCGGTGTTGCGCTCCCGGTGCTGTGCCCGGGCAAGTCCCGGCCAGGCTCCCGCCTGTGCTGAGCAGTGAAGTGCAGCTCACGTAACCCTCACCTGTTCACCGATGGGGGTGATGGGCTCTGCGCTCTGCCCCAGGTTCCCAAGTGAATTTCTGGGAGTCCCAGAACTGGGGATTACAGATGAGTGGGGATTAGAGAGCCCCCAAAGCCAAAGTTCCTGGAGAAGAAGGGGATGTGACCCTCCTCTACGTCAAACGCAAACATGGAAATAATAAGGTGGGAAATGTTCTTGAGTTTATCTCAGAAATGAATTTTCCGTGGGTCAGCTTAAATTTCTGGCAAAAATTCGCAGCTGATTTTATTCCAAACTCGTTTCCCCATTCCCTTTATTCCACTCAGCTTGCATGCTAAGAGCCACAGAGTCAACTGGAGCCCGTGCAAAGGATCAGCCAACATCCACGTGCCCCTTGGGTGTGTGCTGAGCCCTGGAGGTTTCCATGCAATGGGAGGGTGAGGGGGCAGTCACCCAGCTCAGGTGCTGGGGATGACACAAAACTTGGCCGTGTTGCTGCTGCTCTGGCCTGCAGTGACCACGCTGATGCAAAACCTCCGTATCAACAAGTTCAGTTTCAAAAAGAAGGGTAACTTGTTTTATTTTACCAAAGCTTTGTGAGATAGGGAGGTTTCCGGATAGGATCTGCAATGCTCAGGCTCAGGTATCAGTTGCATAATTTCCTGTGTTATTTCAACACTCCTGTCTTTTTCCTTTCATTTCTTTCTTTCTTTTTTCTTTTTTTTTTTTTTTTTCTTTTTTTTATGAGCTCCTTTGCATACTGGATAAGTCTTATATAAGCATATGTTGGGCTGGAAAATTTTTTTTTCTGAGTATTTTTTTTGGCAGGGAACTCCTGGCACATGATACAGCACTCAGAGCCATCAACTGTAGCTGTGATACAGATGTTCATTGCCTGTATAATCTTTCTCATATCAAGCAATTACCCTGAGCCAATTTCTTTATTTTAAGCACCTTGTTGTGGGAACGGAGCTGTAAATGCATGAATTGCTGAGTTGCCTTATACCTTTTTACAGTAGGCAAACAAAAAAAAATCAGCACAGGGCCTCAGTGAAAATCAAACATGAGGGCTGTTCTAGATAAGGAAAGACAGACTCTAACTGAGAGTTTAAAAAAAAAAGTCCCTCTCAAAAGATACTTTGGAGAGGTGCCAATAGTGCATAGCTGCATGGAGACTAAATAAAACCAGGTGAGTTTCCTGCCATTGTGGAGTATCAAATGTGATTTCCATTTGTGATGGACGTTCTGCTTCTGCCAAGATCATCTGGAGGTTTTCATTTTAGGACGTACTATTTTTGTTGGCCTAATACAGAGCTACAGCCCAGGGTGCTAAAAGGGAACGTTGCAGCAAGGACATTCACAGCAGATGAGGAAAAATGCCTTTATCACACTGAAAGGCTCTTCCTGGGAGAAGATTTTTCTATCTCAAGTGTAGATTTTAGGATCACTTTGAAGGCAAAACAAATGGGAGAATGTGGAGAGAGGAAGCATTAGCACCGATCCTCACTGCAGAGGCACCAGGTAACTTCCTTTCCAATTAAGAATCTGGCTCGCTCCAAAAATATCACTGAAAAACTAGGTGTGAACCAGAGATGTAGATCAGGCTGTTTTGCACTTCTGAAGTGATTACAGGGAGGCTGGCAAGCTGCCCTACAATGACAACAAGAATCCCAATCAGAGAGGGTTTCACTCTGCCGGAGCAGCGTAGGGTGGAGCAGGGCTGGATGGGCTGCAGGGTGTCGGGACATGGGGATCTGCCCTGGGTCCAGAGGAGGGCAGCGAGGCTGGTGAAGGGCCTGGAACCCAAGCTGAGGGAGCTGGGGTTGTTTAGCCTGGAAAAAAGGAGGCTCAGGGGAGACCTCATCACTCTCCACAACTCCCTGACAGGAGGCTGTAGCCAGGTGAGGGTCGGTCTCTTCTCCCAGGCAGCCACTGACAGAATGAGAGGACACAGCCTCGAGCTGTGCCAGGAGAGGTTTAGGTCAGACATCAGGAAAAAGTTCTTCACAGAAGGAGTGATTGGCCACTGGAACTGTCTGGAGCCACCATCCCTGGATGTGTTTAAGAAAAGACTGGATGTGGCACTCAGTGCCGTGGTTTAGTTGCTGAGGTGGTGTTAGGTCACAGGTTGGACTTTGATGATCTCAAAGGTCTTTTCCAACCTGGTTCATCGGGTGATTCCATGGTTCTGTGGGTCAGCAGAGCTGCCAGGGCAGGTGTGTCCTCCTGGCCACGCTCAGTTCCTGTCTGCCCATGCCGGCACCTGCTCCGTTCTCGTCCAGCCCAGCAGCCCCAGGATCTCTGTGCAGCCACGCTCCGAGGCTGTGCCCAGAGACCGTGGGTCCGTGCTCAGGGAAGCCAGCCAGTCCCGCTGTGGAGCTCGTGCTGAGTGAGCACCCCTTGCAGGAATTTTGGGAGCAGCTCTTTGCTGTGGCTTGGAGCGCACCGAGCTCACTTGAGCAGATGCTCAGGGGCTGCCTGGAGCCAGGCCCAAAGGAGATCCACTTACATGAATAACAGGAATATGCAGTAAAAATAGTTAATGCTAATGGTGTTCTGAAAGGGGTATTAAACTTCCTGCTTCAGGGCTGAGCAATCTGGCTCTAAGAGGCCAGAATTAAATATAACTTGCTGGAAAATGAGTGCAGATCTGCTACTGGATCAGGTGGTGCGGGCCCTGAGACATAATGTTCTCCTGGGATCATGAATTTGGCATTTTTCAGGATTTTGCAGATGGACTGGAGCTGATTCCTAAGCAGCAGTTGTTTACTTGTAAAAATGTCACGTAACTGAATGACAGCTTTGCTTTAAGAGTTCTTTCAGAGCAGAGAGCTCAAAGGCAGGGCAGCCTCCTGCAAAATCCATACCCTGCTGGAAAACATCTAGGCACTCAAATACCTGGCACCCCGGAAGTGTGTGTCTCTGGTGTGTCTCCAGGTGTTGTCCTATTCCCACTGCTATGGCTCAGCAGGAGTGAAATCGCTTTCTTTAGCAAAGCCTGAGGCCATCTCAAGCCTGCAGAGCTGTTTGGCTCCCTGGCCCAGAGCCAGGAGGGCAAGGACAGGAAGGGTGACCATGGCAGATCTGGTGGGACACTGGTGCTGGGGTTGGCCAACGGGAAAGGGATCATTCCTGGAGAGCTGTGGTTGCAGCAGAGGGCTTTGCACCCACCCCAGCACCTCTGGGATCTCAGCACCCTCCCACCAGGCTGCTGCTGGGCCCAGGATCGAGAGGGATTATTTAGGTATTTGCTTGCTGTTCTGAAGTGGTTCAATTGTTTCTGGAATAGCCAAGTCTGAGCTGGGATTTTGTAGGGGTTTTGCAAGAGCCTCTATAAAGGACAGAAATTCTCAAATGGTCCAGAGAAGGTTCTTCTGTCAACCACTGTAGATGGTGTTGGTTGGCACCACTCCTTCCCTTTGACAGATCGTGCTCTCCCTTCCAGAACTTCCATTTACAGGAGTCTCTGGCAGCCTGCTGCTCCCTGGATAGAAAATCCAACAAGCAGCCTGTTCCATCTCCTCACCAGATTCCTAATGTCATTTCTTCAGAGACAGGATCTCATCTGTTGCTCGATCTTGGAGTAAGTTTGCAGATTTTTCTCCACCTCTTCACCAAACCATTCTTTCTTGCACTTTTTGCTGGGAGATGTATAAAGATTCACTGTGCTTCTTTCCTAAAGAGATGGTAGGAAATAGATACATTTGCAAATGTGGGTCTGGTGGCTCTGATTTTGATTTTGTTTTCTTTCCCCTGGATGGAAAGAACTACAAGGCAGGCTCAAAGCCAGAGGCAGGCTCAAAGCAAGCTGAGCCTGCTGGAAGCCGAAGGTAAAACATCCACAGCCCTCCCTCAGAGGGAGCAAAATTAATTTCAGGAGAGAAACGAATGGATGTAGAGCGAGTATGAATTTGGCTTCTGGTTTCACAGGAATGCAAGAAATCACACAGCTTAAGAAAGCCAGACAACGCAAACCTCACATAAATCTGGGGAGAAATTTAACCCTAAATACCTGCTGACCTTCACTGATGCTTCCCTTCATCTCACCAGGATTTTATCCGTCTGAAACCCAGCCCCACCACTGGCAAATCTTCAGAGGAGTCAGTTCTTGCACAAGCAGGAAAGCAGACTCCCTTCCCACTAATTTAGGTGGTGTTTCCAGTCCATGGCCAGAGGACACAGGGGCAGGGAGGTGTGTTTGCCTCCAGGACCAGGCTTGAGGCTGGTCTGGAATTGATTCATTTCTCAGGTGGGCAGCTCTAGCCCTTCCTGTGTGTCAAATTCAGAGCCAGATCAGGGGTGAATTCAGAAATTTCATCTGGTTGTCCTGTGGGGAACTGATTTATGGTCCTGAGTGCTTCAGTCCATGCCACATCCAGTTCTGTGCAAGGGCTGGACCCTGCCACTGACCCTCCTGATTGTAGTTCTCAGAGACTGTGGGGATGTAACTCAATATCATTCCAGTTTAATGAAGAGAAATTAAACACAATGGTATCTGGGACCATCCACCCTCAATCTTCTTCTCTTGTGACTGTCACAACTCCTGCAGGAGCATCTGAGATGATCAAAGCTTGGGGATCACCGCTGCATTTGATTTTTTCTTGCCCAGCCAAGATGTAAATTGGTGGAGGCCACACCGAAGGCAGGAGGAAAAGGTGAACTTGTTTCACTTCTGCAAGTTGGGTGAGCAGGATGAGAAGGTGATTTTAGGCAAATAAGTGACCTGTAGGGATGGGGTGAGGACAAAGGCTGGAAGCTGCTGATTATGACTGAGGTGGGATGGTAATGGAGGTGAGAGTGGTTGGGGGGACCCTTTCCAGAAGCAGCCAAGGTGTCTGATGTGCTTCTGTAGCTCTTTGCCAAACAGTCAAAAAGGAGCCAAGGGCAGAAGAAGCATCTGCTGCCCTCACACAGTCAGGCTGGCAAACTGGGCAAGCTGGTGTGCAAGTCACAGGGGTGTCTTGGAGGTCCATTTTCACCTGAAGCCTGGACAGTTAGGCTGTGCAATCCCATTTCTGTGGAGAGGCAGAAACCAGAGCTTGGGCCCAGGAAATGGGCTGGAAAAGCTGAAAAAGGGACCACTAGTGCCAGCTTGTTAATCTGAGGTGATCTTAAATACAGGGTGGTGATGGGGGCCTGGCACAGGAGCTGGGGGTAGGGAGGTGCACTCCAGAGCAGGGCAGGGCCTGTGCTAACAGGGTATGGTGGGAAACAGCCCTCCCCAGTGTGGCTGACCTCGACCAGTTCAGTGAGGATAAGCACTGGAATTACAACAAAGAATTGGTCCTGATGGACCAGAAAAGCCTTTGGACATGTTTTGTCCATGGAAGGAGGGTTTGTTCCCATTATAACCCACAGTACTTCTCCTAGGTGTAGGGCTTGCTGGAAAAGTGCAGGTACATTATTCCTTTAATAAATGAACACAAGGAATGTGTCTGTTTAACCTTCAGCTTGTGCAGCCTGCAAAGAGTGAAACGGAAAAACGCTCAGCTGGTGTTCCAGACATCAGAAAACAGATTTTCTCCACGTGGATCTGGTGCACACACCCAGCCCTGATATGCTTCCAAGAATCCCTGTCTGAGTCCTGGAAAAAAACCCCAAACACTCCGTGTCGGGAGAGGCCAGCTCAAGACCCAGGGCATGCAGCCTGTGCTGTTCACAGTTCCAGGTTCTGAATCATTTCCTTCATTCACGTGGCTATCTCTCCCCATCTGGGTTTGGCCCTGTCCAGCTCTCTGGTCCCTTCACTTCCTGAGCCATGCAGGCTTTGAGTGCTGCCCTGGCTGTGCTGCTGTGGCCAGAGAGGAGTCCTCGGTGGACTTGCCAGCAGAAGCATCCCTGGGTTTGGGAGAAGTTGGCTGCCCTGGCTGGATCCCTCGGGGCAGGGTGGGTGGAGGGTCTCCAGAGGGCTGTCATGCACAACCCCTTTGGGAGAACAGAGAAACCCCTTCCCCCAGTGCTGGGTTTATCCCGAGGTGACCCCTCCAACTGTGTGTAGAATCTCCCTGACCCTGGGATACCTCTTCCTGCAGCTCCTGGACCCATGAGATGGACACAGCTCTGGGTGCAGAGATTGGTGGGAGGGAGGGAGGTGGGACAAGGTCGTGAATCCCCCAGCAAGGGGTGAGTGAGTGCTGGCCTGGCCCTGGAAACGGGGCTGTCCCCAACCCTTGCATAGCTGGCAATGTTCTTGCTGTTGGAATACGGACTACAAGTGGCTCGGGCTGGGATTTATCTGCTTCCTTCCAAGTCCTTTCCTCTGCTCACACCCTGGAGAGCTGTGAGGGCAGTACATGCACACATCCTGCAGACCCAAAAATACTCTGGCTGATGCCTGGAGGAAGAACCATTTTTTACAGCTGATCAGCTGCCAGGAATCCTCTTCAGCTTCTCTGGCCTCTCCCTGTGTCATCCAACATACGAGATGTATTTTGGAGCATCTGGGTCTTCACTAGACATAAACAATCAGACCTTTGAGAGCTGAAGTATCTCAGGAGCCAACCTGTCCTTGGTCGAGAAGAAAACCTTTGCACAAGGGAAAGTGAAAATAACATGTAAAAAGGTGAAATCACAGACTTGGGGGAAATCTGTCATTAACATCTCTGGGCTGCCTGGCAGTAATTGGCAAAGTGGCACAGCCAGGAGGGCGACAGCTCTGCTGGGTTAGAGGTGAGAAATGGGCTGGTTGGGGCAAACTGAAATACACTCATTTCTTGAGGCTGTTGGGTGACGTGTGGGGCAGGAGGAGCCCGCGCCCACCTGGCAGGACCTGCCCTGCCGTGCTTATCACCGTGAGCAGACGCAGCACCGCCGCTCCCCGGGCCAAGGGCGATCCTGGCTTGGCCAACACAAATGGCAGTTTCCCCTCTCTTTGCAAGTTTTAAAACATAGGTTGTCATGCAAAGGAAGTTGTGCACGATGATGATGAATGGTTGTGAAATACCGTTTGCCAGAAGTATTTCTGGATTCTGCAATTTAGCTGCAAATTATAGAACATTGAGTGCAGCCTTACAGGGAGGATGGAACCAACCTTCCCCTGCTGTGCTGGCAGGATATTTATGGCTATGCCCTTCTTTTCCTTCTCCCACCTCACTCCACAAAGACATTTTTAGCTCCGAGGCGTTTTCAGAAGACAACATTCAGCCTCCAGCAGCACGGCCGGGTCCTTGCTGGGATGAGCTGTGCCAGAGGAGCTCTGACAGCTCACATCTGCCGGCGGTCTGGCCCCACACCCCTTCTGAGCTATTTCAAGATGAGCAAAACGGAGTGGTTGGAAATTGCGGGTTTGCTCAGCAGTCTTGGCTATCATGCTGGATGGTGCTGAAGTAGGCATAGCAACAGGAAAGGAATGTTCCCTGTAAAAAGATAACCGCGCTTTGCCGAGGACGTGGAACAGTAAAGTTTGTTAAAGCAATCAGTATGTGCCATAATGTTTATTTAACTGAGAGCAGGGACGATGGAAAAGCGTTGCAGCTGTGGAGAAGCCCAAGAGTGCTGAGAGGGATGGGGAGCATAGATTTAGTAGCTGTCTTCCCTCGGCTAAAGAAAACAAGCTGTGCTATCAGGCAATCGATGGGGCAGATAGGGGGAGAGCACACAAGGTAGCTTCTGACTGCTGGCTGTTCTGTAGGGGTGAGGTTGGAGTTTTATTATCTGAAGTTCACTTTCAGGTTAACAGCTTTGAGGATGTGGTTGCAACTCTAAAGGGAACAAATTTTAATTCTTTTCTAAACATGAGCTATTTCTGTTTGAGGCAGATAACCTTTTTGGCTGTGTTCTTCACCAGTGGTAGATTGAAAGATTGGAGCAGCAGAGTGATGCTTGAATTCCTCCAGCAAGTAAAAGGGGAGAACTTGACACCAGAGAGTCAGTGTGGGGCCAAATTCTGCTTTAGCCCATTTCCTGGGGAGCCCTTGCAAAGAGCAGCTCTGGTGTGACTCCTTCTGCAGAAGGGCAGAAACAGGACACTTGGTAATTGGTGCAGCAATAGATGAAATCAAATACCAGGTCAGTGCTCTGGCAGTGGGATCTGTTAAGCTGCAAAGCAGTGCCAGGGGATCTGGCAAACTCACTGGACTTGCTGCAAGAGATAAACTTCCCCTGCTCCACCCCACTCCAAAAGAGAAGCAAAAAATTTTGCTCCCTTTTTTCTAACAAAAGTTAAAATTGCTTTTGGTCAAAATTGGAAATTATGTGAGTTTGGGGGCTTTTTGTTTTACTTAAAAAGATTCAAACCTGTTTTGGGAAACGCAAGCCTTTCCTTCACTCTGAAAACTGAATTTTAATTGAAGGCAACATTTCCTATCGATGAGGGGAAAAGATTGCCTCAGTTGTTCTCAGGCCAACTGAGCTTTAGTCAGCTTAATACTTGCAATATTCTGAACAGAAATAAGGCTGCACTGGCTGCCCAGGCACGAGCCACCATCTCCCCACCAAGCTCTCCACATCGATGCATAAATGTATAAATGGAGCCTTGCAGGGACCCCCATTCCAGAGGCAGGACAGTGGCTCCTTCCAAACCTTCTCTCCTCCTTCCTCCAAGCACACAGCCCCTGTGAGAGCCACCACGCAGCTCTCCCTTCACAGAGGAGCTGGCACAGATGTGTTTCCTCCAGGGGTCTGCTGGAGCAGCTCAGTAATGCTCACTGCTTTCCCCCTGCTCCTCTCTGCCGGCTCAGCATCCATCTCTGTAACAAACTCCAGGCTTCCTGGGTCGCCCAGCAGAAAAAAACCATAAAACCCATTTTGGAGACCAAATTGCCCATAATTTACATGCCTCTCCTCACTTTGAAACGCAAGACGGCTGATGATAACATCGGGAGTGACAGAAGTGGTATCTGTTGCTAATTACAAGCTGACATTATGGTCAAGCAGAGCCATGGGCCCCATCAAAAGCTTATTCAAAGTTGCTTTTTTCCCACTTCAAACACAGGCTGGACACAATGCCCGGCATTTTCCACCTTCAGAAAGAGCAATCCCTGTGAATTGGCCTGGCAGCTGCTTCTTCAGGAGAAAAATTGCTCAGAGAAGGAGTAAAGGTTACAACGACCTGGTCTTCACATCGGCTGAGCTGATCCTTTAATGGTGAAATTTGTTCATCTTTCATGGCGAAAAACAGTGACCATTTTGATTTCTGAAACACCTTTCCCCTCCCAGGTTCCTTCAAGCTGTCCTAAGAGCTCACCTGGAAATGGTCACCACATCCAGGTGGTCAACTGAGGCATGAAAGTGCCATGGGGACCTGAGTTCTACAGTGACAACCCAGAGTGATGGGCAGGGAGCTCTGCTCTGTTGCCTTTCCCAGGTAAAAAGTGACAGAACGAGAGAAAGTGGCCTTAAGCTGCACCAGAGGAGGTTTAAATTTGATGTTAGGAAAGAATTCTTCATGGAAAGATGTGTCAAGCACTGGAAAAGGCTGCCCAGGGAAGTGGTGGAGTGGTGGAGTCATTGCCTCTGGAGGGATTCAAAAGATGAGTAGATGTGTCACTAGGGGACATGGTGTAGTCATGGGCTTGGCAGTGCTGGGTTAATGGTTGGACTTGATGATCTTAAGGGACTTTTTCCAGCCTTAACGATTCTATTATTCTATGGTGCCTCTGCCCTGAGGGACCTGTAGCAAATCCCATTAAAAGTGGTGATTAAACTCCCATTAAATCTCATCCACCATCCGTGGAGGGATTTAAAATACAGGTGCCTGTGGCACTTGGGGACACGGCTTGGTGGCAGGTTGGCAGTGCTGGGTTAGTGGTTGCACTCCATGACCTTAAAGGTCCTTTCCAACTTGACCGAGTCTGGGATTCTAAAGGGAAATACTAATGGTGTTTGCTGGCCTGGGCTTTGGGAGCTCCCACCACGAAGCACCCCACTGTCTGTGGAAGAACTGGGGGGTGTTTTATGTTGACCTGTACAACACCCAATGAGTGATCAGTGTTCAGCACCACAATGGGACTGGTCTGTACGGGACTGGTGGCTGCTTGGCTGGAGCACTGGCTGCTGCCTGTTGCTGCAGGGATGGTCATTCCATGGTGGGCACGACCCTCCTGCACCAGCTGAGCCCCTGCTGCACCAGGTCCCTTTTGGGTGGCTTGGCTCTGCAGTTGGCTTCGTGGGAGTGCCCTGCTGCAGGTCTCTGCACGTCATTCCCTCTCCATGACCACAGAAGCAGTTCTCAGCCAGCCCTGGCCCCCGTGGCAGCAAACCCTGGTGCATGCATGTGTGTGCACATCCCCTGCCCCAGAGCACTGCTGGAAGCTCAGCACAGGCTCCACAGTCCCGTGATGGGCTCCTGCCCTGCTGGGGAAGGGCTGGCCCAGGCTCGAGCTGGTGCTGCAGCAGTGCAGAGAGGCAGCACCTTGGCAGGGCGAGAGGTGCAGGCTGTAACACCCGGTGACCCCTGACCGAGGGTTGCAGGAGGAGATGCTGCTCTGCAGCAGGAGATGCTGCAGCCAGCTCAGGCGACTGGGAGCTGAGAAAAGCTCTTCTCAGCTCTGGTTTTGACTCAGTGGCTGAGCCAGAGAGGCAGGCTGGGCCTCGGTTTTAGCCTGTTTTAGAACGGGGGAGATGCCACGCAGCAAGAGGAAGTGTCAGTCCCTTTCTTGGGGCTGTGGAGCCTCTGCCTCGGGATGCTTTGAGAAGTGTGGTGCATTCCCCAGGCTGTGGGGTGGGGCTGCTGCCCTGCAGGATGGGTCCCTTCCAGTCCAGGTGACTTGAATGGCTCTGCTTTATGTCCTGAAAGGTATCTCTGGCTGTGGTTTATCCTTTCCCTGCCCTAACCCCATCCAGCTTGTCAGGCTGGGAACTTTGCTCTGTGAACATCTCTGCTGGATGTTTGAGAAAGCTGAAATGTCAGATTGACCTTTTGAGGTTTTCCTTTTCTCATGGAAGAAGGCTTCTATACAATTCATGTAATGAATCAATCCAAAGGGATGCGTTTTTCTGCACCAGTTAAATAAAAGATCATTAAACCTAACAAATGTTTCCCAGCCTGCCTGCACTTTCACGGAGTGTTCAGCTATAAATGTGACCTGTGCTTATAACAACATAAACACCACGCTCCTCAAAAGCAGGACAGACTATATACCTCTTTTCTTTTTATTTTTAAGCTGCCCAAGAAATATATACAGACATTCCTAATATGCTTACTTAAGCAGGAAGCAGACGAATAGTTTAAGATAATGTTTCAGCCAATTGTGAGTTATGTGTGCCCCAAAGATTGTTTCCTTTATGTTGCGATTTTTCAAACACAGAGAGAAAAAGCTGAAAAATCTTGTCAATTCCTTAACAGTAGGGAAGATTTGCAGGAATTTCCACTGTGTTTCCCTCTCAAAGGGATATTTGAGACCACTGATAAGGGGAAAAGGAGATTAAATAGTCCTAATTCTTTTCATGTCGTATGGAGACTAATTCCTCTTGCTCTCACCACCATGTCCAGCAAACTGGCTAGCTGCTGATTTCCCCTGCTTGTGGGGAGATCTGAGAGGTGATACGAGTTTGAGGGCCTGGAGAAGGAGGGGATCAGTTTAAAGAAGGAAGATGCTTGATTTGCATGCAGAGTTTATTCTGGATTCGATCTCACCGTAAGCTTCTGCCGGGCTGTTTCCCCCTCCTCTGCTGAAATGTCTTTTGGCTGACATCACCGCCAGAACGCCACATCAGAGTGGGCTTAAAACGCTGCAGAACTGGAGTGCTGGCAGCTGATGCAGCCTCATCTCTGGCAGGGTGATCCGTGGTCGGCAGGCACAGCCGAAGGAGACCGAGGGAACCTTCCTGTGGCACGTGGAGACGGGCTGCTTGGAGCTTCTCTGTCCTCGAAAACCACCCCAGACCGGACAAATGAGCTGCTCTGTTCAAGTCAGCCTGCGAAGGAGAGGGTGACAGGAGCTGTCCCATGGGTGCTCGTCCCTGGCTGGAGGGATGAGCCTCCACTGACTCGTCCTTTCCATGGTTGTGAGGTGAGGGCCGGAAAAATCCTCCTCCCATGCCTCCTGAGTGCCTCCCAGGGTGGGAGAAACTCCCCCGTGGGTTTCTGAGGGTCCTGCTGCGCCCCATCCCTGGGCACAAATCCTTGCCCCACCCCTGCCCGCAGCAAGGGCCGGGGTGAGGACTTCATGCCAAAAACCGCAAAATGAAAACCAGCCAACTGGTTTGGCTCAACTCACTGGAGCCAAATTCTGCCCTTGGCCACGCTTGAGCACCCGTGTTGAATTTTATTTTTGTCCACAGGTCAGTCAGGACAATTATTTAGCCTTCTGCGCACTGTGAGTGCTGCCCTGGTGGGTGCTGGGAGCAGGGGGGAAGAAAGACGAACTGTTTAACTTGTGAGATGCTTAGATGGGCTACAAATAGCTTGGCTGGTGGGTATTCTTCCCTCTCATCACCACTGCATGTCTGGCCCGGTGCCATGGGAACCCAGAGGGACAATCGTCTGCGCCCATGGCAACGCTCCTCGGGTGTCATTCGCCCTCAGCCCCTGGTGCTGAGCTGTTGTGGTGGCTGCAGACCACAATGAAGGCAAAGAGGAGAAGCTTGGGACTCCTGGTGTCAGGAGTAAATTAAAGCTGGGTGAAGAATGAGGATCTGATGGTGGTTTCCCCAGCCTGGGATCCTGTCCCGAGTCAATGGGGACACTCAAAGCCTGAGGGGCAGCTTTGTGGGGTGTCCTAAATCTGATAGACAGCTCTCTGATAGGCAGATAAAAGGCAAGGATATATAAGGAAATAATTGCAACGGAGCCGGAGTCTAATTAAAATGGTGGTTGTTGGTCAAAAGTGAGAAGAAAAATGCAGCCTGAGAAAAGGCACATGTGAGCAAACAGACAGGAGGAACTCTGATCCTCCAGCTGAGAGGGAAAAGGGGGTGATGGCCATCTCTGCACCCTTCCAGGACCCTGGGGTTAGAGGGGTCCTGGAGGCAGGACCGTGCAACCCACAGCTCACCCCTTTGGAGCAGGGTCTGCCCGGGGGTCTGCCTTCAGCAGGGTGCTTCTGCCTGCTCAGACCTGTCTCTGGTGAGCAGGGAAAAAATGCTTTGGGAAAGTGCTCCAGTGCCCAGCAGGGTCCGTGGGGTGCAGATGCCATGACTGAGGTCAGTGGGATTAGGGATGCTCCAAATGACTGCGGAGCTTGCTCGCCCAGCCCTGTGGGTGGAGTTCTTTAGGCTGCTGCTTTTACAGCTCCCTTGGGACACGCTGATCCCTCAGTGCAGGGACACCTGAGGTGCCCCTGCAAGGGCTGCACCCAGCCTGAGGTGCTCCATGAAATGCCCCAGCCTTGTCCTCTCATCCAGACACCATCTAAAGGAGCAAACAGCTTTATCTGTGTCCCTGGCTCTGCACCACTCTGGACGTGGAGTCAGGCAGCGTCACTTCTCCAGCCTTTGATGTGGTGTAAACACAGCAGTGGGTGCAGTGACCCCAGCTCGGCTGCACTCCATGCAGGTTTGGCACATGCAGTGTCCCCCGGCGAGGAGGGTCTGCTGGGAGGGGATGGTGGGAGCTGCCAGGGATGTGGGACATGTCCTGCTCCCCATTTCCCTGGCACTGACCCCGCTGAGGGCTTGGGGCTGCTCCCGGGAGCCGAGGGGCTGACACAGGGAGCAGCAACTGCTCAGCCACTCTCATTAGGGGCTGTTTGCTTTCCACGGTGAACTGTGTGTCACACTGAAAGCTGATACTGCAGAGGGAAAGCAGTGTCCTCTCTTCCCCCAGCCCCTCGCGAAGGGACAGCTTATATTTACTTGTAAAGAGATACGGGTGGTTTGGTGAAATAATAAAGGAGTCGTTAGAGAAGCAAAAATTCCCAAGTAGGGAGAAAAAGCAGAGGTTTTTTTCTTTTCATCACGTTTTGTTTTAAGCACAAAAAACAAGCCCAGCAGCAGGGGACTTGTCCCTGAGGTGCCTGAAGGGTCCTGTGACCGAGAGAGGAGGTGGCACAGGCAGCAGGGAGCTGAGCCTGGCTGAGCTGCTGTGTGGGTAAGTGACCTACACCGAGCAGCAACTCAGCTGTAACCCCACTGGAACTGCCAGGGAGTGGACAGAGAGACCTTGAGACGTCTTTAGGACAAGTATCCAAACTTTCTGAACCTTTCAAGATCGTTAGAGCTGGTAAAAGAAGTTTAGCAAGAAATGGGCCTCCTCTGAAGGTTTCTGATGCCTCGTGCTGCTCCTCTGACTGCTGCTAGGAAAAGGCAGGGGTTGTGACACTGGAAACCACTGGCAGCTCTGTTTGCATTTCATTCTTCACTTGTAAATGCACTCCACAGAGCTTTGTTTGGAATCCTCCGATATCCAAGCCAAATTTTGCACAACAACGGTACCAGGACAAATTGCAATTGAGATGAAATTAAACACAGGAGCGACCTACAGCGAGCTGAAATGACTTTGCTGAGCTGCACTTTTCCTAAGGGATAGGTGTGTCCAGTGCCCTGGCAGAGTGGGACAGGGCAGTGTGTGTGTCTTTATACATCCCTGTCTTTTTTTGCACTCACGTTATTCCAGTGCCTGCCTTGTGCCGACATCCTTTGGGTTATGTGCACTGCGTCTGCAGCCAGCAACGAAGCTCAAAGGGAGCTCCAAGCCCTCTGTCCTTGTTTTAGTTTAGTCTAATTCACTCTAAAAGGCGATTTTGGTTGAATTTCCCTCACCATGCCCTACCTACCCTCCCCTCTGCTGCTTCTGTCTGCTGTGCTCAGAGGTGCCGCCAGTGCTATCTCGGGAAGGAGCTGGAGTCAGTGCTCTGGTAAATTATCTCATGTTTGTTCAGTGTGAAGCACTGCGCTGTTTCCAGCTGTATTGTTGTTCTTGGCTTGCAAGTTTGGTGCTGTTTTCTAGTTTGAACCCCAGCCCTGGTTCCCTGACGGCTGCAGTGGGCTGCCCGTGCACAGCCCGGCGTGTGCCAGCCCACACGGGGAGCTTGGGCCTGGCCAGAGGGCTGCACAGGGGGTCTTTAGTCCTCTCTTGGAGTCATGGGACGCATGGTTTTGGTCAGAGGGCCGAGCTGGAGTGGCAAGGGACTGATGGATGCGATTTTGTCACGTGGCCGTGGCTCTGCAGCGGGCACCCTGCACGGGTGTGCTGGGCTTCAGCGCCCGAGTGACGTAAGGCAGGGTGAGGATAAACCTGTTGTGTCAGAACCACGCAGCGGTGAGGGGATTGTTTCTCAGCAGTGCTGGAACTTTTTTGTTTTCCACTGATTTTTCTTTTAATTTCCCCCTCCCAAATCTTCTACGTGGGTGTAAATGCACAGAGAACGTATTTAAACATCGGGCTCTGCAGCTGCCCAAACGAACCATAAATCCCCACCTTGACGTGGAATCAGTAAGCTGGTCATGTCAGATGGGTTTTAAAGGTATTTTGAAACTCAGTGAAGGAAAAAATTGCAGGAAAATTGTGCTGCCTTCAGCAGTGCCACCTGCCAGCCCACGGGATGGGCACGGCAGTGTCCAGCAGAGCTCTGCATATGGAGGGGCTCAGGGAGAGAAAATCACTTGGTTTCTGACATCCAGCCTCTAAATCCAGTGCACTTGGCACGATTCTCCTACTGGGCTTTACAGATACAGGAACGAGAGCCCAAATGAGAAAAACTTTGGGCTGGGGGTGGTGGGGAATACTTGGCTTAGATTTACTAAGGGAAAACTCTGGAATGAGAAAGGACTGTGCCATTGCAGCATCTGATTCAGCCTGGTATCCGTCTGGAAGAGGATTAGGGGTTGATTCTGGTTGTTAAAATGACAGAGTTTTCCATGGAAACCGTTGCTCCTGACTGTCCCACTCACAGTTTATTTTAATCATTCATCAGTTCAAGGTGAACCCAGGTTTTTCCACAGTAGCTGGCCAGAATGGATTTTCTGAAGACTGGTTGAGATGATTTGGTGTGAAAAAAACTGGATTTGACCCCAGTCGAAAGCAAGTGGGATTATATGTTGATGGAGCAAGCCAGAAAAAATTACAGGTACCAACAGTCACGGACAGATTCATTAAATCTTTTCAACTTGGATAAACACACCAAATTATTGGGATTTCAGAGGTGCTTGAATTAATGTTGGGTGCGAAACAATGTTATCTCTGGAAAGTAAATTTAGCTTTGACTGTGGAGTAGAGTAATCATGGGGTGCAGGTTAGGCATGAGTGTTAATATTTTAAAAACATATTTCATTTTTTAGGAGCTCTTCGTTTCTGTTCTGGAAATGTGCTTGTCCTGTGATGGCTACAGGACAGCCCCGGAGTGAACCTGCACCCAGTGACACCTGTTTATCCTGGGTGATCTGCATGGCAGAACCAACCCCAGGCCTTCCTACAGGCTCCCAAAGTTCGCTCTGGATTTATGCTGGAAAGATGCACTTCATCCTTTGATTCCATTGGGGTTTCTGGTCAAGGCAGTGATGAATCCAGGCATGTGGAACTCATCTTTATGCACTGTGGTGTCATCCCCGATTCAAACCGATGAATCTACAACAAAGGTGTATCTGATTTTATACCGAATAAAAAGGTATTTTAAGTCTTAGTGTTAAACAGCACAGGGGGTGGGGGTGAGATTTATGTATTATCTCACATAAATCACCATTTGGCTTTCTCAGACCTCTGCAATCAGTGCCTGTGAGCTACCCCTGCTCCCACAGCTACGCTGATGTCACCGGTGTTGCATGTACAAGGACACAGGCAAAAGCCAACTCATGATGAATTCCACCCGAGGACACAGCAAGAGCAGTGCCTGCCAGCCAGAGGATGAGGTCATGGCAGGAATTCTTTACATTCTGCCTTCTGCACAGGGTGCCCGAGCATGAGAGTAAAGCTACAGCAATAACCAACACGTGGGAAGCTCTGAATGGCACTGGGGTGGTTTTTACCCCCCCGATCTGCTCCCCATAAGAAAATGGAGAGAATAAACTGTTCAATTAGGTCCTGCCTTGGTGGAGACTCTATAAACCCTGCAGAAAGCTCTGTTGCTCGTCAGGAGTGCGCACACAGGGGGCTGCAGGGGCTCTGGCCCCAGCCCATCCATGCTCCCAGTGGTATCCGCTGTGTGATGGAGGGGCTTGTGAACTGCTTTGAAGCTCTGCCATCCTTGCTGTGGCTTATTAACCATAAATAAAAGTAATTCTGTGCGTTCTGAAACTCCTAGAGCTCAGTTTACCGTTGATTGGTGTCTGGTGGCTTGTTGGTTTTATTAATTGTATTAAAACTGCAGCGTGAGCTCCGTTGTCCTTAGAAAGTCCAGACCAGTAAGAAATGTTGCTGGAGCAGGTTCCTCAGAGCATGACAATCCTGACCAGAAGGTTTCCCTCCCCAAGGTGGGGGCCCTAACCTCTTCCCCTGCTCCAAGAGGCTTTTCCTGGTGTGCAAAGGGTTTATTTTTATGCTACTGCCTTTCTTTCACTGGGGATTTCGATCGAGCTCTCTTTCCTTCTACCCACTTACTTCCCGTTGCCAAAAGTGAAGTGAGTTACTATCCCAGACCTGCACTCCTTGTTGGACGTGGATGACAGGCCCAAACGCTGGACAGGACGCAGCGAGTGTGCAGGGTGACTCCACAAACCTTGCTTCGTTTGGAAAGTGGGAGAAAAGACCTCAGTAATGAGTTTGAATCCTCGTGGTTAATGAACAGAGCCAAAGAGCCTTCCTTTTGCTCACAGCTATTCTGTGGGTGAAGGCTGTCTGTATTTGACAATTTTATTATCTGCTGCTGTTTATTGTTTTATTTCTAGGACAGGAGGCTTCGTAGCTCTTTCCATGGATTTTGGAACCAAAAGAGACTTTAAATCATCCAGGCTGTGACCTCCTGTGTAGCACAGGCCAGAGAATTTCAACCCTTACTGAACCCAATAACTTGCATTTGACAAAAGCACATCTTCCAAAAACCCACCCAGCCTTGATTTAAAGGCAAGACATGGTAGCAGCTTTGGGAATTGCCTAGAAAAATATGGCTTCTGCAGCTGCCTTGGTGTTCAATGTTATTCTCAGGAGAGGAGGGGAGCGGGAGGAATAACAACCCTTGCTTGTTTTAATGCCTTGGCAGCTCTAGTTTATGACCTCGTGCTGCTGGTATTATTCTCCAGCTTTTAGCAGTGCTTCCCTGACCAGCCTTTGCTCTGGGTGTTCGTTACTCTGGGCACTGACATGTTTGGGGAGATGCCAGGTAGGTAAAAGCCTGGTGGGTCTGGATAGGTTCAGTGAAGGTCTGACTTTTCCTTTGGTCCGGAACAGGCACTGAGGGAGCTGTGTGAGCACCTTCTCACTGCGCCACTCACTCCTACACAAAGTCCATCGTTTCTCTTGCTCTCCAGGAAAAATTAAGGCACTGTCCTGCTCCCTGTCCTTGCAGGACTCTTATCTGCTTGGATCTGAGCTGAGGCCACGACTCCTTTTAGGGAGGTTCCTCCAACAGCTGCCAGATGAAAATTGCTTCAGTTCCTCCAATCGGGCTGGTTTTGAACCACTGACAACAGGGTAATAACTGCATATTCCTATTCTTCCACCCAGCCAAATCCTGAGCTGGGCTTTCTTCCTTCCTTGTCCAAATGTTTGAATAAGTGAAGCCAAGTTTTCTTTTTTTTTTTTCTCTCTCTCTTTTTTTTAATGAAATAATATTGCCGTGATTCATGTAGATGTTAAATAAACATGTAAAATAAACGGAGTGAAGCGGGACTGCATGTAAAGCTGAATTCCCATGGTCCTTGGCTTCAAGGATCTGCTCTCCTGACCTTTGTGGCAGGACAGGATGCCTTTGGTGCTCTGCGTATTTCAAATGGCCAGGCTGGTCTCTCTTTCCTTCTTCCATGATTTTACTGGGAAGGGCTTCAGGAAAAACAAGACCAGAAAAGAACTCCAGGGAGCAGATAGCTCCTGAAGCCAAATGGTCCCATGTCATTCATGTTTTTGGACCTTTACTTTTCAACACTGTGAGGGCAGAAATGCCTTTTTCAACATCCCGCCTGCAGCCTTTGCCCCTGTTGTTTGTCCCTTTTGGAACAAGTCCTTTGTTTCTTGTCACAGCTCATGATCAAGCAGTTCTCCGTTTCCCCTTGCTCTACACGCTCTCAAAACCAGGGAACCCAGGGAACAGTCATTTTTGGGGAAGTGCAGCTGATAAATAGACAGAAGCTTGGAAAAACCTCTCTCACCTCTCCCCCAGACCCATGGTGACCCTGGGCAGGTTCTTCCATCTTGGTTTGGCTCTTTCATTTTTGTCCACCGATCTGTGGTCGTGGTCTCTGTGATTCCTTCTCTGCGTGCTGGACTTTGCTTTCCAAGTGGGACGTTTCATATTCAAATGTGTAATTTCATTTTATTTTCACACATTTTGGCACCACTCCCTTCTCTCTCTGAACTTGTAAACAAAGCCTGCAAAGATTAAAGAGCCTGAGCTGACAGTGAAATAAGGAGCTGCATCACTTTTCCGTGCTGGCCTGCTGCTCACTCCTCCTTCCTGTACCTCTGCCTGCCCTCAGTCGGGGTTCCATGCAGTGCTCTGCTCTGAAGGAGAAACGTTCGTGTCTCCATGTGCTTCCCAAAGCCCCGGGCTGTGAGGGTGCTTTAAAAATAAATCATTCTATCACCCAATTGCTGTGGTGTTTAATTACCCCCTGCTTGATGGAGATGTCTGGAAACATAAACAGAAGGGGTTCCAGCAGCTCTGCCGGTGCCTGGATGTTTGAACCACGTTGTGTGTTTCATTCTCCATGCTTTGCCACCCGCCCAGCATCTGCTTGTCTCACTTCCAGCCCGGGATTGCTCCCTGCACGCTCGGTTCTGCTGCGGGCTGGGCCTGCTGAGGACCTCTGAGCCAGAGGGGTGGCAGAGCAGACGGGGACTGTGCACTGATCGCTGCTCTGCTGAGGAGGGATGGCATCAGAAAGCACCGTGTCGCCTCCGAGGGCACGGGAGTTTCAGACTCTCGCATGTTTAGCCCTTCACACACTTGAATTTATTAATACATTTTATCCCTGATTAAGGAGTTGCACGATTCCTGAGTGTTTTTACCCTCACCTGTGCCGTGCAAGTGTTGTGTTCTCCTGCAGCTGACTGTGCTTCGGGCGATGGGCAGGAACAGGCATGCTTCACTTCATGACCTCACACAAACCAATTACCCCACTTACAAGCAGCATTATGCTGTGCTGAGTCAAAAGCCAGTTTTACAGCATTTTAACACCAGGAGTTAATGTTTCTTTTCTTTCCCTTTTAAGAAAGGAGCTGTCATTCATCCTTTCCCTTCTTTAAACCTGATAGATAAATCTGGTTTGACATTTCTGGTGTGCCTTGGTGAACTCCCCTGCAGGTTTAGGCTGATATATAATGAGAGAATTGGGGTTACCTTCCTTTCCCTTTTTTTTAGCAACAATGTGTGTCGGTTTTTTTTTTTTCCATTTTTTTTTTTCCAATTTTAATGAAAGTCATGGGCATGCAATGGTTATTGCATCTCTAATACTTGTGCTGATCCAGGAGCACTGAACTCTGAAGCACCTTTCAAAGGCCCTGATAGCAGATTTGACTCTGTTTTCCTGAGACATTTGAGAGTTCAGAGGATTATCCAGAGTTTATCCAAACTCATTGGAAGCTCGTGGTCCAGACTGAGATCTGGAAACTTCACAAAATTAGAAGCAACTTGTGTGAGGTTTCCACTGCTCCTTGGTTTTGCCAGAATGGAGCATGAGGAGATCAGCTTCTCCTGTAGTGTTATGGCCTGGGGTACCTGCCAAAGCCAACAAAATGCAGAGATGTGCAAAAACGCTGAAATAAAGCGTGACAAAAAAAGACGTTAGCTTGATGTTTTCTAACCTCAGCAGAGGGTTGGCTTGGGTCTGCCTGGTTCAGCTCCAGGCTGGTTGCTTCTTTTGCTGAATCCAAAACCAGAGGCCCTGGCAGATGCCAGGAACCAAACCCTGGTCACTGTGTGTCTGCTGCGAGCAGTGGCGGGGCCTCGGAAGCTGTGTTGAGGAACTTCTCCTCCTGTGAGGGAGGAGCAGGAGACAACTTTGTCCAAATCAGAAGGTCAGACCCAAACTTGGAGTTTGTTTTGTTTGGGTGTCCCAGCTTCCAGCCTTCCATCAGAACCAGGGAAGCGGGGCTGGGCCCCTCCTGGAGCACAGGTGCAGGGGTTGTGTTGGCTCTCTGGGGTGCTTCAGCCCACCAGATCACCTTTGTGGCGGCAGTGAACCCTCACACCAGGCCTTGCTTGCCTCGGCCTGTTCATTCTACAGCCCTGCAAGCAGAACCTGGGGCCATGTTCACCAGAGCTGTCTCCATGCAGAGCTCCACCTCACCAGGAAGGACAGATCCTGCGTGTAGAGACATGAGTTGCTATATGAGATCACTCCAGAGTCAGGCCAATTCAAGAACTGATTGAGGTTGCTCTTTCCATCAGTCTCCAAGGAAATGGCCAAGTTTTGGAGATGGGAGAGGGATTCTTGTGCCTGGAGAACCAAGAGGGCTGTGAATACGTGCCCACTGTGTGAAGAAACACCTTTTCAGAGAATTTCCCTTGTCACATCTCAACTATGGGCTGACATCTTGGATTTCTTTTCACACAGTTTGTTGTCTTTGTGTAGTTACTCATCAGATTTTACTTCTTCAAACTCATGTGAGCAGTTCTCTACATGTCCAAGCACCTTTTAATGCAAGAGAACTGATCACAGCCCCAAGCACGGGATTTACCCTACCATGGTACCTTCCCACACTCGTGTCCTTGCAGAGGGCTCAGTGGAAAACTGTCCCTCTTCACTCTTGACTTTTTACGCTCTTATTCTCTTCTTGTGTTAGTGTCTGGCTGGTGTTCTCAGTGCTGCACTGCTGAAGTGTCTGACAAAGGAAATGATACTGATGTTCACGTTAACTCTCCGACAGGGTAAAAATAGATGGGTTGAAATTCTGCCTCCGAGAGCAACTCCTGTCCCAGTTTAGTGCACCCTTATTCTGAGGAGAAAAAACAGACAATAATTATAAAAATAAAGAAAATGCTGTTTTCCTGGACTTTGAAAGCTTCTGACCTTTGAGAAGAATGCTCTATTTATAACAGCAGCACTGTGTGTTTTTAAAAGCCTTGAGACACATGTGTGCTAAGGAGTCAGAGATGTTCCTTGGCTCCAACTTATTTTTTGACCTCTGCTAGATTAGGAAAGATACAATTTGCAACATGACCCCAAGAATCAAAAGTCTCTTTTTATTAAAAACTTCAGAAATAACCTCACTGGGGAGTTAGAACTGATGAATGCATAGATAAGAAATCCTCTACTGAAGCTCCTTTGAAGAATTAATAGAGAGAACAGATGAGGATGTGGGTTTATTTGGGACAAAACTCATTCATTAGGCTGCACAGCTAGACAACTAAAAAGAAATGAGTTATTACTCATTTCTAAAAGATGCTTAAATAGTGTTAGTCCTTTATCTAAATTAGAACTATTGAGAAAAGTGTTTCAGCTCATGTTCAAGTGAATACTTGAGAATTTTCATGGTTTTGTGCAACTTAGGTCCAAAAGTGCCTGTTCCAGTCACCTAATTATATTTGCTCCCAGCATTGGCCAAAGAAATTCACCTCCTGGTTGTGGCATCTCCTACTGAAGCTTTAGCTTATATATTAGAGAGACCCAGCCTCGGCTGCTGGAGATGGTGGTGTTGATCCCTTTCCTGATTTGGGCAGTTGGGGTCATACCACCTAAAAAAAAAATCATTACTAAAAATAATTGTTTTGGTTTCTTTTCTCTCGCCTCCCACACTCGTTGCTCTGTGCTGGGAATTGTTTGGTGGCGAAGGGGGGTTGCTGATTCATTGCTTTTACTCCTGCAGCTGTTACCTGACTTAATTAAGGTTCTAGTGCAGGCAGCTAAGTGGACAAACCTCACGGTGGAGGAGGGACAATATTTTGCTTGGTCCCACAGTTACCACAGGTCTGTTACCACTGGTGGGTTTAGCTGGTCCCTCCTGAGCACGTGGCACTGTGGTTTGCTGCAAGAAACCTTCAAGTGCCAAAGCACAAGGGCAGAGTGATGCTTGCAGGAATCCAGAGAGCATCTGCAAAACCTGACAAGTTTGTGACCATTTACTGGTAAGAGTGAAAACAGTGAGTCACTGTGGTAAGTCAGCAAATACTTATTTTAGAGTCAAGTGCTGTTCCTTTGGAGCTTCTGAAGTTTTGTAGGGAGCCAGGACTGAGACTTGCTGTACAAAGAACTGTACAAATGCTGCGCAGGCCACTCTGTGGATGTGTTCCAGGCCAGGCTGGACAGGGCTTGGAGCGACCTGGTGGAGTGGAAGGTGTCCCTGCCCATGGCTGGGGGATGGAACTGCATGAACTGTAAGGTTCCTTTCATCTCAAACTCTTCTATGAAAGAAATGAAATGCAACACTTGGAGCTCACCCGAGTAATTTATGAAGCTTTGACCACCTTTGTCTTCAGGTGAACAAGGAAACATAGAAAAAACTCCGAATGGGTCATATTTTTACATTTCTATTAAGCAGTGCTGTCAAATTAAGCATTTCTTAGTGCCAGCCGCTTTGAACTGGAAACAGTCTTCCACTGGACACCCAGACCCTTTAAACAAGGGTGTGGGTTGGCCAGGACCCCATCCTAAATGAACAGTTTGCACTGTTAGAGGCAGGGCAGCTACCTGATGGTGATGGCTCCTGCTGAGCCCTTGTGCATGTCTGCTGTGCAGCTGTTCGCCTTAAAAAAAAAAAAAAATAAAGAAAAGAAAAACCTGGTGCTGGAATGATACTACTCAACATGAGAACTTGGCAGCTGGGCATACCACCCACTTGGAGGGCTGGATGTGCAGCACTTGGAGTCCTCGGAAGTCGTGAAGGGCTAGGACTGAAGTGCTTCCCTGGCCCTGTGCTGATCCTCTCCTGGAGGTGAGAGTTTCGCCGAAACTGAGAGGGGAGAGAGAGCACGAGGCACCTTGGCCACACCAGCTTTTCCTGGCGGGATGTGCTTTTAGACTACACTACCAGAGGCACTGTGGAACAGCGAGGAATCCTGGCGGGGGGAACCTGAGCTTTACAAACCGAGGGCACAGCGCGGAGCAGTTGCCAAGCGTGTAATCTCTCCTTATTATCTCCCTAATATGCATCACCTGATTCACTGCCAGCTCTTACTTCCGCCCCTCCGTCTCGCTAGGCCCCCCCTTCCTGCCTGTGCAGAGATAAAATGTGTTGTTATAACTGTGAACGGGGCCCCCGGGACTGCTCCTGAAACCTTGGCAGTAAATCGCCCTTCATCTCGGCAGATCGCCTTTGACATCCTCGGAGTTTAAAACGTAAAATAAATAAATTATATTTATCTTTTATATATATATATACACACACACACGCACATAAAATGTATAAAAATAATATAAATGTCACATTGCAAATCCAAACAGAAGTGTTCAGTGTTTTACGCTGACCATATGGCTTAGCGACACCGCGTCAGGGTTTCCTGTGTGTGCTTTTTACTATTTCCTCTCCACGCTTTCTGTAATCTCTCCAAGACCTCTGGAAGCTCACATAAATGGAGATTTATCTCCTGGGACAATGTCAGTTGGTCCCAATTTTTGTTTCTGTTGTGGGTCATAGTGGCAGAAATAGTGAGTGGGGTTTTGGGGTGGGTTTTTAAATTTATCGCTTTTTCTGCCTCCATCTGCAGACAGGTCTTCAAGGATGGGGCTGTGTGTGCACAGCCCCTCCCTCCTTCCATCAGCCTGGGGAAGTGCTTGAAGTGGTGACTTTTGGATCCAGGAGAGAGGTACCCAAAGGAGCAGTGCTCGTGAAATGCTGCAGGAATCCTGCCTTGTCCCTGGACTTTAGGGGTGGAGCTGGAAAAGAGCCTTATTGCTGAGCATGGGGGCACGAGGCTGGGCGTAAAACTGCTGCCACCCTTCTGAACCAAAGCGGGAAAAGCAACGCCGTGGTCATGGACAAAGCTGAAATGCTCTGACCAGGGGAGAAATTCTGCAACTCACACCCTGGCAGGAGGAACAGCTTCACCTCCCCGTGCAGCAGCACTCAGCATCACCGCAGAAAGAGGCCGAGCCACCAGAGAACCAAGGGCATGACGGGCTGTCCCTGCCCTTTCCTTTACTCCACAGAGTCCTTTCTGCTGCAGTGAGCCTCTGGAAACCACAGAAAGTTGCAGAACCACGAAATACAGAAGTATTGTTAAAAGCTACACCCCCGGTCCTGGCAGGCGGCGGCTGCTCTGCGTTTCTACGTGGGGCAGAGCAGCTCTAAGTGGTCCCTTTTGGCTTTGGTTTATAGCTCTGAGAACGCCTCACAGCATGCACTGCAGGGCCTGTCTCTACTCGATAACGGGGCCCCGTGAAAGACTCATAAATCAAACCTGAAATCTGGCAGGTTTAATAATAAATCCCAAACTTGTGCCAGGTCTGTGAACTTTCCAGTGTTACTGAGGTGCTCTGAGAGTGAACCTGAGAAGTCTGGTGGTTGCAAGAGGAAAACAGGCAGAACTTGTCAGTTTTGACCCCAAATCAAGGAAAATGTTGTGGTTTTGGCTAAGTGGGGCTCTGTGGTTTTTGTTAACCTGAGGCTCAAAGCAAATGTGTGTTTGTGAGGGGGGAGAGAGGGAAAAAGAGCACGAATTTAAATGGGAATGCTTTTTTGTCATGTTTCTCACTGCTCTCACTTGGAAGAGGGTAATGCAAGGAAGTGGTGGTTTATCTCTGCATCAGGAGTGTAAATAATGCTATGGAAAGCCTATTTTGTTGCTGTGAAGTTCACGTCCAGATTCCAAATCCCACACAGCCCAACGGCTGATCCTCTCTGATCAGTTTTGCTTCCCTCCCCCAGGGTGCCTTTGCACCACATCCCTGCAAAAGAGAAACAATGGATTCCATGATGTGACTTCAGACAGGGGTTAGTGAGGAGCAGGAGGGCTCCTTGATAGTTCTGCATTAATTTTGGGGAAAAGGCCACGTTTCTTGCTTGGACAACACAACTTGGCTTTTGGGTGCAAAGTTCCCAGGGAAAATGGTGCTCCTGTGCTTTTCCCCTACCTCTAACAGCACTGCTGAACAAGCAGCCTCCCCTGACACCCCCAGACTCATCCTGTGAGCCTGGCAGAAGCCCCACAGGTTACAAGTTGAGGGAAAAATTGTTCCTGTGTTGTCTGATTTTTGATCTCTCAAAGCACAGCAAATGAGCCATAAAGTGGGGTGAGGATTTTGCCGTCATGTCCATGGCAAGAAATGGGTTTAAGATCAAAAGCTTCTCCTTTGGAGACCCCAATGTTTCTATTGATTTTCAGCAAAGAACCAGAGCTGTTCTTGTCCCGTTCAGTTGTTCTGGTCCCTGAGTTTCCCAGTTCTTACCCACAGGCTCTAGCTGGGCAATCACAATCACAGTGTACCTGGCTGGTGTCTTGCTCCAGTGCTGCCTTGGAGAGAGATTCAGCATCTCACACTGCTTCAGTCCTATTGGAATTCAACTTTTGGTTTTTTTGAAGACATTCCTGCACGAGCTTTCAATTCAGGCAGGTGCTCAGTGGTAGTTCCAAAAAGCCAAGGCTTTGTTCAACGCCCTGCTTGGAGGAAATCTCAGCAAGTTGTTGCTTCTAAATGAAAATCTCACCAGGCATCTCTGCCTGTATCTCTTGCATCTTGCATGACTTTAAGAGTTATTAACTTTATTGTTTATTACTTTTTTTTTTATTGCTCTTGCTCACGGGACACAACTGCCCGTGTAAGTAAATGCAGAACACAGAGGTGAGCGAAATGTGCAGGGAAGTCCTTGGAATATGGGTCAGGGCAGAGGTGGCTAAAGGCTGAGGAGGAAACTTCCTGCTCCAGGGACAATAGCGTGATTGATGCACCCAGAGAGCTGATTTAATCCAGTTGAATTATTTCATCATGAGGCATAGAGCCGCGATAAAGAGGCTTCCTCCTCTCTGGATTGATGCAGGGAGGCAGCAGATAACAGGATTAATGATCTGAGCCTGGGGTTCAGGTTTCATTCCCAGTCACAGTATGAATCAGATGTGACCCTGCTGCCTCGGTTGCAGTTATTCCAGAAGGGCAGGGGTTTAATGAAAGGTGGAATTGAGCCTCCTGATCTCAAGGAGACTGGTTTTCTGGGCATGATTAATTTTTCCAAGTCAAACAGATCTTTTGGGCCAGTGAACAAGTCTTTGTTCAACACTGGCTGGGATGTGTTAGGAGGAGGGGACTTCCCTGTTCCCAGCTAGACCCCTTGGGGCCTGCTGGTCCCAAATTAGGATGCTGCTGTAGGTGACGAGAGGTTCATTTTGCCTGTGAGTTATATCCAATCTGCTGATGTTGGGCTGGGAGTCTTCATGAGGGTTGGAGCTGCACAATCTGGGCTGCATCTTTCATATTTGGGGTTTTGTTTTTTGCTCTGCTCATTTGTTTTTGTTTTTTTTTTTTTAAACTTGCAGGAAACACTTGAAACAGAGGCAAGAAAGAGGGGGCAGAAAATCTTCTATTTCAGCCTAATTAGTTTTCTGACCCACTTGGCTGTAGGGCTGCACAAAGAGAGGTCTGGAGCAGGGATAGATGGGCAGTGGTGATGCAGGGACTGCTCTTTTTTGGCAGGGGATGTGTCAGTGCTGAACTGAAATGTCTGCTTAACTGTATCCACTGAAGTCCTGCTGCACAGGAGATGCTCCAGAGGGCTCCTGCAAACACACCTGGATTCCCTTTGCCCTCATCTCTCCGAGGTTTCTCCATCAGGGAGGACCCAAGTGGCGCAAAGGAGCTGTTCCCAGAGCCTGGAAGGGAGCCATGGCTGGCAGGCTCAAGCCCTGAGGTATGTATGTGAAAGTAAATAGTGAACACCTCCGACATGCAGGGCTGTTTGGATCCATGGCTCTGGCCTTGGCCTCCTTTCACGACGACCAGAAAGTGGTGGAAAATATTTACACTAACAGATTGTGAGCAGCTGTTTTAATGAAGCATTTATGTACTAGGCAAAATTTAAATTGCCCCGAAATGGGACACATGTGTTTTATAAATACACCATTATGGAGAAGTGGGGAGTAAGAGATTCTGCATCCAGAAGGCTAATCCTCCTACGCTTATTTATTTTGATAAAGAGTTTGCATGCTGGAAAGAAACAGCGTAGAAAGTAAGCGTGGGGCTTTCCAGGATGCAACCATGCTGCAGAGCTGCAGCAGAGGAGAGTTAACCTCTCTGGATCCAGCACACTGCCCCTAGGTTCTGCACATCAGCCCGTTTAAAAGCGATTCCACCCCACCTGAGCACGAAAACACCAATCAGGTACAGACCCCTTTCGGTAGGAAGATGTAATTTAGAAGATGGATTTGTTTTTGCTTTGGATCCAAACCCAAGCTTTGAAATACCTTCAGTTCTCTGCTTCCCTAGCAGATGATTAAAGATGAGGAGCCTGACTCCTGAAGTCCTGCCATGTGTCAAATCCCAAAGTGCATTTCTTAGGAAGAACGGTCAATTGTTTGATGCTGGTGCAAGTCTGCTAGAAAACAAACTGAAGGAAGGTTTTGGGGCTAATATCCTCTTTATCTGCATGTCAGCTCTGCGGCAGGTAGGAATGCAAAATGCCACTTAGGAAAGATTCCCTTTTACCAACTGTCTTCTCCACATCTTAGGAGTCTTTAGTTCATGGAAATGCTGAGGGGGACCACATGTGTGTGCAAAAGTGACATGTGCTCACTCTGCCAATTAAAACTGGAGGTCCTGCCTAGAAAGTTGTTGAGAATTAAACTTTCTTATTCAAATAGCATGTGGCCCTGCTGGTCTGGGGAGGTTGTCATGGTTATCCCACATCAGCTGATGTCATCTCCTTTTCTGTAGAAATAAGTGCTTTTCAGCTGACCAGCTCAGGGTAAAGCTGTTTAAAATGCTAAGGCAGCCAGAGCAGCTCGCTGGGGTCTCTGCTATCAGGGAACATAAAAAAAGCTGTGAATCAGATGGCACTGCTAAACTGGGGAGGAATTGATGGGGAAACGAGTATGGACATGCTTGGATGGGGCAGCCCCAAAGGTATTGTGGGTACACAATGGTGGCACTGAGGAGAACGGCCGAGATTGGGATCGCTGGGGGAGCTCATTGAAGCAGCTGAATAGACAGAAGGAGAAAGGCAGTCAGAAACGTACAAAAGCAGAGAAAAATGTTGTTTGCCTTGTGACTTGGGGATTTTAAACCAGGATAAGGGTGCTGAGTGATAAATGGCTTTGGGATGTTAAACGTCAGGTCTGAGGGGCTGGCATGCGTATGTCCAGCGTTTGAGCCTTGCATGAATGGAATGGCACGGTTTTGCTGGGGAGGAAGAGCCCTTTGCCGAGCACAGAAGCTGACACCCGCTCTCTGCCGAGCCGTGGCAGCTGGGCACGCAGCTCCCCGTGCAGCAAGCGGCGCTCGCTGATCTGCAAAGGACGTGGAGCCCGAAGTTCATGGTAAAATTCAGGAAAAGACACAAGCAAGGAGTTTTAAAAACTTGCCTTTGGGGAGAGGGTGAAGGTGGTAAGTGCTGAAGGGGTGTTTCGGTGTAACTTCATGCACGCTTGTGACAAGGGCTTTTTCCAGCCCTGGATGTGGCTCCTGAGGAGCTGAGAGCTCGTCTTCCACCTGGGAATGGCCGGGCTGTTCTTGTTGTACAGCTGCATGGAAGAAGCCAGCCTCACTGTGTTCGATTTAAGGTTGGACTTGATGGCCTTAAGGGCCTTTTCCAACCATTGTTTCTATGAATCAGTTGAAGATGCTCCACCAAAAGAGCATGTGTGAGGGTGTCCTTGCATCTCTGTGCACCTGCTTCCGAGGCAGGAGAAGACCTCGGACAAACCACGGCAGAAAGCAGATCTGATGGTTTCTAGGTTTTCTCTGGCACCCAGATGCAGGTATGGAAATGTGTTCAGTTCAGAGCTGGAGCAGTACAGCTGGGAGCTCTCTGAGGTCTGGGGAGGGTTGAGGAGACTTAGATGCTATTTGGGGTGTCTGGAAACTACAGAACTGTTGGAGTCTGAGTATCCTCCTGATGCCTATTCCTTTATCAAACATGACTGAAATGTGCCATGAGGTTCAAGAATTCCAGGGTAAGAGTGATGAGAGGAAGGGACAAAGAAACAGGCAGTGCTGCTGCATATGACTCATTTTCTTCGGAATCTTGGCTGTAGAAATAACAACCCTACTCATCGTTTTACAAATGCTTTTACAAACACTTAAACATGGGATGTTACTGTTAAGTGTTGACCAAAATGCTCTGAGCAGGAAAGCTTCATTAATCTGGATGAAAACATGTATAAATGATAAGATAATCTGTGCTTCCAGCCACAGCACTGTAAACCAATCTCTTGGTTTCACATCACTGTAAACAAGAGAAAAATATGCTTTTATCTTCTTTTTTCTTTTTCTTTTTTTTTTTTTCTGTTATGGCTGAAGATCTATGTCTGAACTCACTCTTCAGGGCTGGAAGATATTTCTTCTGTTAAGTTAAAAAAGTGGAGATCCAGTCCCTGGAGGAAACCTGATCAGAGACATGCTGGCTTCCACACACACTCCAGGCCTATTGATCTCCCCTGTCCCCTCTGCCCTCTCCGTCTATAGGTTATGGAAACAATGTCTGTCAGCAGCAGCTCTGCTTTCTGTGCTGGTTATTAACTTTCTGGCAGAAGGGAGTCTGCTCTCCCTTTATGGGCTCCCAAGACCCACAACGAACTTAACAACCCAAAGGGAGTATCTCCAGGAGCTACCCATTTTACACGAATCCCAGTGTTTTCTTAAAAAAGAATAAAGTCTCTGGACTCTTTAGTTGTACAAGGGCTGAACAAATCTAATGAGAGATGCACAAAATGTCTATTTAAGCCTCATGGTTGGGCAGGTATCTAATGTGCTTTTTTGCAATCTGTTGCCTGCCACCCTTTGTTTTACGACTGCTCAAGAGAAAAGAATCATAATTTCAGCTACTGGGCAGGCAAATATTGAGAAAACTTCAACCTACTGGGACAAATTTTGGGAGAAACAAATTCCAGTGACTTTCTTTGTGCCCAAAGTTAAAGTTTGCTTCAGTGCCACTTCAAGGCACTTTCACCAAAATCCAGACCCTGTGCCAATGAAGTGAGGAGGAAACCAGAGCAGCTCACTTCGTAGTCCTTCAGATTCCTGTAGGGGAGATGGGGACGCTGTCTGGGGGATTTCAGACCAAACTTTCAATCTCTGTGCCCCAAATATAAACTATTGGTTGTGTTTGCTCTGACTTCTGGCATTGAACTGGGCCGTGTCCAAAGCTCTGACAGGGCCCCTCCAGCACTTCAATCCACTCGCACTTGTGCCTCAAAATAGAACATTATAGTTTTGTTTATTTGCGGGCAGCTCATCCTGCTCACCCTTCAATTCACACGCTTCTGCTGTGTATTAATAACTTGCTCTTGATCTTAGAATAGTCACGGTGGTGGTGCATCTTCAGAGAGTTCGAGGGTCTTATTTTGGGAAGGCAGTTGTGAGTCCTATAGAGCAATATATCATAAAACTGAGCTGAACCCGGGGCAGCCCTTGGAGAAACTCAGCAGAGCTTTTGGGTAGCGTAGCACGCTGCTGAACTCCGCTCTCTGCATCACCAAGATGCTTCAGAAAAATGCTCACTCATTGTTTCCAGGTTCTTTGCTTCATCTCAATCCTTTGTCTTGTGAGCACAGCGTGTTTGCAGAGCTGATGTCCCTGGGCATTTATCTGCCTTGCCAGAGTCCAGCAGCCAGGGCAGCAGTTGCTGGGATCGAGCCGGTCTCTGCTTCATCCTCGTTCTCGAGTTGCTTCCCCACTGGTTCTCACGTAGGGCATTCCAAGGAGAAATCCATCCAGTGCTCAAAGGGAGCTTATGAAAAGGGGGAGAGAGACTTTTTACATGGACAGATAGTGAAAGGACAATGGGGAAGTGGTTTTAAATTAAAAGAGGAGAGATTTAGCTTAGATGTTAGGAAGAAATCCTTCCCTGTGAGGGTGGTGAGGCCCTGGTACAGAAGTGTTCAAGGCCGGGTTGGATGGGGCTGGGAGCACCCTGGGATAGTGGAAGGTGTCCCTGCCTGTGGCAGAGGGTGGGACAGGTTTAAGGTCCCTCCCAACCCAAACCATTTCATGATTCTATGAAGTCAGCAGGAATAACCCCACATTTGTGTGGGTCTATGGTGGCATTTGAGCAGTGCTTCCTGGCAGCAAAGGCACGGGGATGGGGACGGAGCGAGGCTGAAGAAGGCTTTGCTGAAGGCTGTGAGCCATGATTCCACTTCCATACTGGGTTCAAGTCTGAATTTCCCACAGATTCCCTGGCTGATGCCTCAGAGACTGCAAGTCCTCAGTGCAAATCTGGAAGCAGTTTGGTGCAGGCCATTTGGTTTTAAGCAGAAACCAGGCATAACTGTAAGCTGTTGACCAAACTTTTCTGGTTTTTGATCTCGCCCAAACAAGCAGAAACTGAGAGAATGTCAGCGTGAAACTCTGAGAGCCTAAACCTGAGCACAGCCTGTGTCTTCCTTGCTTTTGACTTTTGACAACAACGCTGGCATCCCTCCATGGTAAATCATGTGGTGTCTTCACGTTGTGACTGGGGATTCAGTTGGATCACCAAATTTTAGATAGCATTAAATGGAGATTGGATTCTGGGGGCTTTGGAAAGGTAAAAGATTCTCTGTACCTGTATCGAGACCCTTTAAGTCTGGCTCCTCCTGCCAAAAAATGGGTCTAATATATTATTTTATCTGTCTCTCCATTTGGAAGACTGCTCTTGGCTATCTTTCCTTTGCTACCCCTTCAGATGGAATAAATGATACCCTCCCCACTCATTACACATGAGAAATTCCTGCTAGCATTCCTGCTTTCATTTGTCTGAAATATTCCAGTTATATACCATCAGTGACTTGGCAAAGCACGGCTTTTGGAAACTCTACTCCCTCTGCCTAGGCTCCTCTTTACAGTGTTTCCTAATTGCTGTGAAATCTCCCTCCTTGCCCTGCAGCCTGTGTCAAAGCTGCTGTTCTGTAAATTGCTGTGCGTGTCCCTGGACCTTGTTAGGCCACAAAGGTTGGGCTGTGCTCAGCCCTTGGGAGCTCCCTTGGGCTTGCAAAGCATCTCCTGTTTCAGTGTCTGCCCTTCCTGCAGGGGCTCACGTGAATGTTCTCCTGCCTTGTTCAGCTGAGGGCTCGTTAGCCTGCAGTCGGTGCTTTTGGTGTCTGCTGCTACCTCTTGGCTCTTGTACCTGCTGAAGACATGAAGTCTGCTCTATCTGTCAATCCATCCCATCCCTCCTGAGTGCAAGTTCAGGTACTGAGGGTAGTTCTGTCCTTTGCTGTGCAGATGTTCTTGAACTCTTTTCTCTTGCTGATCATAGAGATTCTCTTTGGGATTCTTTTGATTTCCTATTTACACTCTTTGCTAGACCTGGAGGGCAAATGATTTACTCACAGTGAAATTTTGTTTTCCATTATTTTTTAATGGATGTGAGCCAAGATCCCATGCATGGTTTAGCTGCCTAATTTCACTGATCTCACCCTGATGACATGGTCATTCATGCCTTCGCAACTGGAACCAGAAAGGGGGTGCTGAGAGGTCACCCCAGGACTGCCCCTTGCAGAGGTGTGCTGTCCCTGCTCTGCCACTGCCCAGCTGTGAGACCTTGGGCAAGTCACAGGGCTGAACGGGGAATACTGGAAGTCATTCCCTTCCTCCAGAAAATTTTGCCCACAAAGTTTCAGACATCAAAGATGAGGCCTTGAGGCATGACTGTAATCTCAGTAAATAAACAACCACAGAAATAATTAGGGTGTAGTGTGCTGTTGTGGAGCAGTTGCAGTGTGTTTATGCTGTCAGTGAAGGCGAAAATGAATGAAAGTGGGGTTGTTTTTTTTTTTTTTGTTTTTTTTTTTTTTCTTTCTGTTTTGTTCTTGTTTAAATGGTTGGCTCCCCCAAGCCTCTGAGTAAGGCAGTGCACAGTCCCACAGGCATCCTGCTCCTACATTGACCGGCTGGACGTTGCTGAGGAAGAGGAAAGACATCTCTTGTCAGCAAGCGAGGAGTAACCTATACTCAGGGGAAAGTTCTTCCTTAATCCCTAAAAGGTTGGCTTATGGCTTGAAGGCTGCAGGTTTGTAACCCTGACAAACGTAGGACTGCCTGGTGTAACATTAGGTGTTGTTGTCTTGACAAATAAAAAACAAATCCTTCTTTGATTTCTGATAAGCGAAGAAACTTGAGCAAACCATGCGCCAGTGAGTAACCCAGATTGCCTGGTTGTTGTGCAAGGGCTGTGTAAGGAGATGCTGTGGCAGCAAGCAGGACTGTGTGGATGCTGAGGGGTGTTCAGGACTTGTTTGCTGACAGAAGAGAAGATCTGATGAGATAAGGTGGGTATTGCAACAGCGTGTGGCACAAGAACTGTTGGTCCACGCAAACAATACTCCTACAATGGGTGTTTTGGAGAGATGTGGGGATTTTCAGAGCTGCTACAGGTGTTTTCTGAAAATGGCTTTAGAGAAGCAGTGTCTTTTTCCTCCTGGGAGCTGAATGTGCTTGCAGAACATCCAGGCCAGGGCAGGGTGGGCTGGGCTGGGCTGGGCTGGGGCTCAGGGCGAGGAAAGCAGGAATTTAGTCCTGATGGAGCTGGGGCAGAGGTTGGTGTTACAAGTTAAGCGTGACTCATCAGGCACAAAGTACACTGGAGATCAGAAAAACCTCACAAGATAGATGCTTTGTAATTAATATTCCTCCAAGTCTCTCCTGTTATCGAGCCCGATGGTGCCTTGGAAGTGCCTTTAGCAGACTGCCACCTTAGGCATGTGCTCTGCCCTGTGCCACCTCTGGTGAGCATTCCTGGCATCTGATTCACGGGCACGATTGGGCCCCTGGTGCCTGTCACCTGCAGTCCTCCTGCTATTTGTGCAAGGAGAGGAGCAAGGGATGGCCAGGGACTCCTCCCTTCCTACTGAAACAAGCCCAGCATGCCCTTCTGCCACCACCTTCCAAGTGAGCTGGTGCCAGCCCCATCTCACCAGCCTTCAGGGAACGTGGTCACAAAGGAACTCCTTGGAGGAACAAGGGCAGCGCTGAGCAGGAGGTGTTTGCTTGACAACACCCTGCATAAGACCCAGACACGAATTCTGCCCTTGTCTTCAGCTGTGGGGATTTATCAGCTGACTTCTCAGTGTGAAATATTTAAGGGAGAATCCTTGCTGTTCCCCTCTGTTTCGCCCAAGACTGAGCTTAACTGCAGGTAGAAAAAAGCCCGTTAAAAGAAAAAGACAATTTTGGGCTGAATCTGGAGTTTGACATATATGCTTGACACATTCATCCTTCTGTTTACAATGTGCATCCTTTGAGCAGCAATTGAACAGGGTCACTGTAGGTATTAGGCTCCAGTGCAGAGGAAGGAGATAATTTTTGGCTTGGAGGAGCTGGTTGCATGGCTGGTTTAACAGCCTTCTATAACCAGCAGAGCAAATGTATTTGCTTTGGCTCCTGAACAACCTAAACACTCGGAGAGCTTCGGCCGTGCTGCACTCGGTGGCTTTATCCACGTTTGTGTCAGAGCTGTGCCAGAGTCACAGCCAGTGGCTCCTCCAGCACAATCTGATCCTCGTCTGTAGCAACAGGCAGGCAAATCCACCCGGGTGCACTGCACATCCCTGCACATCCCTGCACATCCCTGCACATCCCTGCACATCCCTGCAGCTCCACAGCCACGATGCAGCCTGACTTACACTCACCTCACCCACCCTCTCTGCCCTAACTGCTCTTGGATACACCTGCGAAGGGATCGAGGCAGGACTGGGATGCTCCGGTCTGAAACTCCTAAAGCCCTCGGAGGCACTGCTGGTGTGTTGGCACTCCATATCCAGCTCTGGAGCCCCTCAGAAGCTGAGGTTTGGCAGCTGGCGTGCCCAGCAGCTCCTGCTCTGGACAGTGTTGAGCTGGGTTGGGAAGGAGCTGCTTGGTAAATAAGGAGCTCCCATCCTGCCCGGAATGGGAGGCTGGGGCTAGCCAGAGCTCCCCTCCCATGCCCACTGGGAACCCCTCCAACCCACGGCGTGCTTGTAAAGCTACACTGTCTTGTGGCGAGTGTTGTTTCTTTGCTCTTTCCTTTGCTCTTGAACAAATCCATGTGCCACCACTTCCTCTCCCCGTTGTTTTTCTGAGCACGCTGGGATACGGGCACCAAAGGCGTGAGGCTTTGGGAGCAGCCATCAGCACACTGGGCTCCCTGCCTGCGGCCAAGGTTGAAAGCAAAACCAAGAGTGGAGTGTGTCGAGTGATGCTTCACGTTGGGTTTGTGTGCAGCTTTCCAAGACAAACATGAGGCTGCCTCCCTGCTCGCCCTTCTCCCCCCAGGTTCCCAGAGCGTGACTGGGAGAGGGGTAGCAGATACCAAAGGAAAGTGCCAAATCCATTATTTGACTTTGTCAGCTCGGTAAAACGGTCTGATGTTGGTAGGAGGTTATGTTTTCATAGAGAAAGCCTTGAGGAAAATAAAACAAAACCAACTCCCCCTCCCATCCTGGGGCCTCCTGTCCCACGTTTCAGGCTGGGGCCAAGGCTGCTGACTCATCAAATGTGCAGGTGCTGGAGCCTGCCCGTGGGGAGCACCACCTCACCACCTGCCCTCTGGGATGGTTTTTAGGCTTTTTTTTTTAAGCTTTCGCCCTGATTTTCACAGCAGACCAGATCCTGGATCACCTTATTCTTCTGGGTGCAGGTCCACCAGTTTGCGGAGCATTGCTTTGCATCAGCTCCACGCGTCTGCTCCAGCACATAATTTGGCCCCATGCCTCTCTCCTTTCCTTTTTCTGTACCACAGGAAGCAGCATTTATAAAATCCCTAATGATTCTGTCAGCTTTTATACATTTCCTGTCTTGCTTTTTAAGTGAGAGAGGAAAACAAAGCACTTTTGACCTGAATTACTTTGGGTTGTGTTCGCTGGATGTGGTGTTAGTCACCAGTCTGCTTTGCCTCCATCATCCCTGATGCCAGGGTGGCTGTGTCTGCTTCCATGTTCTTATCAAAATCCCAGCAATTTCAACATTTCCACAACAGCCCTTCTTCCCCCTTCTGATTCAGGGGGAATCTGAGTGAGAAAATTGCTTTACCTTTTGAAATCACAGAGAAAACCTGGAAAAGGTGCATCTTTTCCCCTCTACAGACTAAGTACCAGCGGGCAAATAAATAGAATTCATGTTCTGTTACTAAAGATGAAAGACCCTTCATTTTTAAGCTAAGATAGACTGGGGTTTGTGTAAATGTCTTATTTGAGACCACAGGGCTGACCTACCCAATGCACATTCTGAATTACCTCTTTGCAGGGGACTATCTGGTTTGACACATGCATTCTTGAGGTCATAAATGGATTTATTGGAGGATGTAAGAAGTCCTGAGAGTACTAACCACATACCTGACAGTAGCTTGGAACCCCACATTAGTGCTGCCTCTATTTTCTGTGGTGCATTTAACAAAGAGCAATCCACCCCCAGCTTTCCTCTGCCAACAGCCAAGGATTTCAGGGGTTTTCACAGGCAGCCCTCATCCACAAAGTAAATGGAGCTATAGCTGTGCAAAACCCCTCAAAGCCAAGGGCTGTAGAGGTTTGCCATTCTTGATGGGTGCTGCTGTGTTCCAGCAATCCATGCTCACCCCAGGGACCGTGTCCCACCAGTGCTCAGGACGCCTCAGGAGGCTGATTGCTGTGGCACCTTGCAGGGCAGGAGCAGGGCAGGACAGGGGTGTTCTCCTTGGGGTGTATAAAAGCAGCACACTTTGGACCACTTGGTGACTAAAGATGGGGAAGGCTGGCTCTTGTATCCTCGTTACCTTGAACCTTCTCAATGCTATTTCCTGAGCTGGTGGAAAACTCAAAACCCCAGTGCAGACATTAACTGCCGAGTTCAAAGGTATGTTATTCCATTCCCTCTCTTTGCTGCCTTCTTTTTTCCTTCAGAAGCTCTCTTGGAATACCATTCCTACCCATAACTTTGTGAAACACGGGGGCCAAGTGCCTGGAAACTGTATCAGGCCAGCTTCTAAGCTGACTTGCACGCAGTTTTGGAAATAAAAGTAATTCCTGGAGTCACTGGAGCTTAACCAGACTGAAAACTAGACTAAGTAAGCAGAAAAATCCTGTCCTGACTGCTATAAAGAGGCTTTACTCTATAGCAGTTGTGAAATGGCAATGCTATAACCAGGTGTCTCGAGCAAGGAATAAAGTGGTTGAAGGGGTTGCTTTCTTCATCTAAAATAGGGAGCAAATGGCCAAGGACATCACTGTTTAAACAGGCTGTTAAATCAGCTTTGGGGGGAGCTGGATGCAGTTTTGGAAGGGGAAGAAATCAGGAGGACCAGCTGTAAGCTGGACAGTTTGCAGCTGAGATGAGGTAATGTGGTCAAATATATGCCTCTGCAAGTGAGGTTAGTTATTTATTCCCTTCAAAGACCTTCTTTCCTATGTCTGCGCAGTCTGAAAATTATTTTTACAGTTAATATCAGCCTGGCTCGGGCCAGACTTGTTCTGTTGGTACTGCTGAAGCAGCAGAGGAGCAGCCAGATCTGCAGCCCGGCCCGGGCATCCTTTGATCAGGGTCTGCAGGATCCCCACGAGAGCAGATTATCCTTATCAGACACTTGAGCTGAGGTCACATGAAGTCAGTCAGAAAGCAGCTGGGCTGATCCTGCTGTGCTTGACTCTATCAGTGGCCAAGAATGGGAGGATTTGGGGAGCTGTGCTGAGGGAAAGGAATCCCCAGACTGCCTTGTCCCACAGCTTGGTGCAGCCTCCCTGGGAGTCACACCACGCACGCACAGTCTGCTCTTCCTGTTGGTGTCCTCAGGTGCAGAATTTGGTCTTCAGGACCAAGTGGAAGAGCACCTTGATGCTCGTCCAGCCTGCTCAGCTCCACTGACCTGGCTCTTGGGCATCTGGAGCCCCCAGGGTGCCCCAGCACGGGGAGCTGAGGAGCTCCAGGGGTTGCTGTGGTGTGAGCTGGAGCAGGGGAAGGCCCTGTCCCAGACCACAGAGAGCAGTGGCACCTGTTCTTTAAATCCAGCACGTCTGTGGCACAGCACAGAGCCCTGAGACCCCAAACCTTGCTTGTTGACCCCAATCCTTGCTGTGTTGGCCCTAGTGTGCTGGTGGGAGGCAGGCTGTGGGTAAGCTGAGGCCAGTTACCTGGTCCCTGCTGCCAGCACAGGCTGCAGTAACCACACCTGTGCACCAGGTATGAAATCACTTTAAATGCTGCCCAGAAAGGGGTTTGACACCCACGAGTGGTGGGGAGAGCCTCAGTGCTGTGTTTTTATGGTTGTTACCAGCTCTGGTGCTGTTCCCCACGTCCTGGTCTGGCTGTGTCACCCCTTCCCAGGAGCTTCACCACTCTTGTGGGAGCTGGGCTCCTGCCACCCATCGTGTCTGCTCCAGAAATAAGGGTGTAAAAGTGCAGGAGCTGGGCCTGCCTCCACCCCCAGTGAAGGGCTAGAGCAAAGGCAGTGTCTGTGGTTATCATGCCCATCCTCTGTGCCCAGTGCAGGTCAGCTAATCTGAGTTTAAGCTTGGGTTTTACACTATGGAAAGTGAAAGATGGAAAACATTGTTCTCCTGTTGCTCTGTCCTCTCTGTCATTGGGAAATGTTTTCAGTACCCTGTAAGGAGCCTTTCAGCAAATTTCAGACTTGGGCAAGATGAAAGGAGACTTCTGAGAAGCTTGGCTAAAACAGGGGAGGGGAAAAAAAAAAGGCCAAAAAGAAATATTTGCTTAGAGGTTCTGCTTTGAGAGACTTGGGGCTATCTGGGTTTGTGACATTTAAATTAAGGGAGGAGCCAAAGAAATAAACGACATCACCAGGACATTTTGATGCAAGGCGATTTCTTAACACACACAGATCATTCCTGACTTTGGGAGATTTACCCACACTGAGCTTAGAGGCTGGAATTGGAAAAAAGTATCGGACTGCTTAGGTTTCTTACCACTGGGTTTGGTTTGCAACCCCCAGTCTTACACAACCCAGTCTCTCCAGTGCCTCTGCTGAGCTTTCCATCACAACCCTCCTCCTGCTGTGCCTGATGCTTGTGTTACTCAATTTTGGGACCTCAAGAACATAGGGATCTACAATTCAATCCCATTTCCAGTTCTTACTGGGTTCTTCAGGACCTTTTCCTTCGAGGGCTCCTCGCATGGGGGTCTCATGGGAGACAGGTCGCTGCCTGTTTGTGGCACTGCTGGCTGCCGTGTCCCCTGCCAGCCCTGCCCCTCCATGTCACCAGCAGGCTGGCATTCAGGTTTGGGCTGCCTGGAACAACACATCAACGCCCTGGAAAGCAGTGGGAAAACAGCAAAGAACATGTTGGAGCTTTATTTTTCTTTCTTGTTTTGACAACCTCTGGCAAGAATCTAGATGAAAACAGAGGGGCTGCAGGAATGATTGAGGAGGGATTTTTCTGTGTGGTGCTTTTTTTTTAAAGACAGGATTTGCCAGGAAAGCCACCCACCTGTTCAGACAAGGCCTCAATTGTGGTAGATGGTGGTGAACAACTGAGTGCCTGTGTTCCCCTCCAAGAGCCACAATTCCTGGGTTATTTTTAGCAGATTTGCACACCTCTGTTTATTTGCTCTCCCTGGCGCACATTCCTCAGTCCCTGTGACTTCCTCCATAACGTGGCCAGAGCTGGAGGCAGAGGAGCTTTCTGAGAGCAAATGCTGTTCTGATGGGAAAGGATGGGTGCACTGAGTTTTATCCCAGCCCTCATGCAAGACAAACCACAGCTGTGGGCTTCCCCTCTGGGGGTCCCTGAGCCCTGTCCTGTCACAGTGCAAATGCCCTGCCACCTCTCCCGTGCCTCTCGGGATGCTTTTGGAGCTTACAGACACTGCGTCTTCATCTGCTTTTCATTTCCTTGGATGCTGCTGGGCTATCAGCTTGTTTTGTCAAGTTCATGGCAAGTTGCTGCTCCACAAAGTCTTCCAAGGCAAGGGAGGTGTTTAGTCTGCTGCGGGTTTTTTCTGTGCTCATAAAATAAGGGGGACAGCAGGGGTCTGGGGGTGGAGGGAAGGGACTTATCAGTGGAGAAAATCAGACTGACCTGGAGGATTCTCATTAGTGTGGATGAGTCCTTAAGTGGTAAAAATAATCAGTCAGCTGCCTAAAACAAAATGCTCGTGGCCTTGAGCGATGCTGTCAGAGCAACCGGTGTGGTCTCCTCACCACAGTCCCCGAGAGCCTCGTTGGTGCTGCTGTGCATCTTCTCAGCGTGCCAGGGAAACAGGAAAGGAATGTCTTATCCTTGGCACTGGAAGGAGCTGAGCAGGGAGGGATCGCTGTCTGTCTGCCCTGTGGGACACGTCAGGCTCCCAAGGCCACCCTGATCCAACAGTTTTGGCTTGGCCTCTGTGAGCTGCCCAAGGTCATGCAGGAAAGTCCATCTCAAAGTGCAGACTTTCAGTGCAGGAATACTGAATTCCTTCTGCTTCCTTCCCTTTACTGCTGCTACTGTTGCCTTGCTCCCTGGTTGGGTTCCTACTCTTTTTCTTTGTGCTTGGGACATCATTACTCGTTTGCACAGGTAGGAAGGCTGCTGGACAACTCCATTTCCTTCCATTCTGTATTTACTCTCGGGGTTTGTGTTAACCCTCAATCTGGTACATTTGCAGTGTGAGCCTGAACTCCTTCCATCAAGACCTTTGGCTGCTGCAGTGCGGTGGCTTGGGGAGGTTTAGCAGTTTGAGGATCAGGTTTGAAACATTCAGACTCACAAATGAGAGCAAAAGTGGCTCAGCTCTTCCCTGTTTGCATCAGAGCCAGCTCCACTCTGTTACAGGGACACAGCAGCTGGGCTGGGTCAGGTCTGACCAAACCCAATGTGATTTTTCTTAGGAATTTCCTTGCTGGCCTTGGGAGACCTGTAACCATCCTGCTGTTTTCACAGCCACTCCTCAGGAGATGTGTCCACTGGCCTCCCTGCAGCAGATGTTGGCTGATGCAAAGGAGGACCTTGGAAACCAATGGTCTGGGCACCTCCAGGTAATATTCACCTCTGTCACCCTGCACGCTTCTGCCTCGACACCCTGAGCTGGAATTTCCCATCTCATTCGCTGCTGTGCCCTCCAGCTGTCCCTGTGCCCGGCAGTTGGGTTAGAGCTGTGTAGAAAGGGAATTTTTTACACGTTAACTTCTGTGATGGACAAGCCCCAAAGTCCTTGGGATGTAGTTAGGATGTCCACTGGCTGCCTAGGCCCAGCTTTGTTTGCAGGAAGGTTATAGGATCACAGGGATGTTTTTATTGGAAAGGTAGTACAGCTACACTGGCTGTAACATACATCTTGTGTGAGGGAATACATGGGGAAGAGAGCCAGGTCCTGGTAGAGCACCTCACTTGTTTCTGTCCTCCTCTCAAGGCAAAAGCACCTTTTTCTGGGCTGGCTGAGTCCTCAGTGGACTTTGCATGTGCATGGGGACATGTGCTTGTGCTGCAGTTGGAGACTGGTTTCTGTTTTCATGAAGAACTGATGACCTCTCACATCTATCCCAACAGTTGGGTGGTGATTGCTCGGTGATCCAAGGCTCAGTATCTAAACACGAAATGATGTCAGTGATCCTGAGGGTGCTGGGATTAGAGGTGTCTCTCCCTTCCTGCCACCTACCACTCCTTGCAGCAGCTGGGCTAGAAACAATAGGAGCAAATTCCCCATCGTGCTTTCATGTGGCTTGGCCATGAAACTATGTGCACTCTAACCAGTTTGCTGCGTGTTAAACAAACAGGGAGACTCCTCACTGCAGTGAAAGCATAATAAATAAATTAATTAATAACATTGTTTATAATGTGCTTATTTGCTGATTTGGAGGTCAAGCATGTTTGACATTCCCACTGCTGGAAGGGGGCTGGCTTAGCAAGGACCTCTGCTTTACATAGGACACTTCTTTTTTTTTTTCCAAACCACATCTCCATGTTCCTGAGAAATGTTTATGGTTTGGAGGTCGCTGACATAGTTTTAAACATCTGCTCAGCTCAGAAAGGGAGAAATTGTAATTGTTTTTGCTATGGCCCTCCTAAGTGTCAGTGTCCTTCAGGCACAGTGATTCACGTGTCACTCTCCTGCTTACTATAACGTGCAAACAGTGAGCACTCCAGAGCCAGTGAAAGCAGAGAGCTCAGCACCTGCCACTTCCACGCTGTCCTGATTTTCCAAAAGCATGTGGTGACTCTGGCTGGAAGACCTGCACCAGCCAGCTGAATACAAACCTTTCTGGGGCTGCGGAGAGGCTTGCAGGGTGTGATCACAAAATAATTGTTTCTTTACAAAAGCCAGCTAAAAATAGGAAGTGATGTAGACTCTCATGGCAGATTTTCAAGTTCCAGACAGTATTTTAATTTTTTTTTTTAAATTTCATTTTAATCTTAGTTCCCTAAGGAGGAAAGGATGGTGTGCTCATGTGGGGCTGTGTGTGTGTGCTTGTTTATCCATCCNCAGACAGTATTTTAATTTTTTTTTATGTGGGTCTGTGTGTGTGTGTGTTTGTTTATCCATCTACATTCACTCCTACGTGCTGCTTTTTGAGCCCCTGGACAGATTTCAGCAAAAAAATGGTATTTTGATGATGTTCTTGGAGTTTATAAACCTCTAAAATTGCGTGAAATATGCAGATCAAAAGATAAAAAGCACTTCTATTAATAGCCACAGTGAGAAGATTGACATCTAAGCTCAACCCTTAGCAGACTGCAGAGAATCCACATAGGGGGATGCTATAAATGCTCCAACCACAGAAGGAGTTCCAATCACAGCACATCCTTTATCGTGCACCAGAGGATCCAACCCCAATGCAGAAATCCCCAGGAAACTGCCCCGTGTTATTTCTGCTGCTTGTAGAAAAAACTCCTCTGCTCTGTTTGTTTATTTGCGTGTCGGGTGTTTTTTAAATTTTATGGAGAAGCCGCAGGGCATGACATTTTAAATTAGGATTAGATTGCTATAGGAAATGGTGAGAAAGGTCACAGAAATATCCCTCTCTTGGCAACGAAAGGCCTTTAAAACCACGTCCAGGCCATGCTCTGCTGAGCAGGGTGTTGAAGATGTGCTCAGTCGAGGCGTGGGAACGGGGAGCAGAGTTCTGGGCAGCTTCTCAGGAGGCAATGGGAATCTTTGGGAGGTTCATGTGGCCTGGCAGCACCGTGCTGCATTCAGTTGCTGTGCTCCCTACCCTGCTGCTGCTCCTTCCCCTGGGGGAACAGTGCTTTGGGCAAGTAGAGGCTGTGATAACTCAGGGCCCAAGGGGGCACCAGCCTTTCATATGGTAGCGATAGTTGGAGTCATCTCACCAAACTGTAGCTGTCTATAAGATATCCAAGTCTAAGTTATTTCCTTTGTAATCAGAATAAATAGGTAAAAACAGAGTGACTTCCCCCCTGGAGGTGCTTCATCCAAGTACAGGTGGGGGCCCATCCCCTGGGGTGACAGCTTGTCACCTTGGACTCCACCAGGGCTCAGGGTGACTAGCTCAGATGTGGTCACCTCACTTGCAGACAGCCTGTTGAAGGCAGATGAACCCCACTCAAGCTGTCCTAGTCCACAGGTGATGGCTTAACCAAAAAGAGCTGTTTCAGTGCAGGGCTTTAGTCCACCTCTACCAACAAGCTCAGCCTGACACCGAGATCAAGCTGATGAGCAGATATTGCCACCAGCCAGTCGCCGTGAGATCCCCACACTGCTCTGAAGCATCTGACAGGGCAGGATGCTGCTGGATGGACCTAAAACCTGAGCTCTCTCTGAAAAGAAAGTGCAAGTAACTTCTTGAATGGAAATATCAGGATTAGGGCAAGCAGCTGGTTGTGGGGGTGTGCTCTGAGGGTGTTTGTGTCCTTCTGCTCGCTAAGGGAGACTTAGAGGTGTGCTTGATGCTGCTGGCTACGAGCATTTTAGCTCTCTTCATAGTGACAGCAAAGGACAGACATTGGAGATGATGAAATTCCAACTGGTAAGGGCTTTTCTGGTTCTGTTGACAATTAACAATGATATTTTTCATTTTTTTTCCCCCCCTTCTTTGCTCTCTGCTGATATTCTACGCACGATGGGGAAGCAGTTACACTGCTGCTACTAATCGAGCCCAGCTGATTCTTTCGAAGAGTTTCTGCTTGGAATTGCAATGCTTTTCTCGTGATTTTATTCCAAGAGCACGGCAGGCTCTCGTTCTCCTTTTGCCATTTCTATCTGTAGCTGGATATCCGAGTGCGGAGCTGTGTAACCATAAGCACGCTCACTCTTTTATGGGTACCCTGCCCTGGTCTGTTTTCACTGTTTCTATTATTTCTGCACGCTGTGAAAGTTATGAAACTTGAAGGCAGAAGCCAGCAGCGCGGCCAGTTCCAGGCAGAGATGCATTTTCTACGTGGGGACCAGGGTGTTGGAAAGACTGACACTTGTTTTTGTCATAAAAATTGCTTTTGCTAGCTCCAGTCTGGCTTAGTAATACCTCCACGAGATCCTTGGCGGTTCCAAACACCCTTCTGCTATGCTCTCTGCAATTGTTTATTTTATGGTGTCAACTACTTTGTATTGTTAGGACATCGTTGCAGGCCAATATTTTACTTGGCAAAACCCTTGGAGTCACAAGCTCGGGCTCTCAAAATTTCCTAGTGTGAGTGATCAGGGGAACCGAAGCCTGCTCTGACATCTGTGAGGGGCTTGTGGGTAAAGGAGGGGAATCAGCAGAGGGGTGATCTCAGCTGCTTGTGCTTTGCATGCAGCACACGGGGTGACTGAACCATCATAAAGTGCTGCAAGATGATGCTCGTGACTCCTCCCCGGCGTCTACAGCTGCAAAGTGCTAAAACACTCCACTCTCTGCTTTCCTGGGGGATGGAGACTGAAACCAGTTGGAAATTCAAAATGAAAAATTCCCCCTCATTGACCTGGTCGTGCCCGAGGGGTGAGTGCACACCCTGGGCGTGCAGAGACACCCAGGGGCTCACAAAGGGCCATCAGTCACCTCAGGGACAGGGGTGGGTGGAGAGGGATCTGGTGTTGAGGGGTTTGGTCTGGTGCAGTTTCTTTTATTTAAAAAGTACTGAAACTCTCATCTGAAACATGATGTCCTGACAGGTAGGGCAATGTGTGCTATGAATTTGGAGGGGGTGTTTGCTGAATGCTGAGATGGCTCAGTGCGGATGTCTTATCAGCATGGCCTGCTTCAGAGTTTGATACTGCAGGAATGATCACCTGTTCTTACTGAAGCCTTGGCATGTATCCTGTTTTTTGCTGTCACTCTTGCTTCTGTTTGCCCTGGGTGAGCCCTGAACCTTCTGTTCTTCAGAGAAATCACCACGTCCTGGTGAACCGGAGCAGAACCCTGTCGCAGTGAGTTGCAAGGTGGAGCAATTATAGGAATTATAGGAATCCCACAGCAATGCTGGCAGTCTAAACCCTCTTCTTCCCCAACAGGCTACGCTCCTCATGGTGCTCCTGCTTGTGGGAAACACAGCTGGGCAAATCTCCTCCAGCTTCTGTGTTCCACAAGAGCTTCTTACCCGGTAAATGGGGGGGTTTTTTTCTGTCTTGCCACACTGGCTCACCACCAGCACTGATACCTGTGATGGGACCAGGTGCTGCTTCATCCTGGTTCAGGTGGTCCCTGGCTGTAGGAGATCTCACAGACTTAAGGGAACTTGCCCTGTGCTTAGAGGTTTGAGGGCTGGAGACAGCAGTCACCAGCAGATGAGTCCTGATGGTAGGAACGAGCCATCAGAGCTCACAGCTTTGTTAGGCAGAAGCAGATCTAAGCCTGGGTTGCTCGAGAAGCAGAGAGTGGGTTTCATCCCAGGAGAATTTCGTGGGTTATTTTGGCAGAGCACAATGGAAAAAGCAGGGACTGTGGCTGCCTTTGCAACTCTTGGCTGTGTGGATGACAAAGTCTGCCTTCTGGCCTGCCAGGCCTTTTTGCCTTCATTAGCACAAACTTATTTTGGAGCCTTTTTTTAAAAAAAAGTTTTTATTTTTACTTTCTTTCAGTCTCCTCTGGCTGGTCTTTGTCCCTGAAGCCCACGCTGATGGGAGCATCCAGGAGATAAGAAAATGGTGAGTTATGTTTTGCATCATCCACGGCTGGAATTTCGGTGCTGCAGGGTCAGTTTTAAATTATCCCTGGAGGGCTGGTTGTGTTTTATAAGCTGGATAGCTTGGCTTGCAGCCGTTTGATTTTTCCAAATAGTATAAATCTATAGACATTTGCCTTTGGCACAAAAAATCCCCCACTTCGAAGTCAGGAGTAATTATTTTCCCAGAGCCAAGGTCAGCAGCTGGATTCAAATAATGGGATGGAAAAAGCCACTCTTGTTGCTTTTCACATGATTTTTAAAAAGTAATTTTCAAGAGTAACCTCAGTGCATCAGCATCTGCCCCTTGCTCCCACGGCAGCCCCGACAGAGTTCCTTAACCCAGGTACAGCTCCCAGTAACCTCCAACAGGGCAGGAATTTCCTCTGAAGCCCCACCTGCAGCAACAAACACACAGAAAACCACAAGAAGTGGTACACAGTCACTCTTCCCCTTGCCGAATAGTGGCTGTTCCCCTAAGATTTTCCAAATTAGTCTAAAACCTCACCATATCCTTTTTGTTTGTTTGTTTGTTTTGTTTTGTTTTGTTTTTGTTTTTTGAATTTATTTTTATGGTGAACTGGAACCAATGCAGTTCACATCAAGTGAAATCCTTCATTTACATTTCTACTTTTCCAGACAGAAATACTCTTTGCAAGTAACTTGAGCTAAAAATGCCAGTTTAGGGCTGGGTACCTGGACAGCACTTTCCACCTGCAGGGAGTACTTGGGATGCAGGAGGGAAGTGCCCCACCACTGCCCTGATGAGTGGTTTGGAGGAGAAAAATACACACTGCATCTGTATGGCACATGGGCTGCACCTAGCCTGATTTTCCTTCTTGAAGCTGTTGAGTTTATTAAGGATTATTATTCCAGGCATCCTTTCCCCTGCTACTGAAAGTCCATTAAGATGGAAAACAAACCCTTCTCTCTTTGAGCACGTGGATCGTTTTGGTCTGGACCAGCTTGTGTCAGAGTGACATAACCCAAAAAAACAGTAGGAACCATTTGGCTGAAGTTCTGCTGCCAGAAACGCTGAAGGTTAAAATAATTCCTGGCAGGGTCTCCCTCCCCTGTGGATCCCAGGTGTTGGACACGCAGATTCCAGCTCTGCTTTTGCTGCTTTGGCCTCTTGCGTGTCTGTGAGGCAATTCATGGCAGAGAAAGCCAAGGGCGAGGAGCTGTGGCTGAGGGGACAGGCTGGGCTGGGGCCAGCACACGTGTCCCTCTCCAGCTCTGTGGCTCAGCATGGATTTAGCTGTGTCCTGGTGGTGCTGCTGTGCCTGGGCTTCAGAGGTTTTTCCTGGGTTGGAGCAGAGGGCACTTTGGGCTTCTCCATGAGCCAGGCCAGGATGCAGCTCCTTGCTGTGCAACGTGAGGAAAACGGGCACAAACCAGCTCAGAAAACAGCGGTGAGATCCAAAAAGGTTCTGTGCTGAAAACCACAGGTGATGGCTGAGGGGAGCTGGTGGGTATCGCTCATCAGTCATAGGGATATCTCTGTTCCATGGAGGAGTGCTCTTTCTTTCCCTTTGTATTATTTACAGCAAAGCTGAAGGTGCTTGTTATCTTTTCTACACAGCTGATGTATTTCCCCCTCCACCTTCCTCAGCACCAGTTATATTTCCCGGGCAAACTTTGTTCATAATCTGCTCTTCCCCTTCTAAAAACTGACCCCTGAGGCTGATGGGGGTGTCAGCCAACACAACAGGCTCGAGGGGATGGGTGATTTAGGTGGCCAGTGCCCCTGGAGACCTCAGCAGAGTAACCCCAACGTTTACCATGCCCTTGAGTAACTCACCACTTCTTTCCTTGTCTCCCTTCCGAATCTGTTAAATAATAGAAAAAAAATATTCCTCCCTTCTAAGCTACATCAAAGGCTGGGTGATCAGGACAGTGGTAAATCAGGGCAGTGCTGTCACAGTCCCTCAGAGCTGAGCTGTTTTGCCCCAGCTGGGGATGAACCCCCCGACATCCACTTTGCAGCTGTACATGTGGGCAGATCACTTTGTAAAGTATGAATACACTTTTCAAGTGAATTAAACCTCCTCGTGTAGAGAGCTTTCATATCAATGGATATATAATTTTCCATTCTAACGCTTAATAAAACTTTCCATCTTCAAAGGAATCCCTGAAGATTGCCTGATGAAGACTTAAATTCCCCCCTGGGCAGCATGCAAGCTTTTGGTCCAGTTTTACACAGAGGCAAACCAGCACTGGGGTGAAGGCTGACATTTTGGAATGCCCCTAATTCTGGGAGCATTCAGGTTTTATCCCATCCTCCAGTGTGCCAGGGGTGCTGCTACCATGACACAACACAGAGCCTGATATTCAGCTCATGCTGAGGAATGGGAGAGTGGTGGCAAAGCTGAGGGAGGAAGGGCAGCTTGGGTGAGGGATGCCCACGAGCCGTGCAGCTGCTCTTGGGATCATCACCCACCACGAATTCCCAGTTCACCCCAGAGCCACCAGCTCCAGTGGGGCAGGAGGACCAGATTTGGGGTTCTCCTCATTTGTTTCTACACTGGCCATTGCCCTTTGGGCTGCTCCCTGCAATTCCTGGTGCCATCTGAGGAGCCCTTGCCCGAGGGAGCAAGGCCGCCTGTTTGCCCATCCGTTTCTCCATCTCTCTGCACCTGGTGTTGCCATTCCTGCCTGTCCCGAGTGGGTGTGCAACAGCTCCCACTCACGTTTCCCAGGTGAATAAACAAGGCAAGGGCTGGTTTGGTCTGGCTCAGAGAGCCGAGATGAACAAACCCTCCTGCACTGCTCACACCAGTCTCTGTGGGACCCATGGGTCACTCCCTACCCAGACACCCACAGAGTTTCATTTGAGTTTTTATTTGAGTGCTGTAACCGAGTTGTGCAGAGAAGACTCCTGTAAATACTCAGCAAAAGGACAACTCTCCCTCGCCAGTCCTAAGCCCAGCAGGGCATTGATGGCTTTATTTAAGAGGCTGAGCTGGATGTGTATTTTCCACATCATAAGAAGGGTGTTGGCCAGGTTTGTTCACTTCAGGCTGCCCAAGGTGTGCTTGTTTGTGGGCACGAGCCCCCCCAAACCAAACGGGGGTCACAGCCTTTGCCTTACAAGGTGCATGCTTGGTGTGATCTGTCCCTCATTTTAAGCCTCATCCACTGGCAATATTTCTTGGGAAACCAAAAGTGAGTACCAAGTCTCCTTCTTGTGGACGATCACTTCTCATTTCCTTGGGCTTTTCACCCATGTTGGACTGACTGAAGTGAAAAGAGGAGTAGGTACGGTTCCACGGTGGGCCACAGCCTCAGAGGGACTGACTGCAAAACCTCAACTCTGATGAAGCCACCTTGGCTTCAGGTGGTGCCCGTGGGTTCTGGTGTGTGGGTACAGAGCACCCCTTCCAGCAGGCAGAGAGCAGCGTGTGGGGGAGCCGTGGTGGGAGGAGAGGACGTAGGGCTGGGGAGACCCGAGCTGCATCAGCAAACCGTGGCAGGGGCCCAAACTGTTCAATAAAGTGGCAAAAAACCAAAGCTAATTGTGGGAAGAAGGTGCAGATTAGTGTAAAACTTACTTTGGCAGACAGAGATTGGCCCAAGAATGGGGTAAATCAGGTGGATCTCCCATCACTAAAGGTGTGGATTAAATACAGGACAGGGCACTTGGTGTACAGGGCAGGCTACTGGTCAGGCCTGAGGCATCTTGGGGTTACCAGACAGAAGCAGCCTGTGCCAAGCTACGGATGTCAGTCTGCCACACCCCCAGAGATGCCAGGGTCCCTTGCACTGAGTTATCAGGACCAAACAGTTCTCTGAGCAGGAGGTTAATGTAGTGTCAGATATGATATCAGTATCTGTTTGAAATAGAATTTGGTTTTCTTTTTAGTGTTTTTTTCTCCTCTGTGCTATCAGTGGTGAAGCTTGTAGGATCAATTTATCTGTCCACTGGCGCAAAATTGAATTCAGATACTGGTAAATCTTCTCTTCTGCTCACATTTTCCACCCTCATAAACACTGAAATAAATTTTCCTGTGACAAAAAAGACCAAAGAGCTGTGGAAGAGGCAAACACTGGACTGGAACGACAGGAAGAAATGGTGCCACCCAGAATTAAGCCCAACTTTGCTTGGCATTTTGGCCCCATGCAAATGAGTGGGAACATTTGCATCAGCTTGGGCTGAGCTGAGATAAACCTTAATCCATTATAGATGGTAACTCTTTGCTGCTCGTTTTGTGAGCGGTGTGAACATGGGTTTCTAGGCTTCAGGCAAGTCTGGTGGTGGCTTGGATCACAGCTGCCTCACCGAAGCCAGTTGCAAAAGTCGTGTTGACTTCAGTGTGCCCAGGTTTGGGCCCTGGGGCAAGCCTGGCCTTTTAGTCAGCCGAGATCAAGTGCGATATTAATTTAATACCTGATGAATCACCTTGTAGGATATAATTTTTCCCATTGCAGGCAAAGGGGTGTATTTGACAACCCAATACGATCCTTCCCTCTTTAACTACTAATCCAACTAAATCTTCTGGCAGCAGACATCTGAAAAACACTGGAAACTGCCATGCCACGAACGTGGCGATGTGCTGTAAAAATAGCTTTACGCTGAAATGCTCTTTTATTACAGCAGTTGCTATAGTTTCTGGATCTGGCAGAGATTCCTTCCCCATAAACCCTGACTTTAAAGGAGGGGGTGTTGTAAGTCAGCTGTTGTGATTCCCATTAGGCTGAAACTTGGCACCAAGTCCATCTGTACGTTAAACTCATCCCCTGCAGGTCTTCCGAGCTTTCTCGGAGTCTCTGTGTGTGACTTGTGTCCTGGAGAGATACCAGCCCAGACCCACTGACCACTCTAAAAGACTCATTCCCAGGTTCCTGAGAGGCAGGAGCAGCCCTGAGAGCAGCCAAGGTCAGGAGAGCCTCGGCGTAGGATGGAATAGCACGGTGAAGGTCAGCTTCACTATTAGAGTCTCTCCCTGTTTTATATATCATACCTCACTCCTTCCAAGGTGACAAAGTAGAAAATGAGAAAACCCACATGTGTTCCTGGATCCCTGCTTCTCTGCACAACTTCCATCTGTCCTCAGCAGCGAGACGTGGAAGCTGCAGGGAAAACCTGAGAGCGAAGGAGGCTTTAACCAGCCAGGTCTCAGCTCAGTTTGAGCCCCACAGCAGCAGGAGAGCAGCTGGGCACAGAGAAATTCCCCACAGGCACCCCAGCAATGCCAAGGAGAAGCTCAGAATGAAGCACTGGTGCATCTTCCACCTCCCATGAGCTGTGCAGAGGACCAGTGCTGGCCCCTCTGCAGCAGGCAGATGTTCTCTTGGGGTTTATTCAGGAGGACCAGAGGCCAAGGTATGGACGAGACAGCCAAATTGTTCATCTCCTGACAGCAGTTTGCAGTCACTTTTAGTTAGCAAGAGCCAAGTAAGGGTTTGTGGGGTTTTCAGCTAGCATGAAGCAAGTCACCACTAGAAATCTTCCACCTGGAGGCCAGTGTTTCTCATGAAGGTGAAGATATGTCAGTGCATGATGCCAGGCAAACTCAAACCTGGGAGTGAATGGTTTGTTTGGGGTCACTGTACAATGGAGCTAAGCAGAAAATGCAGTTATTTGGATTCTGGTCTGTTGCTGTCAGTTTGGGTCCTGAACACAGCCTTGCTCGTTTTCATGCCAAGGATCAGGGTCTGCACTGCTGCAGAAATCTGTTAGTGATGGAGGGGCTGGGCAGCATCCCTTGGGGGCTGTGCATCCACACACAGCTCTTGGGAATCCCCACCTTGGAGAGGCTCAGGTCGGGTCTGCCACGTCAGAGCTGCAGGGAAGGGAAGGGGCATCTTTAAATCTTTAGAAAACATCAAATAAATAAATAAATAAACAAACAAATAAATAAATAATCCTTTCCAGGCCCTGGTGCCTCTGATTCCACGTTGTGTCAGTGCTCAGGAGCCACCCACATGGTACCGGGCAGTGCTGAGGGTTCCTTTGGCCCCACTGCAGGCAGGTCACTCCACAGGCTTCTCTTTGAAGCTTTAGGCAAGGTCTGGCTATTTCTTTTCTCTTTTCTTTTCTTTACTTCTCCCCTCGGAGGGACGAACGCTCTGGTGTTGCCTCAGAGCCAGCTGTGCCCTGTGCCAGCCAGATGCCCACCACTGGCAGCTGTCAGGTGTGGCTGCCCCTGGCCGGCTGGTGCCACGGTGGATCTGTGCTTCAGAGCTCAGCCTGGGAAAGCCCAAGCTCTGCTCCAGTGCAGTGCCCATCCCACGGCAGCACCGTGTCCTTGCCAAGGCACAGAGGCTCCACGGGACCCACATTTGTGCAGCATCTCCCAAAGCTCCCTCAGGTGGGACCCACCTGAGACTGATGCCACTGCCCAGGGGAACGGATGCTTTCAGGTGCAGGGAGGGCAAGGATAAGTCAGTGAGGGAAATGCGAGATGGCCGATGGAAATCACTGGCTCCTGCAGAGCCCTGAGCAGGCAGGGGACAGGAGGTGCCTTCCTCTCCCTCCTAAGCCAGGGTTTGCTTATGAAAAACGAACCACATGCCCCGGTCCTCGCCACCAACGCCTTTCCTTGCGGCTTTCTGTGTGCTGCAGTTGCATTTTGCAGACATCTGGATTCAATAACCCTGCTGATACAGCCCATAAAATTAGAAACCGAACACTGTGGAAGGCAGAGGTCAGTGAGTGATTCATCCTGATATAATGTGCTGGGGCTGGAGCGCTCCGTGACTCAGGATGGGGCTCTGCGGGACCCCGGGGTGCAGCGGGGCAGCCCCCTGCCCACGGCTCCCTGTGCTCTGCGAGGAGAGGTGGGAAAGCAGGGGGAGGCATTGGTTGCCTCCGGCATTTCCCTGACCTCAGAGGGGGAGACCTGGCACCTCCCGCCTCCAAGAATCTCTGCGGCTCACAGAGGAAGTGCTGTGCATCCCCTCACTGGGGGGATAATCAAGGACTTGGAAAAACTGGGCTCGTTTCCTCTCCACAGACTTGTTGTGTAACTACAGACAAACCCCTGCTTTCCTTCTGGCTGTAAAACCCAGGGCGTGAGCCTGCTCAAAGTCCCGTTTCAGGTGGAGAAGCTCCATGTGTGCCTTAGCTCATCCCTGCAGAGTGCTGGGCAGCGAGGCTGAGCTGCAGCATGGAGCTGGTCTTCCCTGTCCTTGCAATGCCCTCCAAGCATCTGAGTCACCATCCCTGAGGTGGCTGCAGTGTCCCCAGGCTGGCCGAGGCCCTGGCTAGAGCCGGGTTCTGCCCGACAGCTCTCTTGTGGCCAGCTGGCGTGCCCTGAGCCTTGGGTGGATGGTTTCACCCCACCAAACTCCTTCCTGCCGCTCCTTCACCACAGTCTCTGGCCTCGTGTGGGGAGGTGAGGAGTCCGATTCCCCCTTTGCAGCACCCCGTGACTCCTGTCTGCGTGGGGAGCAGAGCTGGAGCTGATGTTTTGTGCTGCAGTGCACCAGCCCCGGCCGTGAGCAGGGACCAAGGGATGGGTGTGGGTTAGAAGACACGTGGAGGGGGTTAAAGCTCGTGCTTTAATATATTTAAACAGAAAATCTATCAAAATGGAGAATGGAAGCGGAGAGAAGGGGATGGAAGAGACCAGAGCGCAGAGAACGGATTTGATGCTGTACTGCTGCTCAAAACTCCAGAAATCCCATGGATCCCCTCTTGTGCAAGCACAGCTGTGCACGCTGGATGGGGAGTGCTGGGTGGCGGGCACGTGTGTGCCCAGGACTCACCTCCTGGGTTCTGAGCCTCGGTGGTACTTGTTCGCCTTGGTTCTCTCATCAGCCAAGAGAGAGGCAAGCTGTCATATTTGCGTGGTGACAGCATGCAACCCGCTGTCTCCAGAGAGCAAAGGCACAGCCGGGGGGGATGAAGGATTGTTCTCATCATCGTGCGTGCGGGCAGTGACTCACACAGGGAGGATGGATGATGGGGTGGGGGGAGGGATTTCAAAGCCAGGAGCAGAGCCAAAGGATGGATGCTGCCTGCAGCCCTTACCTGCAGGGCTGCACACACTTTGAGACGGTGTTTGCTACGGCAGGACGTCCCTTGGGAGGGGGACAAGCAAGGGCTGGTGTTTGGGCTGGTGGCAGCAGCAGGAGGCTGGTGATGTCACAGCAGCTCAGACTGGGGATGTGCGCTGGCCAAACTGGGCGGGGTTTGGTTCTCACAGAACTCTGCAGGACCCAGTCTGCAGAGGTGAGAGGTTTCTAATAATACTGGTTTTATCACAATGGTTCTCTGAATTTTCACTTCAGTCTCTTGACCTCAACACATTGAGACCACTGGTTCCGTATTTTCCTGCTACTCTAGCTAAGATGATAATCTCTGGAGCCACTTCCTGGGCAATTTTGGGGTGAATAATATCTGTGGTTTCCCTTCTGTTTGCACAAGTATTTATAGCTGCAAACGCACAGAGAAACTCTCAGCCCCTGGTACTGCAGAGAAGCATCCCAAACTTCCAAGAGCTGATGTCCCAAAGACTTGTCCCTCCCCCAAACCTCCAGCTGGGGTGAAGCTGTTAACCTCCTAGCCTGAGACACACTCCTTCACACCCGCTGTGCTAAATCCCCCACCTTGCTGGGAGGGAGTTTGCCTAAAACCCTGCAGGGTTCAGAGCCACCCAGGTGCTTTGGAACAGAGGGGTTCTGCACCTCGTGTCACTCCTCAGGGTTCTCAGGGGAGGAGGCACGAGCCACGTTGCCTGGGGGGCCGCCTTCCCCGCCGTGTTTTTTGTGGCAGTGGAGCCTTGTGGCACTGCATGAGCACAGCTGGAGCAGCAGCAGGGGATAATGTGATCCAGGAGGTGGCTGCCTCCAGCCTGCAGGACCCATCCTGGTGTGAAGTCCTGGGCATGCTCCTCACCATCATTCTCGCTGCTGCTGGTGTGAGGGGGATTCTTAAAGGTTAGGGTTTTCTGCAGAAGTGTCATTATCCAGTGCTGGATAAATGGGTTGCCAAGAGAATGGTTTGCCATGAGGATCTAGGCTGGGCTCAGCAGACTGAGCTGGGCCCTGGAGGCAGAGAGGCTCTTTCTGCTTCAGCTGATCATGGAATTTAATGCTGGATTGGCAGGTGCTGCAGGAGCCTGGACCTCAGGCAGCAGAGTGTAAAGTCTGGCTGCCTGAAGAGATGCAAATGTGTGCCCATAGTGTGCCCAGGAGCTGCCCCGTGGTGCCAGCTCAACATCCTTCAGCTTCAAGGGACAGCTCTCCATCACTTCCCCACCCTGTGCAGGGTGGGGGTCACTTTCAAGGTGACCCTTAATCCCATCAAACTTCACTGAAGGAAAGCTGATATTCCCCGAGGAGGCACAGGCAGGATCAAAGACGAGCAAAATCTTTATTCTGGAAAGTTTGGCTGGATTAGGCCCAGCTTTTATAAATATTCAGATCAAGTACCATGACCTGCATTTCATTTCAAGGCTATTTTATTAACTTTATTTTCCTGACTTGTCATGGCTTGAGTGTGGCTTGGCTGAATGGCTTCAGACTGTTAAGAGCCTTGGCCTTGGCTGTTGTGCTGTTAAGTAATTTGCAGTGGGTTTCTTTAATTACAAATGCTCTTACTTCTTCGCATTGTCACAGCCTGCGTGGCAGACACAGATCTTCAAAAACCACGTGCCTCAGCCACGAGGGGTTTGTAGAAGCTGTGGCTCAGCTGGGAGTGCAGGCATGGGCCACACAGCCATCAGGACATCTGCTGGCAGAGGACCAGGCACACACTGGGAACTCCAAAAAGAGAAGTGGGGTGTAGAGCTCTCAGCAAGAGGATGGAAGCCCAGTGCTGCTGAAAAATCACACCCAAGGAGTCCCAAATGACGCAGCCACAGTTGTCAGCTGCAGATGAAAAACCCCCGGGGTTTATCTCTCCTCCAGAGAGTTTCTGCTCTGCAGTGACAGCTGTGAGTGCTTTGGAACCTGCAGAGCCATGCAGAGGCTGAGGCACCTTTGCAGGGAGGTGTCTGGGGAGGAAACGCCCAGGCCGAGGAGGAAAAACAAATTAAATAAAAGCTCTTGCTGTTTTCCTAATTGTTGCTGTTTCAAATAAAAACACAAACACAGAAACCTCAGAGGAGTTCACGGTGGGACAGGAGCTGAGTTTGCTGCGCCATAGCCCTGGCTGGTTCCAGCAATGCTGCTCTGCTTTGGGGGGAACAGGAGCAAATGGGGCTGTTGGGAGAGGCAAGTGCTGGGACAAAAGACTGTGCTGGCAGCTCAGTGGGCTGGAGAGGCCGTGGAGCCCCGACTTGTGAAGAAATGAGCCGTGGAGGGAAGGAGAAGTTAATTAGATGGGATAAATCACATCACAGCGTGTGCGGGAATAGGGGCGCAGGAAAGCCGAGGTGGGTAAGGAGCAGCTGTGCATGGGGGGCAACACGGCGGGCAGGGCGTCCTTGTCTGGACACACTGTCCCAGAACTGGGGCTGAGGGTGGTCTGACTCACTGGCACCAAGGGCATCTTCGTCAGAGCCAGGGGAAGGATCTGGGCTTCAGGCGCTGCAGGTTTGGCCTCAAGGCCCGAGGAACGCGTGGGAGGTTTGGCGTTTGGCAGGTCCAGCTCCCCTTCTCCTGCTGCACTTTCTGCTCGGCGTCCACCCTGCAGGACCTCCCCCGGCAGGTGAGGTGTGTCAGGGTGGTGGCCCACGCGTGACACAGGGGACTGGGGCACCTCTGCTCTGGAGACAAGGCTGGGACAGCTGGGGTTGTTCAGCCTGGAGAAGAGAAGGCTCCAGGGAGACCTAAGGTGCTAAAGGGGCTCCAGGAGAGCTGGAGAAGGACTTTGGACAAGGCCTGGAGTGACAGGACAAAGGGGAACGACTTCCCACTGCCAGAGAGCAGGGTTAGATGGGATACTGGGAAGATATTCCCTGTGAGGATGGGGAGGCCCTGGCACAGGGTGCCTAGAGCAGCTGTGGCTACCCCATCCCTGGAAGTGTCCAAGGCCAGGTTGGATGGAGCATGGAGCAACCTGGGAGAATGGAAGGTGTCCCTGCCCAAGGCAGGGGGTGGGACAAGGTGATCTTCAAGGTCCCTTCCAACCCAAACCATTCGGTGATCCTGTGCCACGCAGGCACTGTGTGGCTGAGCCCAAGGGCTGCCTGCAGGCCAGCCCCTCCATGGGCACCAGGCATTCTGCTTTTGTGTCCTGGTCCAGTCCCACGGCGCAGCCTGGATGTGGAGCACAGCAGGAGCTCCTTTATCCTGCTCTGGCTCTGCCTGGCCAAACCACACATGCTCCGAGGCAGTGCAACTCCGATCGGAATAAATAAAAACCTCTTCCAATTCCCCCCATCCCTCCCTTGCCTCACCCCCAGCTCTGAAAGAAAAAAGGAGAGTTCAGGAGTTTCACACAGCATCCAGTTTCAGGCAAATGTTTTCTGTAAAGCTAATTGAAAATGTTCCTCCGTGCTGTTCCCACTCACACGAGGCTGAGCCGATGTTCCTGTGCATCCCCGGTCTGGGACTCAGTGGCCACAGTCCAGCACACGGTGCTGAGGAAGGTACTGAGCGATTACAGCAGGAGCTAGGAGGTTTTGTCAGATCCTCATAAGCTCTTGGAGCTTCACGGTGACTGCCCAGCCCCAGAGAACAGCCATCCCAAAGAATTTATGATGCAAATGTTCATCCCAGACTTTTCAGGGGCGAGCATGGAACTGCTCAAATCACTGGGACTTGCATAGCCTGAGCAGATTGGGATGTGTGGCCCCCTGTGAAAACGTTTTCAGCAAAGCCTCTCTCCCTTATCTCTCTCCTCTTTGATGCTCCCCTGGCTCAGCAAGGCCCTGAGAGTGCCCAGGCTGGGAGGCATCCCCAAGGATCTGCACCGGAGACAGTGCAGAAGGCAGTGGCTGAGGTCTGCACATCCCCAGGGGTCCCTGGGCTGTTTGGACGGGCTGGATGTGTCCACAGGCAGCTGATGGGCCCCCTTGCCTGGGTGCAGCCCCATCCCCTGCCTGCCCTGGTGCCGGGTTTGGGCACACACGGGGGCTGTGGCAGGAGCGAGGCTCCGTGCGCAGGCTCAGGTTTAGGACCCGGGCCCTGACTTTTGGTGAATTACCTTCATATTCTTAGTTCCCCACTTGCTCACGAGTGTCACAACAAGAGAGCCTGGAAAGACGCCCAAACACACCAGAAAGGAATCTAATTTCTTTTCGAGGGAGTTGCTGCAGAAAAACATTTGAGTAATTTGCTAAGCTCTAATAATGATGCTTTACATTCGCATTGCAGCTTCCACCTAAGGGCATCTTGGCACAGCTGGTAATTAAACCTCCGAGTCCTTGTGAGGGAGACAAAGCCCTTTTCTAACAATTGACAGACAGCTAAACTTTGGGCCAGGGTCAGATTAAGTGGCTTGCTCAGAGATGTACATTGAGTGTGCAGCAAATCCAAAATCAAACAAGAGCCTTGCTCAGCCCAAGGAGACGTTTGGGATTCTGCTCCCTCTGCTCTGCTGCAGTTGGCTTTTGTAAGCCTCTGTGGTTTGACGGCAGTTCAGAGACATCTCTTCTTGGTATTAAATGCAGGAAGGTCTTTTATCAGATTTAGGCAACGAGGCGAGCTAATTGCAAATTCAGTTTTGGTTTAGAAATTGAATCTCAGTCTCCATCACCTTAGCAGCCACAGAGTTATCTCTCAGGACTTTGCTCCAGCACTAGATTCATTTCAGGTCTGTTTTCTTTAGAGCTTTATGGTCAGTAATTAATGGTATAATTACACACGGACATAATGACAGCTCCTGACACGGCAGAGCTCAGGGGCAGGACACTGAGTGTCGCTCATTGTTTGCTCCTGTTTCTTTATTTTGGAGGGTGAAAGCAGGCAGCTCTGGGGCTTGCTCGGAGCCCAGATCCAGCAGGGGAAGCCCTTTTGCACCAGTGCAGTGTCCAAAGGCACCAGCACCCCACAGAAACCCACATGTTCCTTTGCTGTGCTGGCCAGTGTCTGTCATTCCTTATTGCCCTTGTGGCCCACTGGCCATCATCACCCACCAGGGCAAATCCCCCACAGGGCAAACCAGGGGGAACCCAGCTCACCTGGCCACCCATTGCGGGGCAGAGCTGAACGTGGCAGAGCTGTTTGAGCTGAGGGAGTTTTCCCTGTTGCCTCTGGGCTCTTCCTGGGGTTTCCAAATTTCCCCTCCGTGCAGCGTCTTGGCTGAGCGCAAGCGGATCTGGGTGGTGGGTGTTGAGTGCTCTCAGGAGGTTACAGCGTGCAGGTACAGGCAAGCAGGGGCATGGGACGGGCTCTCAGGGCTCTCTTTCCTGCCAGGAACTGCACTTGGCCATAGTTTCACTGGGTAGTGGTGCTGCAGGTTCCTGGACCTGGGTCTGCTCTCTGGTCCTCTTTAAATTTCCCCATCAAGCAGTGGGGACATCCATGGTGAGGACAGCTCTCTCCACCCTGGATCATCAGGGACAGGCAGACCCCAGGGACATCTGGTGGAGTTATTTTAGGGTGTATCCCTACACTTGCTGCCCTAGGGATGACACTTAAACTCTGGGTTGCTTCCTCTGCTTCCAAGTCTGAGCCCATCCCAGCCCTGCCCTGCACACGGCCAGCACAGCCACCAGTGAGTGCCCCCTGAGCCCTGACAACCATCAGGGCACAGCCAGGGTGGAGGAATGCGGTTGCCCACAGATCAGAGATCAGGCCTTGGCTGCTCTTCCATCCCCATCTACTGGCCAGCCTGGAAAAAGAGCTTCCTGGGGAAATTTCATGCGGCTGCTCAGCTCGTGCATGGGAGTGTTGGGCACAGCAACTGACTCGGTGGTCCTTGTGCCACCCGTGCTCGGCCCGGTCAGGATGGTGGGACCAGCGGGGGGTTTGTCTTTGAGGACAGAGCAGTTCACTCTGATTTCTGGTGGGATCTTGCAAGACCCTGTGGAGTCTGTTCGCAGAGAGGGAAACTGCTTTGTGCTCAGCTCTCAGCTCCCATCGATGCTGGGTCTCTAACTCTGTCTGGGAGTTTCTTGTCCTCCTTCCTGTGCTGAGTTTTAGAGGAGGAAGCAGTGCTGGAGGGCCAGGAGTGGGACAGCATCTCTGCTACCCTGGCCCACTGTGAACTCTACACACCCTTGCTCAAGTTCTCCGCTTTCTCTGCATTTATTTTAAAAAACAGAGTAGCAAAACCTTCCTGCCTCCCTGAGAGGCTGCTGGGAACACGTGAGTGAGGCTGGTTCAGTCTTGTTCTCTGGTCTCCTGGTTTGTCCCAGCTGGAATCAGAGTTATGCAAGCTGATGGCAGCAATGTTGTGAGGGTGTTTTACTGGTGGAGCTTGTTCCCAGAGGTGGGGAGGGGACAGGGAAGCTGCGGGCACTGGGCAGGCAGCTGCAGAGTGGCAGTGTGGTGGTGGATGGTCTCTGCTCTGAGCCAGGGTGGTGAAAGAGGGACAGCAGCTGCAGAGGTGCTTCCTGAAGAGAAATCATCTTGGAGATGTCCTGGGGAGCTGCCACCAGCAGGTTCTGCAGGTTCCTGGCTTCGGTGGCTGAACCCCAGCTCTCCCTTGAAGGGCTCGGCTCCCCAGAGCACAGCACTGACCTCTGGTTTTGTTTTTTTCAGTTTGGTTGATCTCTCCATCTCAGCACTTAGAGAGAGAAAACTTCTGGCTTTTGCAGACATAGGTATGAAAGGAAGAGAAAACCTGGCAGCTCTGAGGAAAGAAAATCGATAGGTTTCTCCAGCTAGTGCCAACCAGCAGATGCCCGGAATAATTTTGAGATCCAGATGCCTGACTGCATTGAGATCCAGACTGACTGCGCTGGCTGATTAACGGGAAGCAAGAGCTGTGGTGAAAGGAGCCATCCCAAACCCCAAACCAGCCACAGCCTTCCCTGTGCTCCAAGACTGAGGCACAGCCCAGGCTGGTTTGTTCAGAGACACGTCTGTGCTGTCAGGGCCTGCTTGGCCTCAGTAAACGCCAGTGATTGCACAGCTAAAGCACAACCACTCTGATCTCGGGTCCAAGTTCAGGTTTTCATGTTTCAGAGACAAAAGGAAAGTCCTCTGAAAGATGCAGCCAAAGCAGTAGTGGTGCAGGGTCCGGGGGTGGGTTGTGTGGTTATGGATGCTGACTGCAAAGTTTGCATGGATTATCCTAAAAGGATGGTGTGCAGTTGCAGAGGGGTTGCCAAGCATCTACTTCATACATCTACTCTTAGAAAAAGCCATCAGAGGTGGTTTCTGCTCCTTTGAGGGCCGATTCCCATATTCTGCTCCCATTCATTATGGAAACGCTTCATCACCTGCAGTCTGCCCTTCTTCAAGGACACTTTCTTCCATTTCTAAGACTGTGCTGCTCTCAAACAGCCAAACAGCCCAAGTCTTCAGTGTCCACCTTCAGAGCACCTACCTGGCATCAGCTTGGAAAGCTGCAAGCCTTGCTCTGCTATCACAGCCCGTGGATTTTTTCCAAGCTCCCTCAGATTGGCTTGAAGCAGGTGCTGAAGGCTTAAGAAAGGTGTCACCTAAAACAACTTCGAAGTGTTTTCGGGACTGTTTAGGCACTGGGAGAATTCTTCTTAATCAGAACCATCTGTAGAGACCTGTGATGTGGGACTTGGATGGCAGAGAAAGTTGTGGCCGCTGATTTGCTCCCAAAGAAAGTTGGCTGCGGCTGCGTTTTTGCAGAATATAGAATATTTATGAGTATGGAAGTTATGAAAGTGCCTGGATTAGTCTGTGGAAAGAGACAAGTGACCCTCCCAGAGGCCTTAGGAAGGTGCTTCCACCTTCTGAGTGGGGAGACCCTCAGCAAGAGGGACTGGACCATGGGGGACCATTGCTGGAGGAGGTCAGTACCTGAATAACTCCTCTGTTGTTCTCTGGTCATTCACCCTGCTGGGAGCAGGGATGGGCCAGAGCTCAAAGCTTTCAGAAATGCCTTTCCCTTTCCCAGGAGTGTGCCCATGTCCCCACACTCCCCCACGGCAGCTGCCCAAAACGTGCTGGGCCCTGCCTGCCACCCCAGGAGGATGGGGAGCCCTGCAAAGCAAACCCGGGGTGAGGGTGTGTTTGTGTGAGCTCCAGCAGAGGTGGGGAATCACCACTGAGGCTGTGGTGAATCCTGAGGTAGGGTTGGTTATCTATGCCTTGATCTCTAAATGCACACTGGGACTGTCTGCCAGCTCTGTAACACACCCCATCTTTACAATTATCTGTGATCCCCAGTGATATGAGACAGTTAATCTGTGTCTCCTGACTTCTTGTCATATTAATTACCATCAGCACAAGTGTTTTCTGCTGTTTTCAGGGGAATCCAGTCATGGGAAAGTGAAGAAACAGCTCTGCTTATTTCAGCAGGGCTGGAAGGAGGAGGGAGGGCGCTGAGGGTCTCGGGGCTTCTGCAGGTCCCTGCAGCCCATCCTGCAGTCCTGGCTGGACTTGATGGCCTTAGAGGTCTTTTCCAGCCTCACCGATTCCACGACCCCAAGGCTTGGAAGGCCGTGTCAGCAGGATCACGTCTCTCTCGCAAACACATCCTTCTCTGCAGGGCTCCTTCCCCGCCCGTGCGAGCAGCGCTGCGAGCCCTGCTGCCCGCGGGGCTGAGCCTTGCGCAGCGCCCGGCCTTGGCCGGGAGGGATGGCTGCGCCTGGGGAGACAGGGGAAAGGGAATGGGAAAAAGCGTTCGGGCTCCTGGAGAACGGCACGAGGCTCTCCCCCCTTCAGTCTGTGGGCAGTGGTAATTTTGGCAGCTGCTCCAGCGAGTGCGTGGGCTCTCCTCGTGTGTGCGCGGCTCTTCCTGGTTTCTCAGGCTGCGGCCCCTTCCGAAAGCGAGCTGAGGGGTGGAAACCTAATCCTGTGTGTGGGCGGAGAGCCCGTCCCCAATGCTTTTGGAATGGCCGCTGCCCGGTTTTTTTCCCGCAGTAAATCCGAAGGGATGCTCGGCAGTGGGGGATGCTGTGCGGAGGATGTTCCGCTCGCGGTACCCACCGGGGATCCGGGGCGTGCGGAGGAGCGGAGAGAGCAGGGAGATGCTGCGGCTGCGGGGAGCAGCGAGCAGAGCTGCCAAGCCCTGCTTCTCCTGATGCCTTCGGTTTTAATTTTTATACTTTTCGAATCCTGTATCGCCTGGTGTGTAACTCTGGAGTTTCTTGTGGCTCGTTAGCTGCTCTCCTGGGCCAGACAGACACAACAAAGCTTACTATTCAAGGACACTCAGATTGTCCTAGGCCCAAAAAGGTGTAAACTAGAGCCTCTAGAGAGATGGAGAAATTGAAGAAATTACACCATTAGCTGAAGTTTTAATTGGCGAATTTATGCTGACATGCAAATGGACCAAACCTATAAAAGTGTGAAGAGCTCGTGACTCGGGGTCCATCGTGGGGTCCATTTTGGATGCAGCCTCTGGCTGCCCAGAGTCTTTCAAATAAATCCCTGCCTTTATTCCCTTACTCCTGTCTAGTGTCTGTTTTTAGGTAGCCACCCAAGGCATCACTCCCAGCTGTCCTGATCAGGAACCCGACGTGCTCTGAGCAAACAGCAGCAGAGGCCCATTTTCACAGGGTGTCACCCTGTGCCCTGGCAGAAGGCACTTTCTCTGCTGTGTGTTGTGAGGGCGGTGTGACGGCGTGCTGGGCTTCACCACCTCCTCCTCCCCACTGGCTGCAGCCGGGGGATGTGCTGCCTCCAGCCAGCAGCATCACTCGGGACAGAAAACCCCCTCGTGGGCTCCTGTGGTGGGCATAGCATCACCCTGCTGCTTGTCCCCGCGTGGCTGCAGGCAGCTCTGGGTGGGTGTGTTGGAGAGGATAAACTGCAGCTCACAAAAGACAAGCCTAAATTCACTCTTTCTTTCGGGTAAAGTCTCCCTTGAACAAATCCATGAAGATGCTGGGGGGGAACAGCTAGCTCTGCATGGAGTGTGGGAAGTGCCTGGCTGGGAAGCTCCTGAGTTCAGTGGTGTGGTTGGAGCCACTTTGTTCTTTTCCAAAAATTAGATAAAATCTAAGATATTTTCCCAGAAAACTCTTCCCCCTCTCCCTGACAGAGGCTGCAGAGCAGAAATGCATTTGGAGCCCCTTGGGCTTTTCCCATTGAGCACTTGGCTTGTTAAAATATTTGACATGGGGGTTCTTTATTACCTGCAATAAAAAGCCTCTGCTAATCTTTAACGTGCAGTGTGTCAGAGAAAAAGGACTGCATTAAAAACCCGTTTATGGGAGTGTTACTAAAACTTGTAAAAAGGAGTAAAAGTGAATGGTGACTGAAAAAAAGGTCACTTTGCAACTGCAAAGGTGCTGCCCAGCCAGGCAGCGCCCAGGGAAAGTGTAGTCCAGACCGGAACCCCAGGCTCAGTGCGAGGAGGAACTCGCACCTTGCTCCCTCTCCACCTTTGATTTGCAGAGATTCCCAAGCCTGCTGCTTTTCTCCCCAGCAGCCTTAATTCCAAACTCCTGCAGCAAACCACCTCGGACATGCCTGTGTTGAAGACTGTCTGGGGGCATGGCTGGAGCTCCAGCACTGCCCTGTCCCTCTGGCGCTTGGCTTCAGCATTTTATGACAGCTTTCCCTCTTTTATGTAGTTCAGAGAGGTTTGAATGTTACAAAATTAGGCTTTTCTGCAGCATTTAGGTTTTTACGACGCTGCCTTTTAACACAATACCTTAATGCCGTGAGGGTTTTGGCATTTTTGTCTGCTCTCCCCACTACAGGAGGGGGGAACAGACGGGCTGTGGTCCCAGGGTGAGATGGCAGCACCATACCTGCTGCTTCAAAAACCTCACAAAAACATTTCAGTCCTCAGGAAGGATAATTTCATCTCAGTTTCTGTTCAAGACAAGGCCTGGGAGTGTCTGAGCTGTAATCGCACGGACATGCCTGTTCCCAGAGCTCAGCTATTGGATTTCAGACAAGGGAGAAGAACAGCATCAGGTGTCAAGTTTTTCCCCCTGCTCTTTCTACTCCACAGACTATTTTTAATATTATTTTTATTGCATTGTAGATAAACAGCAAGTGGACGAGTTCCCGTGAGAATCAGGGTCCATCCACCACTCACATCAGTCTGGCTGAGGGGGAAGTACAGTTGCACGAGAGACTCCAGCTCTTTTGTGCTGAAATTTCCCCTCTTTTTATGATTTCATTATATTTACCAAAGCTGGTTCACATTAAGCCACGAAGCCAGCGCTGCATCACCCCACGGTGGGGGGAGGAATGGGAAAGGGTTGTTTCAACAACTTTGTCACCCCAAGTGCTGCTGACAGCAGCTCTCAGCAGGGCAGGGGGCTTGAAGAGGCTGCAGGACCCTCTTCTGACTTCCCCATGGTGATTGTATAGTGGGGACAACATGTCCTTGCTTCCCCCAATGCTTTGATCTGCAAGAGGGTGTCTGAGTTGGTCCAGAGTAGAATATTTAGGGTAGCACTGCTCTGGCTCAGGCTTGGGTGATGCACCATGGCTCCGTGTCCCATCAGCCCTGGAGAAGAAGCTCCAGTGCCGGTGTTGTGCTGGCTCACCCCCATCGGGGAGGGCAGTGCCAGCTGCCTCAGGTGCTTGCACAGGACAGGGATGTTGTTTACCTTGTCGGCCTGGGCGTGACTCGGGCGCTGCGAGTCCGGCCATGAATTCAGCAGATCCACCGACCTGTGGACGTGCTGGCCTCGCCAGTGTGGGGTGAAATCCAGAAGGTCCGGGGTGGATACGCTCTGGGAAAGTGGCTTTTGAAGGACAGATGCTGTTGAGTGCTGGGACTGTGTGTGCTCGGGCAGGGAGACTGAGCATGAGGTCAACAATAGGATGTGTGTGACCCACAGGAAGTCTCCGTCCGTGTGCGATGCTGATGAATTTGGTGACAGACCCAGCAGACAGCAGCATCAGGAGCGGGAAGGAGATGTGGGAAAGAGCTGATGGATGCAAAAGGCATCGGAGAGCTGGAGCACCTTCTGCAGCTGCAGTCAGGATAAGGTCTGGAGGTGGGACTGGTGCCATCTGGGGGGATGAGCGACGTCAGACAGACCCAGAGGGGACCCTGCTTTATGCTACATCTGCCCCTGGGAGTTACAGCATTAGATCTGGAAGAATTTCTTGCTTTTATGCTGGAAACTGAGACCTCAGAGCAAGGACCCCGCCAGATGAGGCCTGGAGAGAAAAATTCTTTTCTGTGGTTGCATTTTTGAGAAGCCAAAAGTCAGAGGGTGGCTCTTCAAAGGCGGGCCCTGCTCTGCAGATGGGCTGCCTCCCACTCCAAAGCATCTCCCTCTGGTGAGCACAGACCAGGCTGGAGCTGCTCAGATCTGAGCTGCTTCCCGAAGTCATATGTGAAACAGCTGTAGGAAATCTGTAGGTGAAGGGCTGGGAGTGGAACTGGGATCTCCGTGAGGGTGTTAATGTGGTATTTAGTGCAGGCTGCGGAGGATGAGGCTTTGGTTTGGGGAGCCCCAGCAGGGTTCTGGGGGGGGTGTTGCTCATCCCCTGTGTCCCTGGTGGGTGTGGCACAGCCCCTGATCTCCAAGGGATCACTGGTTCATCACCGGGGCACCTTTTAATGGGGTGGCAGCACTGGAGTGATAGTGCTGCGTGACCCCACGCTCAGGGATGCTCAGACCTTGCCCGCTGGGCCTGCTTCCAGCTCCTGACTTGGCCAGCGTGCCACCCTTCCACCTGCCCCAGGGGTGGCACACAGGCTGGGTCTCTGCCCTGGGCGCTGCCCTGCTCCAACCTGGGTGCAGGAGATAAATCCCCGCGGACGAGCAGAGCCATGAACCTGCCCAGCAGGAAAAGCAGCCTCCTTGTGCCACTGCAATCTGCTCCCCACCTCTTGGCCCGAGGCTAGGGCTGGGCCCGGGGGGATAAATAGATGGTAAGTGCTGACAGCGAGGAAGTCAGGAGGTGAGATGAGAGCAGTCTTGGTGCTCTGGAGGGTGACAAACCTCTCACAGGAGGAGCTTTTGGATGTCTCCCTGACTGCAGCATGATGCCTTGCCTGCTGGCCGGAGGAGAGGGAAGGATCCTGCATTTGAGCTCCTCCTCGTGCCTCCCCAGAGCCAGGAGCTGGTGGCACTGGGACTGTGCCCTCCACGTGTGTGCCCGAATCCCTGTGCTCCCCTTTCTGCCGTGACCCCACCAGCACGGCAGGGCTGGAGGCCAGCCTGCTGCTGCAGAGTCTCCACGTTGTCCCAGCGCCATTCCCTGCGTGGGCTGAGTCGCCATCTCCTGGCTGCAAACCCAGCAGAAGGTTTCGTTTCACACCTTGCAGCCTCTCCGTGTTTTCCTGCAGCTCCCTGCAGCTGGGAGATGCTCAAAGGCTCCGGTGCCTCCCTGATCCGTCACGGAGGGGAGCAGAGATTCCCCCCTGCGTGCCTCAGTTAAACTCGGGGTTTGCTTCCTGGAGCAGGGCAGGGGGTTGGTACCCCCAAACCTGCTCTGGCAGGAATTTAGGGCACCCGTTGGGAGATCCCCACCCTCGGGGGCCTCCTGGCATCCACACCAAGCAGCACTTAGGGCCCACGGGCCGAGGTGGAGTTGAATGCCTCCTTTGACACCAAGAACCAGACCGAAACTATGTCAGCAGAGAGAGCCGGGGTGGCTTTTCCTGTTTTTCCTGTCGGAGGCTTTGAACTGTGTCCTGCAGGGTCAGCGCACGGGGAGACACCTTGGGCTGGGATGGGGAGGGTCTGAAATCCTAGAGCCTGGGAAAGGGGAGACCAGCTTGCCTGGGAGAGCCCTGAGAGCCCATCCATCTCCAGGGCATTAGCCAGGAAGGAGAATTTGGGGGCAAGTAGTGACCCATGATTTATTCAGGAAGCTGCATCTACCCTCCATGCAGTGCCATTCTGGCTGGTCCAGCTGCTGTAGGTAAGAGTGTGGTTTGGAAGAAAAACTTTGAATGCCCCAAAGCCTTGGGTATCTCCACACACTGGTGTAACTTGAAGGGGACCCCTGGGCTGTGGCCCACCCCCAGGTTTGGGAATCCCACATGGATGTTTTGGGATGTGCTCCAAGATGCTCCCTGCCCAGACCAGGCAGGTGGCCCCGAGTCAAGAGTGCAACGAAGGTAGAGCTGAGTCTGGAGGAGCAGATTTTCGGGGTGGAGGTTTGCCAAGGCTCAGTGATCCAATCTCCTGCTCTTGTATGAAGAGACCAGCACAGGACGTCAGATCTCCCAGCTGTCTGTCCTGTCCAAAAGTGAGTAAAAGCTGCTGGGACAGGGTGACAGCCCAGCTCAGGACAAGCAGGTACAGCCTTGGGGTGGCTTAATACACCGACTGAGTCCCCTCTGCTGCAAGGGCTGCAGTCTGAGTCTATTGCTGCATAAACCACAGAGATACAGAAGCTGATAGCACGGGACTGTTTCTCCTGGTGTAGAAAGGTGTTTTATGCCGTAGCTTGTTGTTCTGCTGGTGGAGCAAGGGGCAGGTCGTACCTGCAGGGCTCCTTCATAATCCCCAGCTTCAGAGGTGTCTGCAGGAGAAGCTGGGCAGCAGGGCTGGGTGGTTAAATCAGCTCTGCTAGAGAGGCTGGGCCCTGGGCCAGCAGCAGATCCCCCACCACCGAAAACGAGCGTGCAAAAGAAATTCTTTTTGCTGTCCCTGCGCGTCTCGGGATTCTCCTGACGCAGACCAGTCAGTCCAGGGTCGTGGCTTTCTCCATCCAGGACTTACAGAGACACCGAGTCTCCTCTGGGTGGGTTTTCCCTGCCACCCTCTGCCCGGCCCGGTTATTGCAGCAGCAAACGGATTTATTGGTGTCAGGCTGTGAGTTTCAGCGCCCGATGGAAGTCCCCGCCAGGTTTAAGCTGGAGCACCAGAGTGATTCTTTGTTCTTCTGCTGACATCTAGTGTGTGAAAACCTGTAGCACAGTGTGCTCAGTGGCCTGGGAGATCTGGATATGGGAAAAACGGGGCTGTTTCTTGCCGTATTCAAGGCCAAGCAGATACCAGCATCTTCCTCTGTGGGATCCTCAGGTGACCCAGGTGACCACCAGCAAGGGAGGATCCTGCAGGCTGCTGCTGGCTGGTCTTTCCAGGCAGAGCTGCTGGAAATGAATCCTAACCAGAGCAGGAGGATGGATTTGACGTGGATTGTCATCCAAGGCTCCTGCTTGAGGCACTGTGCTCGATGGGTGGTGAATGTGTCAGTGGAGATAAGGAGCTGCTGTGTTATCACGGAGGTGTGTCCTCTGCTCAGGGCCCAGTCTGGGATGGCAGCTCCTCCAGGAGGCTCGGTGCTGGGCATCTGTGCTGGCTGGGGAAGAGGGGCAAAGGGGAGCTGTCTTGGGTTTGGCTCTCTCCCCCTTATTCTACTTCTGGCCTGGTTTCCAAAAGTTACCTCAGGTCAGTGAGTTCTCCTGTTAAAATAAGCACCTTTTCACGTTTAGTGGTGGTGAGTGAAGCTTATTAATGTCAGCAAACACCCTGGCTGGGTGTTCCTGCCGCCTGCCTCGGTGCACAGAGTGTCACAGGTTGCTGATGGTGCCCCGGCTGTGGGGTTGGGAGCTGGGGCTCCATCTCCTGACGCTGCACACGAGGGGCACAGCGTGTCCTGTGGAGGTGACAGGACACTGCCTGCCCTTGGCCCTGCCCCAGCACGTTTCCCTCCCCGCTGGTTTAAGCTCTTTCATTTCCTTGTGTTTCTCCTGTGCCGTGATGGGAGCCCGGCTTTTGGCCTGCAGGGCTGTGAGCACTTCATCACCCTTTGTCACCCCTCCAGCGTTCAGCCTGCTGGTCTGGAGCACCCAAAGTGACCCAAACTCAGACTGGAGATGGGAAGCTTTGCACATCCCAAAGTAACATCAAGGATGGAGAGGACCTGCCCCGTGTCCTGACTGGTCTTGTCCCTGTGGCAGCCACAGGCAGTGGATATCCAGTGGGGCCCCTGCTCCTGCCCCACGTGAGAATGCTGGTCCCTTGTTCCAGCCTGGTAAATCCTCCTGATGCTGTTTTGGGACGTCTGGTGGCTTCAGGACTCTGTCATGTGACATCACAGGATGGAGCCAAGCAAATTCTCCTCCGTCCTTGCAGGTAAAATGTGCTTTAAGGTACAAAGTGCTGTGGGAAATCTCACGCTGAAGCGTTTACACTACTGTTCACCTGATTTTGTTTTGTACAAAACCTCTCAAATCTTGCCAGAAGTCAAGGTTTATTTCCCCATCCTGAGGGTATTTAATCCTCATCTCATTAACTTTGATTTTCATGTACAGTTGCTGAGGAGAGAAAACAACCAAAACGTTTTGTCTTAGGGAACAGATCAGACATAAATTTATCCTGAAGCCATCCAAGATGCTTATCAGCATGTTTTTCTCTCTTTCTGAGCTGCATGAGCTTGCAGAAAAACTGGTTTTGCTTGGCTTTGGCTTTCTGAGAGAAGAAATGCTTGGTGGAGAAACTCCTTGGTAGCACATCCCTGTAGGAGGGGTTGATGGTTTGAGCATGGGATAGGAAACAAAAAGCATCACTGCCTGGGATCAAGCTGGGGTACCCCGGGCAATGGAAGGACTTGGATCTTGAAAAGGAGAGAGATTTTTTTTCCCAGCAGTTCATGCAGAAAAGTGTCCTCTGGACAGGGTGTAACTCACTTCTGCAGTTAAAACCATCTGCTTCTTGCTTTCAGCCACAACCAGCCCAGGTTTGTAAAATCAAAAAGAGGTGTTAAGTGTGATTATTAAGCCAAATCTCACACTCTCCCGCAGATTTTGCCAAGACTGTACCCAGGCAAAGGCTGTCTGGAGGCAGAGCACATCAGGGCACTCCACCAGCCCAGAACTCAACTTTGCTCTGAGGAGTGGGTGAAAACTAGCCCTAGTAAAATCACTGGTTTTGCAAAGATGGAATGAATTCTGCTTTAAAACTGCTCGAAAACCAGACTTCTGCCAAAAGGAACTTCTGCCAAGCATCACGTCAGCAAAAAATAATAGGAAAGGGCAGTTATTTTTTTCTCATTTTGGTACTTTTTTATCCACCATTCCCTGGTGGATAGGATTCCTCCTACCTGTATGAGGTTAGAAAGGAGAAAACGCCCCCACTGTCCACACAGAGAGGTGAAAGGGGGAAGGCTGAGATGGCTTGGGGAGAAGATTGGGCTGAGCAGGTTCCTTGCAGAGCTGCCCTGCCATAATGAGGGTCGGGTTAAGCCACAACATTCCTTGGTGGGGGGTTCTCAGGAGCTCAGGTGTGGCCTCCAGGACAACAGCACCAGCTTGCCAGGTTTTGGGGAGAACTTAGAACGTGCCTTCCCCAGCAGAACTGCCCCCTGAGGCTGGAGTGTCCATCCCTGTGGGGTGGGGCCATGAGGACAGCATCTCCCCTGGGGACAAAGCTGGCCCAGAGGACGCTGCCGGTGGGGAAGGCAAAGCAAAGGGAGCACCCAGATCGGCCCTGTGCAGGCTGGTTTGCCCCAGAGGAAGCAGCCAGCGCTCAGGAGAGCAGAGAGGAGGGCAGTGGTGATGTCCTGCGTTTTGGAGCTGCCCCAGGGAACAGTGAGCTGTGGATGCAGAGCCCCTCCAAGGGTACTGAGCTGACAGCCTGTGGACAACACTTAACTCTACACCCAGAAACCTGGTCATGAGTGATCAGCCCAAGTAACTGAAGAGCAAGTATTTTCAGGTATAGCCCCAGGAGCAAGTTTGATAGGCAAGTGGGAAAGAGAGAGGTTTGAGAAACAATGCTCTTTGTCCTTTGCCTGTATGGATTTGCTTTCTCCCCTCGGGAGGAGTGGGTCTCCTCTTCTAAAAGGGATGGAAGGTCTAATAAAGCTTATGGCAAAAAGGGAAAACTGTGGTGCTGTGCAATGGATGTTCTGCCCTGCACCTTCCCTGGCTGCCTGGACAGCTCTGCTCACGGGTCAAACGGCCTGAGTGTGAGCCCAGGCCTGCAGAGCCTTGCCCTGGCAGGGATCCCTGTGCCTGCTGTTTTCCACCTGGCCTGAGATGCTCTGGAGCAGCTGGCAGGGCTGGACCATGCGAGGCCGGGCACTGGCTGCTTGGCAGATCTTCTTCCACCACTTTCCAGATTTTGGGTTTGAGCCTCTCCCCCCGGGTAAGAGCTTGGGTGGGATGGCTGTTCTGTACTCCCCTTCCAGCAGTTTTTAAAGCCATGGATGGCAGGATTGCATCAGTACAAGGTGCACTGCCTGAATTTATTTATTTATTAGCAAAAGTTTTATTTCCTGCTGCTGCAGCTGCAGGGTGCCCTACCCACCTGCAAGGTGCCTCTGACACAAGCATTGTAGCCAAAAGCAGGGGCACCTTCCTGTTTATTTTGTGGCAGAGAGTGCTGTGAACTCAGGAATTCCTCCAGGAAGATGCTGTTCCCAGAGTTTGCATTGGGCTGAAGGACAAACCATCTCTGAGGTGAGTTGTGGAGTCCGGTATCTGTTTTTATTTATTTTTTGTGAAGCTGCATCTGAGGGCACATCTTGCTTATAAGCAGCTCGCTGCTGTCGCCAAGTGGAAAAAGCAAATCCCAGAATATGAGCCAGGCTGGGGGCCACCAGAGCCCACCAGTAACACCATTACCTCTCTGCATGACGAGGTCACCACTTTGGGTTTGCAACACCACACTGGCTGCCGTGACAGCAAGTACAGCAGGCCGGCAAATCCATGGATTTTTTTTTTAAATTAATTGCTAAAAGTGGAATTTTCAGCAGTCCTGATAAAACTTCCCTGGAGAACGTGTTTCAAATCCAGGAGGGACTTTCTTGTCAGGCCCAGAGAGAATGAGAGACAGCCAGATAAAAAGGGCATGAACCCGCAGTGTGAGCAACAAAGACCAAACTCCCGGCCCACCTCGCTCGAGACAAGATGCATGAACTCAGCATCCCGGTGAGTCCCCCAAGAGCAGGGTCAGGCTGGGAGCTAACTCTGCTTTATCTCCTGCTGAATGATTCCAGGTCTCATCTTGACAGGGACTGGGAAAACCGTGGTGATTACAAGACGTTTTCCGAGCTGACAGCGCTGTTCCTTGCCCCGCTTTAGTGGCAGGCCGTGATGAGGCGTTAGCAGGTTGTGGGATGATCAAAGGCAGAGGGGAGGAATTCCCCGTACCAAGAGGGATGCTGGGTCTCACTCCAATGCCACCTTAGAGCAGAGGGCAAGAAAGACCAAGGTTTTATGCTTCCTCACTTTGACTTTGTCCTGGTCTTTCTTTACAGTGATAAACAGCAGCAGTCAGACCATAGTGATTTATTATGTGGAAAGCCGGAGCCTTATCGGTGTCCCTTTCCCAGCTCCTTTTAAGTCTCCAGTAGAAATCTCAGCAAGATAAGAACTGGCTGAGTTTGTATCCACACAAGGTAACGTGGCTGATTCTCATAAATCCCAGCAGTGTATAAATATCACCCCAATTTCCTCAGCAAAGGCGAGACTGCTGGGTACCAGCAGCGATGAAGAGAAGGGCGTGTGCTGCCTGGGATCAGTGTTGGGAAGAGCTTTGCACCCCAAACAGCAGCAGAGATGGGACTCAAGCACGAACCTTGTGCTGAACCGGCCTCTCCCATCCTCAGGCAGCAATAATTTCTCATAAAAATGAGAGTGGAGGCAGCCATGCAAAACAGCCCTGACGCCTGTAGGCGGCACGAGAGCGTGTCTGATCCGGGCTGGACAAGCAGCCCTGTGCTGTGTGCAGCTCTGCACGAGCCACCCGCAGGTCTCGGCATCATGAAGACCCTTCTGGTCTCAGTCCCCCAGCCCTGTACGTGGTTTTGGGTGGGAGGATGCAGGGGTGCAGCCCCAGGCTGTTCCCCAAAGGGCCGCAAGGCTGATGTGGGGTTGCCCAGCGTGAAGCTGGAATCAGGCCCCACACCTGCAGGTTCAGTTTCTCATCCTCTGAGACATCACAAGGAGCTGTTCCTGCACAGCCAGGGCCCATTGTCCCAGTCCCCACACTGAGCCAGCCCCAGGTACCACAGCCCTGGTCATGCTGGGGCAGTGATCATCACTCCCTTTCCTTTTATCCCTGAAGAGACCTGTGGGATCAAAACGATGGTGTTTGCAACTGGACCACCCACCCAGCACTCCTCTGCCCCCCAAGCAAAGACAAGGAGTGATTTCCTCAAGTGTGGGTCCTGGGTTTGGTGGGTTTTTTTTACTGCCCTGCATTTTAGGGGGAGGTTGGTAAAAGATTCCCTGGAGATGCTGAGTGAAATGCCCCTCACCTGTCCCAGACACACACAGCTCTATCAGCAGCAGTGCAGCACGTTCCAGAGGCATCTGTCTCCTGCCACAGACTGCAGAGAGAGCCTCAGGTACTGGCTTAGGACACTTAGGAAAGAAAATCAAAACAAAATAAATGTTTATGGATTAAACTCCTTGGTAGGAGGCTCTTACAAGGGATTCAGTTTGCTTTCATTCATTTAAGGAGAACTAAACTGAGTTGTGGTCGTTTTAATTCTGCTGAAAACAGTACAAAGGAGCAAAATGTGACTTATCTTAATCCGCTTGAAAAATCAATTGGGTTTAATTTTCTTGAGTGTCTTGCATAGCTTGCCTTTGATTTTTCACATGTTAATTAGTTTTATTGTGGCTGACTGAAACCTAGCAGGACCACAGCTTCCCTCAGTCACAGAAAGTGCTCCTGTGGCTGCGTGCAGACTGGAAAGGCAAAGCTCCTGTGCTGGATGCCCAGGATGGAGGATGATCCCCTGAACAATTGCACAGGATCTCTGTGGTTAGAAGGTGCCTCTGGGAGGTTCAGGTCCAGCCCCTCTGCTCAGAGAAGGGTAAACTGGAACAAACTGCTCAAGACCACGTCCAGTTGGGTTTGCATATCTGCAAGGACGGACACTCCAAAACCTCTCTGGGCAAATTTTTCCAATATTTGACCACCTCAACAGTAGAAAAAAAAGCTTTCTCTGATGTTTCAAACATAATATTTTCTATTTTTCTGTCTCCTCCAGCATGTGACACATAGCTGGAGACAACCAAAAAGTGACCATCACCGCACGGGAACTGCTACAAGAGAGGGGACTGATGTAAGAGGTGAGCTCTGGGACCCAAAGCCACTTTTGCAGCCCCTTACACCCAGGGCCAGGACAGAAATGGGTGGGAAGCTGAGAAAACTCCCTGCACCCACCATGGCTCTTCAGCAGGGTGGGCCAAGCTGAGAGCAGAAATTGCTGGAGCTGCACGAACTGCTGAGAATCCCCAAATTTCCACCCCTCCGACGTCAGCAGAGCCACAAGGAAAAGAGGCTTTTACAAAACACTCTGCAGAGGAGGTGAGCCCATCATCTCTTCCTTCTGCAGGTGGGGGAAATGAGGCAGCAGTTAAAGGAAGCATTTGCCAGTGGTTACCTGGCAGAGAAGTGCATCCAGGTGCCTGCTCAGCTCTGGGCCAAGTGCAGGGTGAGTGCCAAGTCACTGCCTCTAGCCCAGCTTTACTTCCAGCCTTGGGGCTGTGATGGAGAAATGCTGATTGTGCTCTCTGTGCAAAACAAAAACAGAAGTGCCAAGGTGGGGTAGAGGGAAAGAAAAAGCACCAAGGCATGGGAATCTGCTCATGGTTTAAAAAAGACTTGGACAAAAGCCAGATTTTAATTTTTTGTGGTTTTCCCAGAGAGAAAAATACCAATAAAATGCCAAAAAAAGGCCAAAACAAAGCCACTGGCTGTTGAAATCCAAATGTTTAAAGTTTATTCTCATTAAACCTCTGTAGAAGTATGTGAAATGGAAAAAGAAATCTGCTTTTGTGTGATCCAGTAAGTCATAGAACCATTAGGGTTGGAAAAGACCTCCAAAGTCATCAAGTCATAAAATGGTCCAGCAGGATCCAGTGTCTTGGGGATGACACTGGACAGTAGCACCCATTTCCAAGGTAAGGGCAGTAACCACCACATCCCCTCAGCAGCTCCGGGGTGGCTTTTCCACTGCCGAAGGCCAGGGAACGAGGGGCTGTGCAGCTAAAGGAAAAGCTGCTGTGGAGGTGGGTATGTAACAGCTGGTGCTTAGAGAGCCTATTTGGGCTGTGCTACGAGAAGCGCCAAATTACTCAATTAAATCAGTCCCTGTTGGTTTTAAGCCTTATGGATCCGTATTCCCGAGGGGGAACTGATGGATTTACTGCTGTTTCACCAGTGCTCATTACAGGAGTGTTTTGTTCCAAGACGCTGGAGCGGAGGGGCTGTAAATCGCACCCGCAGCAGCCCCAGCAGACGAGGGTCTGATGCTGCACAGGGTCCAAAGGGAGCAGCGTGGATGAAGCAGAGGTTTCCCACTGGCTCTGCGGCCTCAGGGGGCTTTGAAATGAGGGTTTGAGAAGCACTGGGGCTTCAGTGAGCCTCCAGCAGTCCCAGGGACAGGGCAGAGCATGGCTTCTCCCCTTCTCTTTTCTCTTCTCTCTCTTCTCTTCTCTTCTCTTCTCTTCTCTTCTCTTCTCTTCTCTTCTCTTCTCTTCTCTTCTCTTCCTCTTCCTCTTCCTCTTCCTCTTCCTCTTCCTCTTCCTCTTCCTCTTCCTCTTCCTCTTCCTCTTCCTCTTCCTCTTCCTCTTCCTCTTCCTCTTCCTCTTCCTCTTCCTCTTCCTCTTCCTCTTCCTCTTCCTCTTCCTCTTCCTCTTCCTCTTCCTCTTCCTCTTCCTCTTCCTCTTCCTCTTCCTCTTCCTCTTCCTCTTCCTCTTCCTCTTCCTCTTCCTCTTCCTCTTCCTCTTCCTCTTCCTCTTCCTCTTCCTCTTCCTCTTCCTCTTCCTCTTCCTCTTCCTCTTCCTCTTCCTCTTCCTCTTCCTCTTCCTCTTCCTCTTCCTCTTCCTCTTCCTCTTCCTCTTCCTCTTCCTCTTCCTCTTCCTCTTCCTCTTCCTCTTCCTCTTCCTCTTCCTCTTCCTCTTCCTCTTCCTCTTCCTCTTCCTCTTCCTCTTCCTCTTCCTCTTCCTCTTCCTCTTCCTCTTCCTCTTCCTCTTCCTCTTCCTCTTCCTCTTCCTCTTCCTCTTCCTCTTCCTCTTCCTCTTCCTCTTCCTCTTCCTCTTCCTCTTCCTCTTCCTCTTCCTGGAGCTTCCTTTCTCCTGTTGTGCTCCTGTGGGGGCACCACAGCTGGAACATCCCCAGCTGTGTCCAGGCCTGCTCTTGTCCTGCAAGAAATAAGGTTTCATGTAAGTGAGGTGTGCTCCAGCCCCCTCGAGGTGGATAAAAGGAGAAACAGACACAAAACTCGTGCATTTGAGGTGTTGCAGACGTGGCACCAGCCATGGACCCAACCCACGTCCAGCTGCAAAACCACCGCCTGTGTCCTGGTGATGCCATGACTATTTATTGCTTTTTATATATACCCTTTCATATACCCTTTTATACAGCTTTTATGTATCCTTAGTGCTTTTAGCCCACACACTTGTAATTCCCTAAGTCTGATAACCAGCTTAGACCCAAAGCTCTGTTAAGCCAAGAGACCAAACATCTTGGAGGCTTCGCGGTTAAAAATCAAAAAGCCCCAGACACCAAGGTCCTCTCCAGAACACATTCTGTAAACCAGGATAAGCCCATCCAAAGAAAAAGTTCCTCAAAACAAAGGCTTCTCTTGAGCCTTTCGTTGAGAAATCTTTGATAGACATGTGAATTTGCAAAGTCTATAACTGTATACGTGAATCACCGTGTGTGTGCACTTTCAGTGTGCATCCTAGAGTGCATTCCGGTGCATTCTACCTAGATGTGGTGCACCTGAAAATCTTTAAATAAATACCAAAACAAAACCCTTTTTTCCCCCTCTAACTGTGTTTAGCTTTTACTTCTAAGCCCAAGAAAAGGCAACACAGGCTCAGGCTCTTCATCCCCAGCAAGGCCACACCAAAATTCCATTTGCCAGCACCGGTGTGTGGATGCTCCAGGCTGCAGGAAGGGACCATGGTGGTGGCACTGTGTGCAGCCCATGTCCCAGTGCCACAGCCGAGGGCAGAGCTGCTGAAAGCTCCACCCAGGGCTGGCTCTGCTGTTCTGCTCAGCTCTCACTTGAGCTTGGCAGCCCGTGCCTGGGAGTTACATATTTTATCCCCCGCGTGCCAAGCTGCTCCATCCCCAGGCTTCGTTCAGGGACTGCCATGCAAATAAGCCCACTGCTGCCTCAGACTGTGATAATTAAAAGTGAAGTTGTAAAACAAGCAGCATCAATTTCTGGTGCACGTCCCCAGCAACACATGGTGATTGCACTGAGTTAGGAGACATTTCCAGCTACGCAGCAAACTCTAAATAGCCTGGAGAGAATACACGGGAATTTAGCTTGTGCAGCAATTTCAGATGTCAAAACAAGTTTCCTTGTTAATATGAAACTATTTGGACTTTGCATTTTTAATTAAAGCTTTTAATTATCCAACGGTATTTTATTAGCTTTTATGAAGACAGCTGCTTTAAACGCTATAAGCCAAATCTGGGCTCTGAAGCACTATTTGTCCGAGACAGGGTTTCACATGCAAACAGCCTTCATCGTGAGCAAATGGGGCAGTTTAATTTAAACTGGAGTTTACTGTCCCAGCTTGATTGAAACCCTTTTATGGCAGAGACAATAAACAGCCTCGGTGGGAGTGTTTGTGCACCCACGGCCGGGAGGGGATGCTGTGCCTGTCAGACCTTCCCAGGTGAGCGTCAGCTGCCTCCAGAAGGGATTTCTCTGCCCACCCCACCTCCCTTCTCACGTTGTTTTGTCTGTGAGCGCTGGATTGAGACTGGAAGGTCGTGGGTGGAAGCCTTTTGCACCCCTGTGATGGGTTTTGAGGTGCCTGGTGGGTCCCCAGCAGTCCCCCTCTCCAGCACAGGAACTCAGGGGAAGTCACTGGGCTCTGGTCTGCAGGAGGTCAGGCTCCAGAGCTTTTACCCTGTGCTTGCTCTGCAGCACTGCGATCACATCTTCATCAGGAAACAGGAGGCACTTGTGGCCCTGTTCCTCACGCAAATTCTTCACTGGGATTGTGTTTACAGCTGCAGTGTGGCCTCCCTTGGTTTACATCGTGGCAGTGGTGGAACAGGTTGTGGAAGCCTTTATGTCCTGCCTGTGCAGGGGATCAGGCAGAGCATGGAATTCCCGTTGCAAGGGAAGAGCTGACAATCAGAGCAGGATTCTGGCTGGAGCACAGCCCCGTGCTGAGCTCGGCGCTCCAGCGTGAGACCTCACTCCTCGTCATTATCAAAAATCATCAAAATGTTCTAAAATCATCTGTGATTTGCCGAGAAGAAAGGCAAAGCAGGCAGCTCTTGAGCAGTGGTGCAGGTCGATCCAGAGAGCTGGGAGCTGGCAGGATCAGGGGCTGGAGAGATGATAGCTGTGCCTGAAGCTGAAAGGGCAGCTCAAGACCCCCCATGTGTGTTTCTGTGCTAGAGGACAGGTCAGAAGCACTGGTGCTGGGCAGAGCTGTTCTCTCCAGACCCGTAGCAGCTGCTGGTGCTGAACTCACTTCCGCCCTCTTTTGTATTTTGGGGGGCTTAAGGTGGGACTGGTCCAGGTGGAATGCTGCTCCAAGGAGATGTCACTACCCTGCTTGGCATGTAGGGGCCACAGGACAGCGATGGGGACGCTGCCCATGGACGCCTCTGCAGGCTCGTGTGTGGGCTGGAAGATCAGGGAAACTCCTGCACCAAAGATGCTCCGAGACAGGGCAGATCCTGCCCTAACAGCACCAAGGCTGGGAAGGAGAGCCCAGGACCTATAATTCCCTTGCCAGCAAGTGGCTGTGCCCCAGTACCAAACCACGGGGTTTTATTCACCCTTTGACTGCCCCTTTTTTGTTTCTTCTTCCCCCTCGGGATCTTTAAGGGAAGGTTTCCAGAAAAAGAGGCAGTATTCTGTGTCAGTACCCAGCCTTGCTGCAGTCTCTCCAGAGCTCGTAATGATGAAGATTTAATGCAAATCGAATGGACTTTTCATCTTAGCAGAAAAGTATTTACAGCCCATTAAGTAGATGGGAAAACTGGTCATTTTTTTTGGAGGGGAGCAGAGGAAAAAAAAAAAATAGTGCTGTGTAAAAACGTGGCCACAAAAGGCTCTTAGCCTGAGAAATTTAGCCTGAGAAATTTATCAGCTTTGAGGATGGAAAACTCATCATTTATATATAAAAATATATCACTTTTAATTGCACAGCCAGCTTCAGCTTTACTCATTAGCTACTCACGCTACTCTGCCAAGTTACACAGTGGCGAGCTGGCTGGAGTATTTTATATGGCATTTCATCCTGGACCAGAAGAGTCAGCATATGGCTCCATCAGCCTGTGTTTTCTTTGGTCACAGGATGGGGAAATGAACCCAGAGAAATGGAGAAAGGCTGAGAAGCAGGACAGGAAGGTGAAGGCGAGTGCCTGGGAATGCTCCAAGGCATCAGTCAGGGATGAGCAGCCCTGGCACTCGCAGGTGTCTTTGGGGCTGCAGGGCTCTGTCTGCTCCCAGGCCATGTAGCAGGGCTGATGGTGAAGTATCAGACACAGGGAACATCTTGGGTGAGGGGGTTTTAAACGACCTTTAGGAGGTCTGACCCCTCTCCTTCCCCCAGGTCACATCTGCATGCCCTCCCGGCGTGTGCTTACACCACCTCCAAACACCTCTGATAAGGCCCTGACTCTGCTGGGACAGCCAATTTCTGCACCTAATCACTCTCACTTCTTAGACAGTTTTTCTTAATGCCTTGCCTGAAATATTTCCATTTGTAGCTCCTGGCCCCAGCTCTCTCCTTGTTTTACTGTTTCCAGATCATTTGAATAATCCCCCTCTCTCCTTTGATGGTATTTCCCTGGAGGTATTTATAGCATTATCACACTCCCCATTTAATCTCCTTCCTTACAAGCTGTATAAAATTAAATTTCCCAGCTCCTCTCCTTTGCCTGCTGTGCTCCCTCAGCTTTGTGTGTTTGCAGCAGCTTGGTTTGAGCTGTCTCCAGTTTGGGGTGACTCCTTCCAGTTTGCTGCTGCTCCTTCCCCACTGCCTCCCTGCTCCTGGAGCCAGGAGATCCCAACCCATTCACATGGAGCCAGCTGCAGCCCCCAGCCCCTGCAGGTGAGAAGCAGGGGACTGCACCAGTAGGAAATTTTAAACTGAAATGCTTTTTTTTTAGGGGCAAACCACATCTCTGGAAACAAAAGTCCCGTAGGAAATGTCTGCTCTATATTCTGGCATTCTGGAAGAAAAGTAAAAAAAAAAAAAAAACCAAACCAAAAAACCAGTGAAAAATAGAAAATAGTTGATAATTTCAGAGCTTGTCCTAAAGAAAAGAGACCTGCACTGTTTTTTTTTTCCCACCTGGTCTCCCAGGCCAAGCTGGATGCTGCACAAAGCTACTGGAAGCCTGCAGAACCTGGCTTAGGGGGACGTGGCTTTACCTCTGCAACATCCCAGCTCCAGAGGTTCTTATTTCAATCAGGCGCTGCCGTGACTGACATAATATCACTAATTTAATAGTAACTTGTAGTGGGTTTGTTCGCATTTTTTACCTTCTGTGAGATAAGAATTAGGATATATAATAATACTATATAATATTAATATATAATTAATATATAATAATGCTATATAATAATAACATATAATAATACTATTTGATAATAATAATAGTATAATAACTGTTATTATGCTAATAACAGTTCCTTTGCAGCATGGGGCAGCCTGAGGCTGTGGGCAGGAGTGGGGAATGGGAGCTGCTCAGGGGACAATGCCTGCAGAGATGGGTGTGATCCCCCTCAATGGGCAGAGCCAGCTTACAGGGGAGAGGGAAAAATAAACCTTTGAAATCCTCGTATCTAATCAGTAACTTTGGAAAGATGAGATAGCAGCAGCCTGATGCTGACAGACAGGAGGTTTTGGGTGATAGGGGTAGATGAATACAGCTTCTCGCCTTGAATGTGAAGGCATTCAAATAAATTTTTAAAAAATCGTTTTCCTTCCCCACTTTCTGGCAAAGAAATTGGAAATGGGAACCTGTGGGCAGGGCCCAGTGTCAGTGTGCAAACCGAAGGTTCTTCCTGAAACAAAGAGAGAGTTTGTGGCTCCCACGGCCGAGCCTCGGGCGGGAGGGAGCTGCCTGCTTCTGTGGCACACGTCCCTCTTGCTGCAGCTGGGTTTTCCCCCACTGGAAGCAGCGCTGGCTGTGCACACAGGAGGCACGGCCACAGCCCTGGTGCCTGCAGGACAGGAGGCACGGCCACAGCCCCGGTGCCTGCAGGACAGGAGGCACGGGCACAGCCCCGGTGCCTGCAGGACAGGAGGCACGGCCACAGCCCTGGTGCCTGCAGGACAGGAGGCACGGCCACAGCCCTGGTGCCTGCAGGACAGGAGGCACGGGCACAGCCTTGGTGCCTGCAGGACAGGAGGTCGAGAGCTCTGCCTCGCGTTCCTTTCTGGCTCGTGGCACCCAACGCCTCGTGCCACCCAGCAGACTGGGATTAACGGGTGATTAATGGGATTAAAGTTGGCAGCAGCGTGGTTGTTCTGCGGGTGTGGGGTGCTGAAGGCAGCCCTCCCTTTCACAGTTACCGAACTGGCAAGAAATCAGAGCAAAAAGAAAAAAAAATAACAACCAAAGCACAACAAACCTCTAAAAGCCTCAAGTCTTATGTCAAGCCTTAAGCCAAAGGACAGAACAGTAAATAATGGACCTGGTGACCTAGACTTGCAAATATTTACATTCCCCTGGCTTGGCTGATAGCAGGGGTTCCTCTTACCATGTCTCACCTAATTAGCAGTGGGCTGCAAGGATCCAGCGCTGGGTTCTGGTTTCTTTTTCACCTCGTTTGTAAACTGTGCCCCTCTCTGCTGGGCCGTGCAGTTTGCACGTCAGGAACAACACGTGGGAAAGGTGAGTGGTGACACCAGAGACTGGCAGGACTCAAGTGCACCAGTGGCTTGGGGGACAAGGACGAGATTCCACAGCCACCCGAGGAGTGCAGGTCCTGATCCCCTTCAGTCCTGATTGTGAAACCTGTCTGAGGGCTGCCAGGGATACAGAGCTCACAAAAGGACTGTGAGCTCCTTGATTTCAGCTGGTTGGATCTGTTCTCCCAATAAAATATTGGCTGTGCCACTGGTACAAGCAGAACAACCAGCTCGTGGACGACAGCTGGAATAAACCCATCCTCCTGTCTATCTTCAGTGGCCTTTTCTCACTGGGATGCCAAGGAAGGAGGTAATGAGGAGGTGACCTGGAGCAGCTGAGGGCCTGGAGATCCAACCAGCAGGCTGTGGAGATGGACTCCGGGGTGCAGCAGAGCCCAGGCTCTGAGTGAGGCTGCGAAGGTGCACAGTGAGGAGGCGGCTGTGAGGGGACACGGCACGGACATGGGAGCACAGGACGTGTCTGTGGCTAGCTGGGATTTCCAAGAACGTCCAGCTGCTTCCCCCCGCCGTGTGTGTCACGTAACTCCCTTTGGGTTTCTCCTCCCTGAGTCACACATTTTCTCTCCAGGGCTGTTGGGGGTCTCCCTCTGGCTCTCAAGGGTGAGTTTGATACTGACATTTTGTGCAGTCAGAAAAGAGCCACGTTCCCCCAGGGACACGCATTGAAATTGTGACCTACTGGGCCTTCAGCTACTGTATGCTGGACCCCACACAGCCCCGTGAATGCCTCTTTATCTTCCTTTGCCGCGCTCTCTGCTTGTCTAGGGGCCTTGCATCATTCTTACAACACTCCTCAGGCTGACCCGCAGTGCCCCGAGCTGTACAAACAGCCCCGTGAGTGAGCGTCATTCACGCCTGGTACAGAGCTTGCACTGTGTCCTGGGCAGCGTGTTACAAACTCCCCAAAAGAAAAAGCAACTGGACGAACCCCAGCCGGCTTTACCCGGGGGCCAGCCAGCATCCCCTCTTCTTGTGCCGCAGCCAAGGCGGCTCCGGCGGGGCTGCGACTCGCTGCTCACAATAGCTCTCTGTGTCGGGCAGGGGATGGGGAGAGCTCCTCGCCGCAGGGCAGCGGCTGCAGTGGTACAGCCGCAGGGAGCTGGAGTCCCGGGCAGGAGCATCCTGGGGGCTGCAGTGGTACAGCCACAGGGGGCTGGAGTCCCGGGCAGGAGCATCCTGGGGGCTGCAGCGGTACAGCCACAGCGGGCTGGAGTCCCGGGCAGGAGCATCCTGGGGGCTGCAGTGGTACAGCCACAGGGGGCTGGAGTCCCGGGCAGGAGCATCCTGGGGGCTGCAGCGGTACAGCCACAGCGGGCTGGAGTCCCGGGCAGGAGCATCCTGGGGGCTGCAGTGGTACAGCCACAGGGGGCTGGAGTCCCGGGCAGGAGCATCCTGGGGGCTGCAGCGGTACAGCCACAGCGGGCTGGAGTCCCGGGCAGGAGCATCCTGGGGGCTGCAGTGGTACAGCCACAGGGGGCTGGAGTCCCGGGCAGGAGCATCCTGGGGGCTGCAGCGGTACAGCCACAGCGGGCTGGAGTCCCGGGCAGGAGCATCCTGGGGGCTGCAGTGGTACAGCCACAGGGGGCTGGAGTCCCGGGCAGGAGCATCCTGGGGGCTGCAGCGGTANGGGCTGCAGCGGCTGCAGTGGTACAGCCGCAGGGAGCTGGAGTCCCGGGCAGCAGCATCCTGGGGCTGCAGCGGCTGCAGTGGTACAGCCGCAGGGGGCTGGAGTCCCGGGCAGGAGCATCCTGGGGCTGCAGCGGCTGGGTGCTGCCGGGGGCGCTGGGTGCAGAGCGAGCTCCGTCGCTCCATCCCAGCCTCCCAGCTGTGACCTGCTGAGGTCTGCACAGCTCCTCTCCTTTTCTGCAACCAAGAGTGTGGTGCCAGGGAGCTGGAATCCTGGAGGGACCCATCCCCACAGCTCGGCCCAGCCAAAGGCCCCCTGCACACCCCCAGCACAGCAAACTCCAAGCAGAGGCATCAGCCCGGTTAACATCTGAGTTGTCATTGCAACTCCTTTCCCTAAATTTGCAAGGCCAGGTTTATGTCTTTCAATATCAAGTAAATTAAGCCTGATGTTGAGCCATGCTGCCTTGGTGATAAATGGTGTGTTGAGAGATGGTTTATGGGGCCATCACGGGCCACTTTATCTGCTGCCACTTGCAAGTTGCCGATTCGTTCCTTTTTTATTTTCAGAGTTAATTTTTATTGATTTCTTCCGCTTGCATCCCCCCCAGCCACAGAGAACGAGGGAAGAACCAACAAAAGTGGGTGCAGGAGGGTGGGACATCAGTCAGGCTCCACTTGCCCCCCTGGGTGAGCTGGGGCTGGAGGGGTGCTGGGCACTGGTACCCACCCCTGGCTCCCTGTGACCTGTGTGACACCAGCTGCTGGCCCTGTCTGTAGCTCCAGGGACAGCTCCTGCTGTAGAACCCATTCCCCAGGCTGGGATGCACAGCAGAGTGAATGAGGGTTGGATGAGCATGGGAGAGGGATGGGGTTTGGATGTGGGTGATCCTGCAGCCCCACAGCTGCCAGCCAGTCCAGGCCCCATTTTAACACAGAGTGGAGTGTAAAATGCCAGATTAGAGGGAAAACATGATTTTTTTTAAAGAAGGACCAAATGGAACAGGTGCAGGGGCAGTGCTGGTGAGCAGCTTTTCCTTGCTGATGCCCCCCAGCCCTGTCTGGGTGCAGGGACCCCAAGCATGGCGTGGGTTGGGGGGAGAGGGCTGGACACCAGGAGGTCAGGGCCCTCACGAGGGGTGACCCGCTGAAGGGGGTCAGTGCCGTGGGGTTTGGGGCCATGCAGGGGGGAAGGGTCCAGGGAGCCTTGGTGCCCCAATGGGGAACATCTGGGGACCCCAGGGGCACAGAGATGGCAGAACACAGGAGCTGTGTGGCAGTGGGTTCGGGCAAGGAGTCCCTCCACCCCGGAGGAGCTGTGCCCTGCAGCAGCCAGGCTGTGGCAGTGACCATGCCTGTCACTGGCTGTGGTGCCTCACACTCGCCCAGGAGCCCCACAACAGCTCCTCCCTTGTCTGGAGACGACCCCCATTCCTATGGATTGTGTGGGTGGGTGCTGGTGACCACGGTGCCACCTCCTCCCTGGGCAGTACCACCTGCTCTGCACAACTGCTGGGAGGAATTGCACAGGAGCAATCGCTGCTATTAACCTCTGGTGCCCTGACTAATCAACAGGCTGAGCATCCAAACACAGCTCCGCTGAGCCTGGGGAGCAGAAGGGAGAGCACTGAGTGGCCTCTTCTCCCCCTCCCCATGGACATGCACTTGCATTAGAGGGCCTGAGTGCTTTTATTTTGCTAAACCGCTTTGAAGTGGAAACCAAATTGCACGTCTCCCTCCCGGCTCCCCCGAGCCCTCCCGGTTTTAATTAGTTCCATCTGATGTTCACGGGCTTCCAAGAAATAAATGTGCTTTTAAACTACTTGGAAAAAAACCGCGGTGGTGGCAGAGCACGGGGAGCTGTCTCAGCGACACACAGGCTGACAGGGGACACGCGGTGAGCACAGCTCTGCCTGCAGCCAGGCTTCATCCCCCCCTCTGGCCGTGGAGACAGCTCTGCCGTGCGTGTTTCCCACGTCCATGGGCTGGAGTTTGCAGCCTGGTCCCTTCTTGTGCCGAGGTCAAGGATCATGGAGAAGGATGCTTCGACCTTTTTGCTGCACAGGCATCATTTCTCTCCCCTCTGCTCCTCTGTCCACTCCTGCTTTGCTCCGAGCTTTCTGTCTGTAGTTCAGCTTCTCAGCCCAGGCTGAAAGGAGCATTGATGGGAAAGAAGCTGTCTTGTCTCACTGCCTACAGACGCTTTCTGTACACAAATCTTTGCTGAGAAAGACACCACCATCCCTGTCGGGGCGTGGAGTAACCTGGAAATGCACTCCTAACTCACTGGGTTAGCAGAAAAAGGCCACAGCCCCACAGGAGCTGTGCTAGCCAGAGTCCTTTGAAACAACAGGGACGAAACCTCCTTGGAGGCGTGCACTCCATTCCTATGCTCCATACAGTCCTCAGGACAAGCTGCCCGAGGAGGGTTTTATTCCCACATGTATAAACTTTCACCTTGTTGTCCCTTGTTCTCCTGATGAGCAAAGCCAGTAAACCTCAGCAGTGTTTGCTCTTTTGATTTGGGGAGCAGTGAGTTGGAGTCTGTCCCTCCTATCCTGTCGCAATTAATCAGCTGTTAAAGCTGCAGCGTGGCTGTGACTGGGGATTTCAGCTTTATATCTGTAGGTATTACGTGTTTTGGTTTTTTTTTTAAATTTTTTGTCAGTTCAGTGTACTTGTCTGGGTAGAAGATCTCCCATTTTGTTAACAAAAGTTCGACAAGCACAGAAACCTCCCAGTGCCAGAAGGCTGGTGGAGTCCTGCTCAATCACAGCCCATCTCCTGGAGTGATTTCCTGCTCCAGAGATCTCTTCTGCTATGGAGTGGGACTGTGTGGTGTCACATTAGCGAGAGCTCTGCAGCTGTGATTCCAGCTGCTCTTTCCTGGACAGTATCCTGTTTATGATTAAAAAAATATATGAAGCAACAAGCAGATTTAATCACTTGGTGTCCACGTCTTATCTCCAGACAACAGGCTGGGAGGAGGAGAGGAGGCTTTAAGGGGAGTTGTTTTAGAGCATGGTGCTCTAAAATATTGTTTATCAGTTAATTATGCAAAAACCACCCCCCAAACCCAAACACTTGGAAACATTCCGTTTTTACAACCAGACATCTTCATTTTGTTTTCAGATCTGGTTCAAGACCTGGGATTTGCTCTCTGAAGCCCAGGATGATTTGGGAATCAACGCAAGCTTGGGAAAGAATTGAGGGGACAGTGCTGGTTTTCTGTGAATTCATGTTGGTGACAACTCGCAAATTATGACTCAGGGCAACCAGGGTTAATTAAAGGCAGCCCGAGCTGGTGCTGGAAATGCAGTCACCTCACAAGGAAATAGGAAACACCATTCTCTCCCAGCCTGTTGATTACTGTGCTTCATTCTGGTTTGCACTTCATCAGCCCTTCCTCCACACAGCGTGAAGTTTGATTTTAAGATAGAGCAGTGTTTCTTGCCTTTTGGTCTTGGGATTTTATTTTTTTCTGGACTCGGGAGTCAGCAGCACAGTGTGGATGATAGCTGCTCACGTTGGTGTGCCTGTCTCTGGGCTGTCACAGGAGGCAGGCTCTGACCCTCAGCCTGCTGGCACATGGGGAGGTGATGCCAGAGGATGCTGTGCTGCTGTGGCAGGAGCACCCAGTGGAAAGCAGTATTTACACTCCACCAGTTTGTGAATGGAGACAATACAGCTTTGAAGTAAAGCCCTCGCTCAACTGCTTTGCGTGGCTGGACCACGTTAAATTCCATCAAGCAGAGATGCCCGTGTTCCACCCCTCAGCCCTGCAGGAACCTGTTCTCGCTCCTTTAACCTTCATGTTCTGCAGCATCCTCTGATCCAGGGAGCTGTCCTGCCTGCAGCCTTGCAGGGAGTGCCTCAGTCATCTTCAGCAGGGCACGCAGAAGCTGAGGAAGTTCAGATCTGAATTAGTCACCCGTTATGCTGCTTCTGCAGGCAGTTGTACGTGAGCCCTCAGCGAGGGCTCCTGGTAGGAGAGAAAGGAGCTTGTCTGCAAAGCCTTCCTCTGGGAAGCAGTGTGTTCTCCTGACTCAAAGCTAGCCTGCATTACACTGTTTCAAAAGCATTCATGAAAACATCTTTCACCTATTCCTGCACTGGGAGATGTGAAATCCTTTTCCTCTCACGAAAGGCAGCGGGGTGGGGGGAGCAGGAGGTGACTGGTTTGCCTTGCAGCTCAGCTGGTAGACTGTCTGGAAGGGAGCCAGGGGGCCTGGGTTCAGTCCTCTGATAAGTCATCAATTTCTTTCTCACCAAAAACATCTGGTTTTGGATGCTGAGTTATGAGCTAATATTAAATACAAAAGTTTATAGCATCACATATATAATATTGTTGATTAGAAGCATCAAGTAAAGTAATTGACCAGAGGGGATTTGGTGTGAGCAGCTGGTAGAGCATCTGGAGGGGAGCCAAGGGGCCTGGGTTTAATTCTCAGGTCATCTATTTCTTTCTCACCAGAAACATCTGGATCTGGATGATGCAAAGCTACAGACCATTGTCTCATGCAAATGTTGCTGGGATCACACTTTTTTTTGATGGTAATGTGTTTCCAGGAACATTTCCATTATGTATTTACACCCAGAGAACCCTGTGAGAGCGACAAGGAAAAGGTGCATCCCCGGCCCCTGCGAAAATCAAAAGCCCAGTTCATTTTTGTGGAGCTGTGATTATTTTTAGCTGGATTCTGCGTGAATGGTGCTATGAGTAGCCTGAAGCAAGTGTTTAGTTTGACCCTGCAAACCTGAAATGCAGCAGGTTCAGTGATTTAGCAGCGTGATGGTGCTGCTGGCTGCCAGGGGCTGGCTGGCTGGGCCATCAGAGCTGGAGGAGCTTTCTGGTCAGCCAGCTCCTGGATTAAGAGCTCTGGCTGGGAGTTTCTCAAACGGTGTGTGTCTGTAAGTGCCTTGGATGGATTCAGGCTGAATGAATTGTCCCTTGCTCCTCCCTTTCCTCCCAGTAGAGACACTGTTCCCTCCTGTGTCTATATTGGAGCAGATCTCCTTTACGATCCCATTTGCTTTCATGGGACACCGTTGTCATTTAGCAGACACTGTGGTGTGCTGATGACCTATTTTTGTCCCTCTCTAGACATCATATCTGCAGGTATTTATCCCTGTTTCAAGAATTAAATATGTATTTTAAAAAGCAGTCGTGGAAATAAAGTATTGAATTTATTCTTTTCAGTTACAGTATAAAAGTACCACCTAATCTGTCCTTGCAAAACTCAGCTTGTTGGCCTGAAGACAGTAACTGTTCAGACACATTAATAAAATACCTTATCTTTAAGTATTTGTGCTGCACATATGACTTAGCAGAGGAATGTCTGTGATAGCACTGCCAGGCTCGGGTGCCTGAACCATTTTGGGGTAGGCACATCCTTGTTCAGCTAAGGTGAGTTTTACACTTATTCAATTTTTTAAAGCGAAGAAATCTTGGGTTAAGCTTAGAATTGTAGGGGGATTAAAAGGCTTTTGAAGGGGAGCTCATTGGCTGCCTGCTGGGAAAGGCAGCGTAAAAATGAGACCTGGCCTTGGGTTGTGTTTTGATCGAGAGCCAGTTTCAGGTGCTGCTGAGGAGGATTTGAAAATGGGATGTGCACTGCTGACTGTACAGTCTGTGCAGCCTGAGCTAAAATAATAAACCCCGGGACCATGCAAATATTTCAGCAGGACTTGGAAACCCGAGCTGGATGTGGGCCCAGCTCTGTCGTGAGGAGCTGGGGCTGTCTCGTGGCCCAAGCAGAGGGAACCCATCAGGGGATTGGGTCAGGAATATAACGAGCCCTGCTTGATTCTGGATTAACTTTGGCTGGCATTTCACACATCAGGCATTTTGGCAGCGGTGAATCCTGTTCCTTTTCTCCAGTCTCTCTCTTGGGGGCAGATTTCAACAGAAAGTGAGTTCTTTGTACGAGCTGAACTCTGTAGAAGACTTAAGGGCCTGTGGTTCAGATGCAGCTCTCCCCACAGTGCCCAGCAGATGTTCTGAAGTGCTCATGAGCTACACAGAAGTGCTGCTGTTTTGAACTCCTGCAAAACAGTCAGCAGATCCACATGGGAAATTAAATGAGTGCAGTTTTGTGGAGAGATACTGAATGTGGCTGCTAAATGAGCGCCACCAAAATAAAACACAACCAACAAGGGCTGTTTGCTGCAGCAGCTGGGGAGGGACAGAAATGACAACTGGAGGATGTGACGACTTGTAAATTGGCTCCTCTGGTTGCTTAAAAACTTCACTTTAGAAAAGACTTCGAGTTTAGTGGGAGCCTGCAAGGAAGCCTTTGGGGGGTAGGGAGCCTGGAGAAAGTGCTGGGGAGATGGGATTTGGGAGGCTGGTGGAGGAGCAGCAGGAACCAGGGAGATGGAAAGTAGGGGAGAGCCAGAGAGGCTCCAGGTCATGGCATCTGTGAGGGCCCCATCTACTCTGTGTGTAAATCCAGTCATATCCTTTAATGTTCCTTGCTGTGTGGAAGAATGCCAAGTGGTTCCCATTGCATGAAGTTTCCAGGGTTTTTGTGGGGTTTTTCTGATGTCCTGGGAAGTGCAGGCTGTCTCCAAGTTCGTACCACCCCAGCTTCTGCCTCTGCTCTGCTTGAATCTTGCCCTCATCTGTAATAACCAATTGGTGTTTTGAAGTAGGTGTGGGGCAAGAAACCAAATAACCTTTCAGGCTGTTGATAAGTGGCTTTTTATTTGAATGGAAATCACTGCTTACAAAGGTATTTTCATTTGTTACTCCTACTAAAAAAAAAATAAAGTTGTATCCGAACCATCCAAGCGGTACTGAAATGACTCATCCATGTAACCTGTAAATCAGGCTCTAATCCTCTTAATATTTTTGGTATTTTTAATGCAAATTTGAAAAAGAGCTTCTGGGGAAAAACGAAGACGTGCAACTCACAGTGCGTTGACACGAAAACAGTTTTGAGGGCCGTGGCTTCACTTGGGCTCTGTAATTTGCAGGCTTGAGCAGTTCTTAACTTCACACCAAAGGCAACAGAAGGGCAAAGCTGGTGTTTGCCTTGCACTGATAGAGACACTTCAGGGCAGGTTTTCCTTGGAGAGCCCAAAAATTAAACGCTGTTGGCTCTATTTCACGAGCAGGGGCACAGAGGGGTACTTCGCAGAGGATCATGAGACCAAGAGGGAATCTTTAGGGTGGGGAAGAGACTCCCCACATCCTAACCCTCTGTCCACAGGGCCACACTGCTCAGACTGCAGGTGCTCAGCCTCCTGTGGGCCTGCAGTGGCACAGGGGTGCAAAGAATTTCGCCTCTGCTTGCACTGTTTTCACTCTGGTGGATCTGCCAAAGCCAGTAAATCTGCTGGGCTGGAACAGCCTGAAATGGGGAAAGATCTGAGGATAAACCTTTCAAAAAGTCCAGCACCCCTGTGGGCCTGAGCTCTTTGATAGCATCCTAAACTGGGTTTTGGCAGCCCAGCAGCTGGGAGGATGCTGGCTGGGTGACCTTGGGGAAACTTGTTTCATCTTCCCTGGTTTCTGGAGCTATTGAAGTGAAAGCTCTTTCAGACAGACAGAAATGATCAGCAAGTGCCCAGAAATGAACAGTATTGATAAGGACGGGTGTTTCCTCCAGCAAAAAGCCTTCTCAGGGGGACGTGTGAAAAAGAGGGTGGGCTTAGCTGACCTCCTTTGGGGCAGCCTGGTGCAGTGTGAAGGTGTTTTGTGGACCTTCTTCTTGGTACAGGCACGACACACATGTGTGTGCCCCTGAACACACGCTCACGTGCTACACGGAATTATGGAACGGTCTGAGTTGGGAGGGACCTTAAAAATCACCCAGCTCCAACCCCCCTGCCATGGACAGGGCTGCTAGACCAGGCTGCTCAGAGCTCCTTGAGCTTCCAGGGTTGTGTCTATTAGGCTGTGTGGATGTGTGTCCAGACACCTGCATGTGTGAGGCTGCAAAGCTGCTGCTTTTATGGCTGTGCTCCTTCCCAGGGAGGACGGAGAGACGCGAGAAAAGGAGTTTGTTGGGGAATCCAAGGGTGCTAAGAAGGAGGCAGTGTTCGTGTGAGGGTCAGGTGGCTTGACTATGAAATGTTCATATATCAGGGAAAGCTCTGGATGGGCAAGAAGGATTTCCACAGAGCATAATTCCACTGCAGGTCCAGAAAGCCTAGGCCGAGCACTGGGGGGTAATATCTGGTGCATCTGAGTAGATTCTCTTTTGTAATGATGTAAGTTTAGTGAGATTGCTCATCTCTTGCTCAGTGACTTCAGTGAGAAGTTGCATCTGATGTCTCTCTGGTCTTTGCATGGACCTTGAAGACCACAGATCCATAAAATCAGCCACCAGCTGGATTTAAGTCCACTCACCAGCACTCTTTGGGGCTGGCCAGCCGGTTTTTACCCAGTGAAGAGCACCCATCCAGCCCATGAGCTGCCAGGCTCTCCAGGAATGCTGGGGGAGATGTGCCAAAGGCTTTACTTAGGTCTAGGTCGGCACATCCACAGCCTTTCCCTCTCCTTTTGTACCACCAAAATGACAACATCAGCCTTAGATTATTCAAAGTTTTGAGCTAAAGGTGATGGTAGGGATATAAATAACCTTATCTTTATTTTTCATCTGTCCTCTCAGTTTTGCTGACCTATTTGTCCTCAGACCACCCTTTTCTCCACTTCACTTGCAGTAGAAGATGGTTAGGATAGGTTTTTAAATTTTGTTGCCTTTTTAAAAGGAAATTCACAGAGTTTTGCAGTCGTTTGTTTCTTGGATTTGAGCTGGTCTGTGTCCGCCTCTCTGCACAGCAGCCAGGCTCCGGCTTCCAGACACACACACACATAAAACAGAGGCAGCAAAGAGCTGTTTAATTAACAACCACAGTGACAGCAGCAAAATTAGCAATACCAACAGGCGTTGCGGTCCCCAGAAAATTCAAGTTACGCAGCTGATCTTGGATTCATTCATAAAAAGGTCTGACTTTTGCAGAGCTAAGTTACCACGTGAGGCCAAGAGAGGGCTCCATTGAACTATGTTTCCTTTACTCTAAAGTAATAGGTTTGGGAAGATCGCAAGGGAGGAGGAAGAATGAGAGAGAGGAAACGTGTGAAAAGTGCAAAGGCATGCGAGAGAAGAAAAAAGAGAGAGAGGGAGGAAAAAAAGAAAATCTCCAATAATTTCTGGAGTTCCGCCTTTATTTTCTTTGAGACTGTACAAAAGAAAACCATGCTCATAAATAAACTGCGTAAGTGTACACGATCAAGGAGCAAAAATGTAGTGGGAGGAGGAAGAACATGTGGCTGGTGCTCTGGGAAAACGACTTTCCTGATGGAAAACACTGAAAAAGTCAGAGAAGACTCTGGTCAAGGGCAGGAAGTTTGGCACCGTCACATAACTGGCAAATCTATGGTTTTGCACAAAGCTCAGTCTTTCTCTCAACCAAAATGTAGAATCCACCTTTAATTAGTTACAGCCACGTTTTCATTTAAGTTGGTGAGAAAGTGCTTACATTTCTGCAGGTTGTGGAGGAAAATTTAAGCGCCTAACTTCCTAACAGATTTTTAACCATAATTTCAGCTCAGAGCCTCCTTCTCTTCTGAAGCTTAAGGACTGTGAGGTGCCTGTGTGATGGGACATGTTGGTTGCATGGCGCTGCTTTAGAATTTCTCTCTCTTGCACCTTTCCCTGGCAGAAACAATATGAATTATTTCAGGAGCACAAGAGTAAACTCGGGTTGAGATTAAACACACACCCTCGAGGGCAAAAAATGCATAGGCTGAGGCAAAACCCACTTGGACCATGGAGAAAATTCTTCTACCCCTGTCTTTTCCCTTCTCTGAACCACCTTCAAGGTGACAGAGCTTGACTTTCACTAGGATTTTAACTGTTCACACTTTGGTACAACTATTCCAGCCTGTCCAGTGACCCAGTGTGAGGTCTGAATCTGGGCCATTGGGTCAATTTTACTCAGGTAAAAGCTCATTTTTCCCAAGGAGATGCATTCTGCCTCATTCTCCCAGTGTTTGAAGGTGGTGTCTGGAATGCAGGCTCTGCCAGTGGAGAGCTCCCACGTTACCCACAGGAGTTTTGGTAACTCCTGGTGTAGTCCCCGTGAAGCGCATGGTTTTTGAGGCAGTGCAAATAAATAACCCCAGATACTGTTTGGAGATCCAAACCTTGTCCCTCAGCCCTCGAGGGTGTGTGTAATCTCAACCCGAGTTTACTCTTGTGCTCCTGAAATAATTCATATTGTTTCTGCCAGGGAAAAGCTGCAAGGGAGGAGGGGGAGAGAGGAGCCCATTTGCAAACACTTGTGAAGAAGGAGGCAGCGTGGATTTATATTCTAATGGGGGGGATTTGGCTGTGGGACATCTGAATGAATACAATCCGATGAGTTTCATTAAGGCTACACCTCATCCTTTTAATTAACTTCTTGTTCTTGTCCTTGGTGAAGTAGTAATTATTTTTTAATTAGCCCAACACTGCATTGCAGAGCTAGCCAACCCTAGCCTCGTCTTGGAGAGGTGTCATAAGAATTAAGTTAATTGGCTTGTCACCATCCCTGTAAAATATGGCTGTGTTTGGCGAAAAGGAAGAAAAGAAGACCCTTTGCTGTCCCAAGGTTAATTAAAAACCACAGTGCACGGGAGTCAGGTGGGAGAGAGGCAGGTCCTGGCGTTTGGTGGGAGCTGTGGGTCACACCCTCGATGGGCTCAGAGGCAGAAGCACAGAGGCAGAAACCCCCAGTTCCCGGTGGTCCTGCTGCATCCCGGGACCACAGCCCTGGCACTGTGGCTGCAGATGGAGGGAGGGAGTCCTGGAGCTGTGGCCAGCCTGGTCTGCAAAGCAGAGCCATGGAAATCATGGAATGGGTTGGCTTGGGAGGGATCTTAAAGCTCATCTCATCCCACCCCCTGCCATGGGCAGGGACACCTTCCACTGTCCCAGGCTGCTCCAAGCCCTGTTATTATATAACCTGGGGCTATTTTAATGGAAAATACTGATAAATATGAACATAATTTATTATAACATCCTTTTCCCAGAAAATTCTGACTCTTCACTGAAAAGAAATTATCTTTGATGAGAAAATGGAAAACTTTATGTCCAAATTACAGAATCATTCATGTTAGAGAGCTCTGTCATTGGGGCTTGTTGTTGCTGTTGTTGTTGTGAAATCACAATTTCTGTAGGCAGTAGGCTGCCTTTTTTTCTGGTGAGAAATGTTATGTATTAAAATAAAAGTGTCTGTCAGTAAAGCTTTGACATAAAATTTATGAGCATCCCTGCTCTGAAGCAGCTGGCCACCATCAGAGACAGGATCCTGGGTAGACAAGCCCTGCTCTGATCCAACAGAGTGATTTTTATATTCCAATGTAAATAATCATTTAAGAGGTAACTGTTTGGGGCTTCCTTAAGCTTTCAGCTGGGGGTCTGCAGGCTCTGTTTTTAACTCAGCAGAGGAGGCTCTTAGTAAAAAACTGAAGGGGAAAAAATAATTCCAACAGCCCCAGTGGTCTCCTTCAGAGAATGGGGATATTAACTTCGGCTTTAATAAAAACATAATGTTAACTAATCTACTGTGAAGAGCTCCAACTGCAAACTGAAGCCATTTACCAGAGAAAAATTGGAAGGGGACCGAGAGTTGGAGGGAACCTGCAGTCGTTAGCTGCAGATTAATCATGAATCAAATCACTCCTGGTTGTGTCAATCCACCCATTGCAAGGATTGAACCTTTCCAGCACTTGGCTGCTGAAGGGAAGGAAGGGAAGCTCTGGTGGGGATAAGTTTGGGAGGTGGGTGTAGGATGCTGGTGATGCAGAGATGTTCTGCCGTGTTTGAAGAGGCGATGGTTCCAGAGCTGCTCGTTCTGCCACTGTGAGGATCCCTTTCAAAAGCTGCATTTCTCTTTTTGGATCCCAGAACATGCACTGTGGCCACGTATCTCCGGGATATGAGATGTGTTTCCAGCAATAAGGTGGGGTAATGATGCATCCCCAGGCTGGATGGAGAGCAGAGGTGTTTGTTCCAGCTAAACTTCTGGATTAAGATGAAGATCAGTTGAGGAGCAGTGTTGGGATCAGGTCCACTCAAGGCCTGTGTACTTGTGAATCAGGAATTTTTACAGGTGTGGAACAGTCAGTCATGCAGATGCCTTGGTGGTGTGTCAGGGAATGCTGTCTGTGGATTCCTGAAGTCTCAGCTCAAGTAAAAGTCTCTGGAACAGCCTCCTGAAAAAGACCTGTTCCTCTGACAAACCATAAAACACAGGCATTTTACTTGGTGCAACTGGTTGTGTTTATTAACCACGTGGATCCTGTTGCAATACAGGTGAACACTCAATCCAAAGTGACAAGAGAGTCTGAACAAAAAGCCTGTGTCCCATTCTTGAGAGCATCTGGACCTTGTGGACGGCCTCTGTATGGAACTCTGTTATGGATAGCCTAATTCTAAACATCTCCCTGCTTAAATTAGAGGGAAGTTTCTATTCATTCTTCTCAGATCCATTCATTCTTCTCACATTCTTCTCAGGCTTTCCTTCCCACTCTGGGATGTTTACTGCTAAACATCCAGTCTTGCCTGAAGATACAGAAAAATGTCAGCAACCTGCAAACTTCCAAAAGACCATCCCAAATTGTGTGAACAACGAGCAGAAATGGAGTCCTAATTGCACGGCGTGTGGCTTATCCCCACAAACCTTCCCACTCCGAGGGCTGGGGGGTAATAACTGCTCAAACAGAGTGCAGGACGTGTTAAGGCAATGCCTGTCTGAGCTATCAAACCTCACTGCTTGCAAGGAGCACGTAATCCCTCCTAATCTCATTGCTTGCATTCCTCGTGGTTGGAAGGCTGGGTTCCAGTAAAACTGATTTTCTAGCTGATGATCAGAATTACAAGGGAGCTGGGAAGGTGCTCACAGCTCACTGTGGGGCACGGCATGCTCACTGCAGTGTTTGCTGCGTGGACAGGGGGAGATGAGGAACAGGGAACTGCCCAGGGCCAGCTGCTGATGGAGCTCCAGGGTTCAGGAATAGCTGTGTCCAGGTTTACCTTGCTGGGAAGTGAATCTCAGGCTTTTTAAAGAGAAAGAAACAGCAGCAGTGTTTTCTGGTGGCCTCCTGGAATGTGGCCATGTGAAATTGGTGGTGTTCTCTGTAAGAAATTCCCTGCTGGGTTTAGTGATGCTCCCTGCTGTCCCTTTGGGCTGGTCAGCAGACAGCTGAGGGCAGGTATTCCGTAGAGGAGTAGGGCTCTAGATGGTGATTTTATTTCAGCCTGGTAAGGGATAGGGCTTTTTCTCTGTGAAGCAAACACAAAATCACATTCATCCCCAACCTGAACATTTCCAGTTGCTGGGGTCTTTGGAAAGGGGGGAGCTGATGTAAGGAATGCTGGCCTTCGGAATGAGAGCGATCAGCACGTGAGCGGCATGGCACAATCCAACAAGCCTGGAGGGAGGGGTGTGTTTCCCACTGGGGAAAAAAATTAGGTTGTACCTTTCAGAGTGCTTTCCTCCACACCCAGATTTATGGGAATGAGCAGCATGGGCTCTGGGGAGGGTGCTGTGTTGCTGGATTAGCCCAGATGTGACCAGGGAATACATTAAATCCTGATGTAAGTTCACTCGTGTCCAAGTCAGTTTCCATTTAGGAGTGGGGCGGGGGCTGAGGGACAAGTCTGCCCTGGTGAGCAGAGCCAGCTCTTAGGTGCTGGTTCAGGTGAAACCCTCATGAGGTGTAGCCTGTGCAAACAAACTCTGGTTCTTCTACCCAGACACTGCAATGGGTGGTGTCGTGTGAACGCTTCCAAGACAGTAATTGAAATACAAAAAATTAATCCACCTCCACCTCTTGCCGTTTCCCTTTATGGCTCCCCAGGGACCAGTGGGGTTTTTGCTAGGCTTCAATCCTAATCAGTTTTCCTCTCTTTAATAATCCCCTGTTTGAGAACTCCAGACCAAGGATGCTGCTCCTGAAATGGTCAGTTGTGGCTGGTTAGTCTCAGTGAAAGAAAGAGGTTCTTTGAATGATTCCAAGTTGACCAGAGACGTGTCACAACTGGATCAGTCTGCAGGACTTAGTCTGAGGTGTTCAGAAGAGCTTGGGAGGGATGAGAAATACTTCTGGCAAGCCACTGTCTTGTGATAGCTCCACCTCACGCTGTGAGCAGCTGTCTGGTTTTTATTTTGGCTTGCAGGGCAGAATAAAAAATTAAATATGTGGGAATTGTCAATTGTGGAACAAATCAAAGTTCATATGGGGTTTATTTCATCCTCTTCATTAATCCAGATAAAAGATACAATTTGGCAAAAGGGGAGTTGAATCATTCATTCTGGGTAATGCTGAGATTCAACATAGTGACCTGCCTTGGCTCTTCTCCAAACTGATTCACTTTTTAAATGTCCTGTTTGCTGAAACCACCTTTTTATCTGCCCTGGCCCATCCACTGCTGAGCCCTGCAGGTGGGGTCTAGTGGAGACGCAGCACAAAGTGGTGGGTTTGGTGAGGACTGTGACTTCACAGAGGGCTACGTTGGATAAAACCTCCTCTGCTGCCTGGAGATGCTGGGGGTGTTCTGTACTCGTGGCCTTCATACCCTGTGAGCCACAGCTGGGGTGGAGCAGCCTGAGAAGGAAGCCGAGGGCCGGCTGGTCAGGGGATGTGCGGAGTGCTGCTCCACACTGGGACGTGTGTTCTCCTGGCGCTCCACCCCAGCCTGCGTCCAGCTCCAGGTCGCTGCAAAGGAGGCACCTGTTTCAAGCTTTACTGCAGGATATTTTTGTTGTTGTTGTCGTTTTTTGGTGGGGAGTAGAGTGGAATGAGGAGCCCAGACCAGAGAGGCAGACAGTGACCCCTGCTCAGAGGGAGCAGCTGAGCCTGGTGAGCCATTTCCTGCTGTAGGAGCAAGCAGGGCCAGCTGGGCCTCCAGTGGGGACAGTTCCACTGATTTCACCCCAGGAACTGGCTCCATAGTGGCTGTCCTGCCTTTAGATGGAGTGAAGACTGGGATGTGTAAATCACAGCCATGAAATGTTGCGTTAGTAAACCTCCTGTCACATCTTCAAGGATGGGGGAAAAGAGGGGAGCATCTTCCCCCCACGATAAATATTGCAGCAGACGCCACTGATGGGGCTGGGTAGGGACAACAATACAAGGATAATGACACTTCTCCTCCCCCCCTCCAAGCACCTCCCTCACTTTCTTTTTTCTCTTCCTTTTTTTCCGTGCCTTTCTGAGTTAAGAGGATTTTTTAGGCACAGTAACGAGTTTTTGCTTTGAACTTGGAATATGCATGCTGCAAAGAAAGCCCCTGGACCGTCCTTACTTAGTATGCCCAAATATGATTAGTGTCAGACTGTGAAATATCACTTCCTTATCTCTAGGAGCCAGCAGACAGGAACATTGCTGGGGATCACAGTCTTTTCTATTTTTTTGGCAAAACGCCGACTTTGAGAAGGAGATGGTTTGTGTGCACAGTCTCTTCACCGGCACGATTCTCATAAGCCTCTGGAGAGTCTCCGTGCTTCTTTCTCTCCCTCTCTGCTCTCTTTCACTCATTCATTCCTTACTTCATCCCTCATCGTCTGCCTTGACACTAATTCATGATCAAGGGACGTGATTTTCAAAATGGCAGCTGACTTGGAGCTGAATTCCTTTCTCAGTCGTGTCACTGCCTCATAAAGCAGTCCCTTCCCTCTCACTCCCCATCAGAGTTAGACTTGAAGAGATGCCTCAAGAAGATTCCTGGTTATGGGAATTAATTATTTGGGCAATCACACAGGCTGCATTGTTGCTGTTTGTCTGCTGACCAATGCTGCTTTGGCAAGGAAAAAAAAGCCCAACCCAATTTATTTACATATTAAGGGTCTTGCGTGTGACAGCTGAAAACTGTGGATAAAGGATTTGCATCTCCTGTAATTTCACGGATCTCTTCAGTGGCTTTATTGAGGAAAAATAGGAGAAGAGGGAAGAAAATTAGGAATAAAATGTGTTAAAATGTGTTGTCATCCTCGTTTCTTAACAGGCTGCCAAAATTGCCATCCTTCCCCCGTCAAAAAATCCCAACTGTGTGGAATAATAGGAGAAACTCCTTACGAGTGTATCACTTCAATGCCTCAGAATGCTTTTGTTTCCAACTCTCTTTGATCTTCAGATGGGCTAAAGATAAGGATTGAAACTGCTTTTTAATATCTTCATCCAGATCTGGCACACACAGTGTATGGAGAGGAGTTCTACCGAAATCAGAGCCTGGGTTTGAGCTCATTCTCCTGAGCATCGTTGAACTGCAGGCTCTGATTGTGATCTGTTTCTGCTTGCAACTGGGAAATGTTTAGGATTTAATGTATCTCAAGCTTAATGCTCTTACATGCACCATTGGCCTCTACTGGGAAGGATTAGAGCACTTCAGTTATAAGTCCTAAACCTTAATACTGCTCTGAAAGAATCTTCCACTTGAGCAACAGCACATACAGCAGTGGGCTTTAAGCTGCAGGAGCACTGATCCTGCTGCCAGGACGTGCTTCCAGGCCTGGCTGGTTCTGTGCTGCACAAAAGTTTCATGGAGTCATGTCCAGATTGCATCAGAAACGTTCACAAAACTGTGAGACTGCAGGTGCTTCTCTGAACAGACCCTTCCCTGAAAAGGTCAGAAAGTCGTGTTCTGGTGATCAAAACTGAAGGAGGAAGTTGGGAGGTTATTGTGAGAAGGATCGTGCTGAGGTTTGAGCTGAGAGGTCGGGCTGAACTCTGAAAATCTGGGGGAGTGCTGGTGTAAAGAGTTTGTTGGCTTTGAACGCTGGAGTGTTTGTGGAGCAAGGGGTTGAGTCGAGGATTTGGGAAAGGCTGATCCTCCAGAAGAGTCTGCAGGTGGGTGCTTACAGACCCGGGAAGGTGGGAACCTATAAAAGAGGAGAAATTCTGGTGTTTTAACTTAAGAGTGACAAGACAGAGGAGACAGGAGAAACAGACTTCGTGAGTGCAGAAGCTGTTGGGAAGAGGAGTAGGAGAACTTCTGGGTTGTGTTGCCCCAGGTCTGCTTTACAGGAGGGGCTGTAACTGGTAGGTGTTAGAGAGCAGTGTCCAGCCATGGAGGTAGCAGAGCTCTGGAGGGGTTTGGAAGAAGAATGGAAGAAGTAAAATTGGTTTATAGCTGCTTGGAAGCAGGAAAGACATGGGCAGAACTGGTCCTGTTTTGGGGTACAGGCAGGACAGTAAGACAGCCTCATGGCATCCTTTTCATCCTTCCTCTGTAGATATTCAGTGATCCTGCTTTAATTCTCGATTCACTGAACCAGCACCTTAAACCACCTCAAATCCACCACAGTGAGCTGCCACAGCCTGTAGGGAGCATGTTACATTATGGTATTTTTATTAGTTTCTTTTTGGGCTCATTTACCAGCCTGCTTTGTTCATAGTGGGCCTCTCGTTTGACATATTCATTGATAACCAAAGTGCTGTTTTCTCGACTGCAAAATGTTGACTTTGAGGTTAGGGCCTTCAAATGTGTTCAGCATTTGCTGGCCCTTCTCCTGCTGAATGCTCTGGCAATAATCCTATTGATGGTGGTGGGAGCAGAATCCACGGGAACGCAAAATAAAAGGAAGCCTTGGAAATCCTGCTCTGAGCATTTTGTGACTCAGGTGTCAGAGGAAACATGATGTAATCCAGTGTCAAAGGTGCTCTGAAACCTTTGGTGAAGAGTCTTTTAAAATAAAAGTGACCTTTTAAATAGATTAACATTTTTTGAAGCAAGAAAGTCTATTGGCATGAAAATACAGGGAATTGGATCACTTCTCTCAAGGTGTTGGAGCAAACCTCAGGGTGTTGTCTTTTCTTGCTGGAGAGAAAGCCCGACTGAAGTGAATATATATTGAAATATGGAATCAATTTCCTTGTTAGCTTTATTGCCATCAGCAGGGAAGAAGGCTCTTGGTGGAGAACAGGAGGTGCCTCACCAGAAACTCAAGGAGAAGCATCTCCCTGTGGGCCTCACGCTGCGGGATCCCGTGGGATCACTGGCCCAGGGAAGGAGCATCCCATGCCCCCAGAGCTGTGTGGACCTCAGTCCACTCCTGTGACTCCTGCAGGGTGTGGCACTGCCCTCCCCCCTGGGAGGTGGTGGCCGAATACTTGATGATTGTGACAGATACAGATGTGTCAAAGGCTTGGAGAGAGAGGATGTGCGTGTCCATTCTCCTTTCAGTCAGATCCTACTTCAGCTGTGAAGCTGGAGGATGTGCCTGTTTCCCAGTTTGTCCTAAGGAGAGTCCTTCTTCTAAACATTCCACAGTTCTTCGTTCCTCAGGGCTCAGAATTCACCTTCTGTGTTCCCCTTCTGTGTTCTGTCAAATGGCAGGCAGAGAAAAATCATGAAAACTGAAAAGTTGCTCCCTTCATTCACATTCAGGCTATGTCCAAAATGTTCAACTCCAGCCACAAAATTTGCTCTGTACTTTTTAAAACTCATAATAACATTTTCTCTGAAAATCTTCAAAGATTTTGCTTCTCCCTGCTTGATTTATGAACACACACACAAAAAAAAAAGGCTGGTTATAAGTTCAGATACTTGGATTTATGGCTGTGATTGATTCTTGCGGGTATATTTTGCTCTTCTCAGATTTTCAGTTCTCAAAATACCAACTGGAATAATATACCCAATGTGACCCCTGTAATCTGCTCAGGCTTAGGTTCAGCAGAGATTTCTGCCTCCAGTGCTACCTGTCAAGGCACATTTCCTTTCCCCCTGTGTCTGTGGAGTTTGGGGAGGTCTGCTCTGTCCTTTTCTGCACCGGAGAGGATTAAAGCCCATCTCTCCCACATCGGGGGCAATCTTGTCACTACAGTGTTTAGGTTCCTACACTGGGTCCAAGTTTTTCAGAAAATCTGAAAAGACTTGTTCACATGTTCTTAAATTTGGGTTTGTAAGGAGAGAGGGGAGAGAGGTACCCAAGGATGTAGGTAGGTGTCCTGGCAGTAATTTGTATTGAAAATGTGAAGTACAAATTAGAGTGTGAAGTAGCTGCTCTTATCTTCTGATCAGCAGGAAAAAAACAACCCCAAAACAGTCTAAGAACAGACAAAAAGCTTATTTGGGATATTAAAAATGTTCCTTGAAGGCAGACTGGTACGAGGTGTGAACCCCTGGTAGGAGCAAAGGGCAGAGTGGCTGAGTGAAAGCTTTCCATGCAGGCAGGTGGGACACGGCAGCATCCTGTGGATGCTGACTTTCAATCTAACGTAGCATTTTGGAAAGTCTTTGCTTTGCCAGCGGATGGATCCCCTGCAGGCCATGATCAGGATTTTGTGCAGGAAATAATATGAGCTACTGTACTCAGTTTGTTTTCTGACAGCAGGAGCAATTAAAAACTGTGACACGCCACCCGCTTTCCGTCCCCAGCTGTCTCACTGCGCTAACTGCTCCCTTCACACCCTGATAAATTCCTGCTTTAGCCTGAAGCAAATTTGCCAGTGTGTCCAAGGAGACAAAAGAACAAGCAGAAGTGAGAGGGTCATCGTTCAAGGCTCAATCCAAAATTGCTTTCACAAAATCCAAATGTCAGGATGAAGGCGATGGCTTGCAGAGAAGCTTCCCCCTTCCTCTAGAAACAGGCAAGCAAATAAAATAATAAGCACACAGCTTCCTGTGTGTGTGAGCACGATTAAAGTGCAGGATATTGTAGGGAAATCTCAGGCAGCAACAAATGGTTGCTGTAGCTTCAGGGCATCTGGCCCCTGTGGCACTAATTGATGCCCATTTGTCCCCAGCAGTGTGGTGACGTGAGGCCATCCTGCACAGAACTGTAGTGACCTGCTGGTGAGTTATTGCCTGGGTTTATCTGCAGTTTCCAGTCAAAATTCTGTGGTGTTAACTCAGGGTCTGTGTGCAGTTGGTGTTGTGATCTTCAGCTGGTGCTGCTGGGGCTGGAGAACTTCTCCTGGATATTGGGTGTGAGGAGGTTTCCTTGGTGCAGGAATCACTGCCCTGGTGTAATCTGTGCTGGGGATTCATATGGGACCAGCTGTCTTCATATGGGAACTGCAAGAAATATTAATCTTCTAGAGCTGGGGGCAGATCTGGATAACCCTGACCACCCACACCATTCTGGCCACTTCAGTCCATCCCATCTTTCACTTTGGTTTAGGGAAGAGTGGAATAAGGTTCCCTGGAATTGACAGAATTTTCATTGAATGAGTGGATTCTGATAAATGTGCTTGAGGCATTAAATGTTCTTTGTCACTGTGTTTGCTTCAAAACCAAGAAAACGAACCTGTAATTCCTGAAATAATTATGAACAAGTTTTCATGGCTTTTTCCACCCCCCCCTCCAGACTGTGATTTTTTTGGGGTTGAATTTAGGTATTTTGCTGTTAACACTTCACAGCATTCCTGTACTGGAAATCCGCTCAGCCCTGGCTCTTGTAGATTTCTGGGTGCCAGGGAGTTGGAGGTTGGAAGGTGTATCTCATGGTGGGCACATTGATAAGGTGCTCAGCCTTTCATGGATGCTGAGATACCACCTCTCTGTGTGCCTAAAAATGGGAGGAGGTAGTAAAGATACCTCTGCAGAGGCCTGATAACAAAACCTGTTTGAAGGGCCACATTTATCATTAACTGTTTCTAATCTGTCCTCTCTTTCTCTGCTTGTTAATTCAGAAACACCAAACTGAAAGCCCCTTTATAGCTCTGGGGCAAGTGGCCAGCTTAAATCCACCTAATTATTTTTAATGAATAAGACTTTTTCCCTTTTCTGGACAGGTGGTTAGTACCAGAGTCTGTAGCTTTACTTTGAGGCCAGGAATGTGCTCCCATCAGGGAAAGGTTTGTGCCAAAGAACTCTAAATTCACTCTTGTGATGTTTCAATAGATGAAGAAAACGTGAAGAAAAAGCAGGTGGTGTGTGATGGATGGTGGGTAGTGCTTGCAGTACCCAGCATGAGTTATCACATCTGGGTTATCTGGTGCATTTGGGGGGAGCCGAGTCAATGAATGAATTGGAGAAAGGGGTTGTGAGTTGTTCATGGAGGAACTTCTTCAGTCAGCTGTTGCAGTAATTTGTTCAGTAAACTTGAATATGATCGATGGCCTGGTTTTCAAGTGTCCCAGGCAGCAGTGCATAGGTACAATGTTGTACACAGGACCAGCAAAGAACTTTGGAAACCCCTACAGGCCTCTCTTGCTTCCTTATCCATCAACAGCCCACCAGGGTCTTTGGGATGCATTGGAAGGTGCCTTATTATTTGTCTGAATTGCTCTAAAGAGAGGAAGTAGTCTGCTTATCATGAGGAGCTGCTTGTGTGCGCCCAGAATACGACTGGCCTGAGACATTTAGGCTTATGACCCAGATTCCATCTTTCACAGCACTCAGAAAATGTTAGCTCTGCTTCTCCATTGCCTTCTGCCTTCCTGGGTTTGACCATGCTGGAAAATGTGATGCCAAACTGCAGCAATAAAACTAAGCCCTCCTGTGATACTTCCAAAAAGAACAGGAACTTCCAGAAATCTCCCTAGAGAAGGGTTTAGCTCATGAGGTTTTCAGCCTAAATTGGGGGGGTTTGGAGAAAGTTCAGAGGAAACACCCAAGCTTTTGAGCACTTCATCACACGAGCCCTTGTAGGCTTTCCCACTGCTGCTGTCTGGTTGCACACTGCTCCTCGTCAGAGGTTCAGCGTGTTTCCTCCACAGAGGAGCACTGGTCAGCCCCCGTTTCCACCCTGTGCTGTCTTCTCCCTGAGCTCTGTTTCCTTTTAGTTGTCTCTGAAGAATACTTACTTGCCGACATAATTTCCTCTCGGGATGATATTACAGCTTCTAAACCAAGCCTGGGTCAGCAGTATCACATGGATAAGAGACTCTTTCCCTCTCATGTGATGCCATTTTAGTAGAAGATTAGGCTTTTAACCCTGAAATAAAAGCAGCTTTCCCTGTTCTCCCTCTCTCTCTCTTGTTATCACTCCTGCTCTCTCTTTTTTTTTTGTCTTCGGGCCCCATCAGTTAGACACGACATCAATTCTGGCTGCTGCTCTGGTGAGCAATCCATCCTGAGATTTGATCCGGGGACTTAATTAAGTGTGAAATTGAAGGGAGAGCTGGCACAAAAAATGTCCGGGGTCCTGCGAGGCAGAAATTTTATAACTCGCTGGAAAGCAGGGTGCAGATGAATGTTCTCCAAGAGGCCAGGGAGTTATTGACTGTTGCTGCTTATACACCATGATGATGAAAGATGGGTATCCAGGAGGTATTGTCAGGGACTAGATACTTTGCTGTGGGCTTCCTGCATTTAAGTGAATGCCACTGCTCTCTTCGTGCCTGAGTGGATTCACAACCTACCTGTGGCTTTGAATCTCTTGCTTCTCTTGCACAGGGTTCTGCTGCAGCTGCACAGCTTTGCTGTTGGTCAGGGGCAGTGAGCCTAGGGGCCAAGTGTGGCAAGGGGGGCTCCTGCAGGATTGGTCTCTGGAATCGATGCTCAGCAGGTGGAAGATGTTGAAGAGCTTTTTTCTTTTAGGTGAAAATTTCTTCCAACAGGCCATCCTGTTGGATGCAGATTGAGCTCACGAGAGCAGGTCTGAGCCTCACAGCTCTGCCCTGGGTACATCGTTTCCTTCGTGTTGATTGAACATTTTCTAAAGAGTCATAAGGACAGCCAGTGAAATCTCTGGTGCTCCAGGGTTTAGCATCACCTGAGGCTCACCTCAGGCACTGATGATCATTGCCTGTGGAGGTGGCACAGCAGTGAATATCAAGCCTCAGTTTAATGGTGTATTTATGTACAACAGGAGCTGACAACGCTTCATTTCAGTACATTGCTTTTCTCATAAGCTCTCTAGAAGCTGCTGGCCTGTGTAAACCCCTCAGCAAAGATTTAGTAGCAGATGCTGCAGCCATGTCTAATGCTAGCAAGGTTTCATTAGCTATATATAACGTGCTCCTCTCACTGCAGTGCCCCATGATGCTCGCTCAGAGATTGCTACTTGAAACTGAAAGGGAGAGCACTCTGTGATGCATTTATTTGTGCTTCTCTTACTCCTTTCAGTCGGAAATATTCAGCGTGGTTTCCTCGCCTTCAGTGTGAATTAGCGAGGTGCTCCTGCATTAATCTCCTCCAGGCACAATTCCAGTTTTCTTATTTGCACCAGCTAGGATTTGGCTCCAAATGTGGCTTCCACAGCACCATTTGTGGATTAACATACTGTTCTGCATAAGCATAACATAATCCAGCTTTAATTGTGTTTTTATAGTGACTGTAACAAAAGACTTAGTGGTAGTGAATAACTGTAGGCCTTTGGGTTTGACCTGAATAGAAGGGAAAGCTTTGCAATGAATACTGGGGGAAAGATTATTAAAGACACGGGGGATTGGAAGGTGGGATGGCATCCAGGTTCAGTTTAGGAGCATCAGATTGGTCAAATGTGGCACCTCTGTAAACGACACTATCTTTATCTAGAAAAAGCCAGGGATCTTATTCGTGGTTGTCCAAGTATTTGTTGTTGTGCCACATGGGAAATTATTAGTTTAGTCAGAGAAGAAAAGGATTAAAGCAAGATTTTAAAAGTTAGCCAACAGGGAGCTGTTTAAAGGACATGTGATGGCTTTTGTTGATAGCAGAGTTGTCAGGACTAAATACGTTGTGAGGTGGAGTCTCGTGAAGTGGGTTTTACGGCTGATTTTATTAAATATTTCCATTAGTGAAGCTGTTGCTGATGATGGACTGTGGGGAGGCATCAGCAGAGGAGGGGGGTTGGAGAGGGGGAGCAAGAGGAGTGGTTTGACATGTAAGTGCAAGGCGATGAATTTATGGATTAAGATCAGGAATTTTTGCTGCGAATTTGAGCCTCACTGGCTGTCGGTGACAGAAGTGAAGGAACTGTCTGTGTAAATCAATCACAGATGCCTTCAGGACACTGATATAATCAGAAGTGCCGTATTCAGGCTCTCACCAGCAGCCATCAGGATGCACTAATATCATGGGACACGGTGATCTGGGAATCCTGGTGTGGTTCTGCCTGCAAGCTTTCAAAGAAGGAAAAAAATCCCAGTGGAAGCAGGTCTAGAGAAATCTGGATGCTGTAAAAGATGAGGAAGAGGGTTATTTTACGTGGGCAAGATCTTGTGTTCTCTCGTGCCACAGATTTCCTCGTGTTTTGGCCTTGGCTTTGTGTGAGGTGTGGTCTGGTCTGTAGGTACTGGAAATGCCCAGCTCTGCGTTTTCCCTGCTGTTTTGGGATGAGGACTGTGTGTTTTGCAAATTACGTGTGCATTTGATGCTAAGAGGGGAAATATTGCCTCTTGATAACAGAGGAATGGAAGAGATATACTTTAAATTTTATAACCATCCCCAATGGAATTTCTTGCAACTTCTAAGTGTAGCATCTGGATGTGGTTATAATGGGAGGTAATTGGACAAGGTGTGATGCTGATTTATCCAGTTTCCATTTCTTGTGTTCAGTGTAGACTGATCAGAAAGTGTGGGAAATACAGAACAGAAATAAGGAAAGGAGGTGCAAACTAGAAAAAAACCAGTGAACTCCCCTGTGAAAAGATAATCCAAGACATACACACCAGAGGAAGATTCTTGTGAGCTGGCAGGGCTGAGAGAGTTTTGAGCAGATCAGAGAGGAACCTGCAATGCATTAAGGAACGGATGGGTTTTGTGGTTAGTTTATTTCCTATTTCAGGGAAAACCAGGGTATTTTTGCACTGCCTCTGCATGCAGCACACCACTGGCCAAGCAGGGGATGGTTCCTTTTGCTGTAGGAATGAAAGGGAGTGTTTACCCCCAACTCCTGTCTTCTAAAGCAGGCAGGTGTTACAGGTACAACAGCAAAGGTGACTCGTAGAAGTCTGGGAGGGTTGGCCCCTGCAGAAGGAGCAGAGGGATGGCTGAAGGAGCTCTCCTGGGTAAAATAATGGGATTTGGTTGGGTAACCTGAGGGTGAGAGGGGGAATAAAGTCACAGAGATTGGGAGAATGGGAGCAGTCACCCTCAAGACCATTACATCTCTTTGACCTTGTCACTAATAGACTGAAACCTAGATGAGGTGTGATGTTAAGACATCCCTCTGGGCCCTGGCTGCTTTTGAGCTTTGTGGCCAGCCCAGCAGGGCAGGGCAGTGTCACCTGAGCCCTTCCTACACTGGGCAGAGCTGAGTGGGCCAGCAGGAGCCGTGCTGCCCAGCCTGGGGCTTGCCACGGAGCAAACCTCTCTTTGAATGTCATGTTGCTTTCATTAAGTCTGCAGGAGGACAGACTGAAATTTTTTGTCTTTTCTGCCTCAGGTTTCTTCATCTCTGCCCTGGACCAACAAATCCCTGAAACTTTGGAAGCTTGACAGCATCACACCTCATCCTCCGTTTTTCAGGCTTGGATCAGTTTGGTTTGAGCAAACACACTTGTGCTCCCCACTGGGCCAGAACAAGAAATGTGGAGGGAAAACAGAGGGAAAGATTGGTCTGGAAGATACCCAGTGCCAGTGGCTTCACATATTTTCACAGAGCTTCCAGGCTGCTGTGGAGGCTGCCTGGACCAGAGGCTTCAGCATCCCTGGGCTTCTTGACCTGGTTGGTGGCCAACGACAGCAAAAAAGGGGGAGTTGCCCTCTTGGAATCAATAGAGTAGGCTCTGGTCCTACCATTCCAGAGTGTGTTTGCTGCAGTGTTATTCCTGTGTGAAAAATACTGGCTGTTCACTTCTTGTAGGTCCAGGATGTCGCTGGCCTAGCACAAATTGAAGGTTTTGGTGCTTCTTCCTCAGAAGGGCTCTCCTTAGCTCACTTTGTGTACCAGTGAGGAATGAGGGTATTTGGATTGACACCTGTGTGTGCAGAGGGATGTTCATCTCCTCTGCTGGGCATAAGTCTCTGTTTGCTGCCGGTTAGGAGGGGACAATCCAGACAAAGGTGATGGCAGTCAGTGAAACTGGAGTATGGAAGGGAGGATCCTGTCCTCTCTGTGAAGAATTCTCCCTGTGTTTTGGAGAGGCTCTCAGCATGTCATCCCAACTGCTTCTTAGAAAAATTAGTGGGCTTTGATCAAATACATTTAACGAGTGTCAACACAAGGGATTTCTTTAATTTACCAATCCAAGAAAAGAGGTAAGCCCCACCAAGGTGTGAGACTGAGGACTCTGGCCAAGACAGCAAAAGCTTTGCTGTTTAAGGAGCCAAGTTAAACAAGACACAATTAGGAATAACGTGCCCCCCACAGCTCCCAGAGGCCACTTTATGGATCCTGAGGGGGCCAGAACTGGGCCTTGCTGTGTCTTGTTTGCCTTGGCTACATAACACTGCAAACCCCCCGTGCCTGTTGCTTGGCGTCCAAGGCACAAATCACACCTGCAGTAGGCTCAGGCACAGAGGTTTTTTTTCCCTTTCTCCTCCTCTCTGTCTAAGCATGTTTGTTGTGAAGGAGTGCGATATAATCTTGGTGCCATGGTGCTGGCTGTCCTGGGGAAGGGGGTTCCCCTCCTTCGATGTGCTGGCACAGGCTCCCATGTCCCACAAGCAGCTCTTGCCCTCAGGATATGCCCACAGTCTTGGGGCTGGCAGTTGTCTTTCTCCCTGGTTAGAAACTGAGATTTCCAGGCTGATGGCAGACAGGAGGCATTTCAGGAGCTCTTTAAGCTGCCTTCCAGTATTTGAGCATGGCCAATGCTGCAGATGGAGCAGTACATCACCACCAGACTGACTGTTGCTCTGATACGGAAACGCAGCTCAAACCTGTTGGGCACTACAGATCACACCCTCACCCTGAGCTCAGGGGAGTTTTGGGGTCCATTACAGCCTTGCATAAGGAGTTTCAAGTCAGGCTGTTACTCGTGTGTTTAAACTCTAGGAGCTCTCACTCCCAACCAGGATAATGCCTGTGAAATGTGCTCCTGTAAGTGCTGGTTTTCCAAAGCTCGTCTGGACACTTCAGACTCTCTTTGGGGTTTTTGGCTACGTTTAGAAGGGTCTAGTGTTATTTTTTTACTTGAAACCCTTTCCTTCTGTACGAATGCCACTGCACACAAAGATGCTTTCCAGCCACTACAAGGGAGTACATGGAGGACAAGTCAGGCTAGCTCCAGGCTCACTGGCCAGGCCAAGCTCAGGCTGGAGGCGCAGGTAATGGTTTATTCGTCCGCCTGACACAGCTGGGAAACACAGACAAGCTCTCAATGGCTGCAAACCCTCCTGCAGGGCTGTCCCCTGCTGTGTACCATTAGGCCATATGGCTGCAAGAGCACCACATTAAGGAAGAGATACCCATCCCTGTAAAGGTAGTGACACGTGGCTGCAGAGGTCAGCGTGCATCAACTTAATCATGTTGTGTTAGTCCTGGGAAGGACTCAGGGGGGCTGAGGAGCCCCTGCTCTCCGTAACTGACAGGCTGGATTTGCAGACAGCGTTCAGAGGTCCTCAGTTTAAGAGTGTATCTAAGCCTGTTAACCCTTTTGCTCTCCCTTTTCTTGTTTGGCATCTGTACAGTGTCAGCAGTTGTTTGTCTCTGCTTCTGGGCTCGTCTGAAGGGGTTTTATCTCCCAGAGCCACGTAAGGACCCCGTGAGGCTCGGGAGGGGCAGGGTGTTTGTGTGGAGACGCCGGAGCGAGGGCTGACGTGGTGTTGAGGAGGTGCCTTTGTCCAGCCTTCTGTGGCCCTTAAAATCACCCACAAATTAAAAAAAGCAATAGCAGGAGGCACTTCATGGCTCCCCAGTGAGGGTGACTGAGAGAGAGGGGCACTTTTTCAGTTTTTCCATTGTTTTCATGCCCAAGGGATGTGCCCTGGGCGCCTGCTCATTTCAGAGATGCAGCTGGGGACTGCTGGAGGAATTGTAATCCCACATCGAGCTCCTTTGGGGGCAGTTTGGGATTTCTCACACTTCTGTGCCGAGCAAAGTTTCCCAGAGACTCAAATTCAGGAACGATGCTGAAGGCACAGAAATGTTTTCTGGTGTCACTTTGCTCGTGCAAGGCCATCCAGGGCTTCACCCTCCTGGCTGTGGGATGGTGTGAGGTGGAAGGCACTGAGGTGTGAATGGAGCTGTTATTATCCCAGAGAGGCTGGGTGATGGAGGCAGCACAAGGTGAGCTGGCTCCTGTGGATGAATGGATTCATTACAGCCCACCACCCTGAATAAAGGAAATTGTGAATCTTGATTAAAAGCACAGTCATCTGCTTTTGTGGACACGTGGTTTTGGGCTGTTTCTTTAGCTGTTAACAGGTTGTAAAATTTTTTTTTTATTTTCTTTTTCGGGGGCAGGGCATTACTAGTTAGACAGTTTAAAAAAAAATTAATTAAAAAAGGAAATTTGAAGGATGGCTTAGTGTTTATGGAGGTGAGGACTTGAGCAGACTCAGTCCAAAGTGGAGCTTGCTTGCAGTGGCTTTGATCATGGATGAGCCTCATGATATCCTCAGCTTTCCACTGTGGACCATGAGATTTCTCTGCTCTCTCTCCAGACCCTCACCGAGATATCCCCACCCTCTTTATACTCTCCAGTGCCTGTCTGTGTCTCTGCTGGCATCACTCTTCTGTTGTAACACCCCTACGTGGCTAAAACAGACTTTCCAGGTTCCTTTCCACAGAAGAAGTGGGAATCTTGCATCACCCAGGGGCTTTGAGAAAGATGTTTTTGCAAGGAACACCGAAACTGTCGGGTTGTTATGTGTGAGAAAATCCCACTAAGATGGCAAGCATTCTCCTTTCTTCATGATTAATATACCAAGCTTTAAAATTTTTTGGTTAAAAAGCCCCCTCTCTCATTTTCACCGAATATCATGTTTTCGCTGCTTTTTCTCCTCCGTTGTAAACCTGAAATTTCTTCATGTGAGTGGATATGGAAAACACACTGCAAAAGCACTCCCTCTGGCTGAAACCTGCTGTATCTGTAGCAAAAACATTCGGATACTGATGCCATGATGATTTTTGTCTTTTCTTTTATACCCCTGTTATACCTTTTTGCAACTTCTGTATTCTTGGTGCTTTTTGCCTACATTCTTGGACTTGTTTGTTAAGCTAAGAGACTAAACATTTTAGAGGCTTTGTAGTTAGGGTGCCAGTGTGCCCAGGCCCCAAGGTCCTCTCCAGAACACATTTTGTAAACTAAGATAGAACCATCCAGGGGAAGGTTCCTTGGGGAGGGGGGCTCATTCGAGCCTCTCATTGGGGTTTGATAGATATGCTAATTAGTAAGACCTAGAATGTAAGACCAGATATAGAGGAGGGGGATTGCAGTGGCCATGGCGGGGGTGCACGGAGGTGTATTCGACCTGGTCGTGGTGCACCTAAGGATCCTTACAATAAATACCAAGGTAATGCCCTTTTCCCCTTCTAACCGTGCTCGCCTCTTGATTTTAAGACCAGGAAAAGGCATCATACGCTTTTTAAAAAATTTTTCCTCTTATTCCACACCCCGTTCTAGTACGGCTGACCACAAGGAACAGAACCCTGCTGTCGTGTGAGGGCTCCCTGTGGAACACCCTTGCTCCAGCCCGGGTGTGTTACCGCGGGGCAGCGCCACGACACGGGCTCGCGGCAGCCCGGCGCGCGCTCGGGGTGGGACCTGGCGGCAGGTGGCATTTCCCCCACGACAATGCCACCTGCAGCTCTTCCCCCTGCATGCAGTGTCACTGAAAGGTCTGTCCCAGGGAAAGGGTTGTTTTCGCTTTCGACACTCAAGCTTTCACTTGGAGGTGAAAGTTCGCCCGAACGGCGTCTTGGTGGAACGCCGACGTGCTCAGTTCCGCGGCGGGCCCGGAGAGTGTTTCACAGCATTTTTGGAACAGATGTCGAGCTGATCCAAGGGGAGGAATGAGGGCATCTTTCATGTGTCACCACGCTTTATCTTAGAACAAATAAACCGTCTCATTCTGCAAGGGGAGGTCATGGCAAGGAAGGCAACTCAAGCCCTTGTTTAAGCAAGGCAATGACAAAGCAAAGCTTCTGCTGAACCATTCCAAGGGGAGGGCAAGGGCAATGGAAACAGCTTCACTGGCATCGTGCTCTGTGCCAGATACTTGTGCTAGCACAGATCTATCAAAATAAAGTGTTTCAGTAACAATTGTAATAAATCCAGTAGTTTTCTCTATCTGTAAACCCATTCCTCCATCAGATGTTTTATAATAAGGGAACTTGGACATCAGTCTGCCAGGGAAACCAAAACAGCTGAAGCCCAGTCCTGTAGGTGTTATTTGGGCAAAAATCCCAGTGATCCTCAGTAAATGTTTTGCCTGGTTACCAGTGATAGGTCTGCTTCAGGGCTGGGCCTCTGTGCGTTGTGGAGGACACAGCCTCTGCGGGGCGAGCACTTACAGATAAAAAGCAGGTGTTGGTTTTGCTTGTCCCGTGTTTGTTTGGCTGTTTCTGTGGTGGTTTGGGGGAACAGCAGGAATCTGTCCCGTGTCAGCCTGTCTGCTCTGGGCGTTTGTGATGAGGCACCAGTGGAGTTACAACACCCAGCTGCACTTGTGCAGCATCGATGTTTTAATTTTCTGGCGTGGTTGCCGGGCTGACGCTGTGCCTGGCTGCAGCAGAGGACAAAGCAGCGGTGCTCTCCGCTTTCATCTCTGCCTGTGCTTCCTGTTCCGTCCCCCAAGGAAGCAAGGTTTACGTCGCTGTGTTTGCAAGTCTGCTGCTTTCTGCTGGCAGCCCTCTCAAACAGCGTTTGAACCCATTGCAGCAGGGTTTGATGGTGGCAGAGAGGCCCCAGAGCTGCCGGGCTTATGGATCTTTGCTGCGAGCAGGTGATGGGGGAGTGGAAAAGTGTGACTGCAGGGAGGAAATCAGGAGGACTCTGTGTGTGTGTGTGTTTTCAGGCTTTAATAAGCACCAAACCCCAGGCTTGCTGCTCTCGCTCTCGAACACTGTGTGTGTGTGTGAAGCAAAGCTCAGGGGTGCTGAGGCAGCTTTCAGGCAGCCCTGCAGCAGGGCGTGCACTGCTTCGGGCATCTCTGCTTGGGTGTGCAGGCTCTGGTGTCTGCTCTTCCTGATGGGTGTTGCTGGGCATCCCCAAGGTCCCACCATGAGTGCTGCTGGCCCTGCTTCCCTCTGTGGGCATCCTCACCCCTGCTCAGCCTGGCTGCCTCAGGCCCCTCCACTTTCTGCCATCTTACGGGGACCTGAGATGGCAGAAATTCTGCCATTCTGGGGACAGTTTCCCCAGCCATGCTGTTTTGCCTGTGAGATCGAGCAGCATCCCTTGTTCTGCCTGTCTAAACTCAATCCCTTTCTTCCCTGAGCCTGCAAATACAGTTGTTTAATCCATGATTAAGATGATAAAACTGCTGGCTGGAATAAGGCGAAGGCTTCACGGTTTGGGTGTGAAGCTGCAGCAGTCAGGGTTGCTCAAAGCCCTGGGCTCTGCCCCCGTAGAGGAGGTGTGGGGGCTTTTCACTCCTGAATGTCAGATTAAAGCAATTTATCCTAATCTGATTAGTGTCTAATTCAGTGCCAGTCTGCTGATGGCAGCCTGGCTTAGGGGCTCAGGAGCTGGTGTTTACCCTTGACTTGCAGGGTGCTCATCCCCTCAAGGGAGCTGGCGCTGAGAGGTTGATGGCTGCTTTGTGTCCATGTGTGCAGGACTATTATT
>VZRQ01007586.1:292-11667 GCA_013397975.1 Machaerirhynchus nigripectus | reverse complement strand
GACCTGGAGCAGCAAATCTTCATCGAGGCCAAGGAGTCCAAGGTGTTCAACTGCCGCGTGGAGTCGGAGCAGGTGGCGCGGGCCCGGAAGACCTCGCTGTGCACCCACGACCCCGCCAAGAGCTGCTCGCAGGAGCACACGCGGAGCCGCGCGGCCTGGCTCTGCTCGCAGCCCTTCAGGGTCGTCTGCGTCTACATCACCTTCTACAGCCCCGACTACCGCCTGGTGCAGAAGGTGTGTCCCGACTACAACGCCCACGGCCGCCGCCCCTACTTCCCGTCGGGATGAGCNGGGGTCTGGAGAGACCGGGATGTGGAGCGAGGGCTGGAGTGGGATGTGGAAATAGGACAGAGAGCCACGGTCGGGACTGGAGTTCCTCGGCGCAATGATGGATTTGCCTGGATTTGGGTTGGTGATTCCAGGTAAAGAGGGCTCCGGAGGACGGGTCACAACCCTGGAGACCGGGAAGAGCTCGGGAAAGGGGGGGAAGTCACCTGATGGTGCCACCTGGGCACCCCTCGCCTCCCCCAAACCCCGGTTCTGCGGGAGCTGGGGAGGAGTTCTCCCGCACGGGGATGAGTTTCCCCACCCCAAAGGGCTCCCGGGATGGAAACGGGGCCGGGAGGGGCGGGGGGGACCCTCCCCACGCCGGGCCGGTGGCGCGGGGGGGTCGGGGACTCGGAGCTGCATTCCCGGCTGGAGCAATCCCGGCGGAGCGGGGCAGGGGTGCGGGCACAGCGAGGGATCCGCGGCCGGCTCCCCTCCATCCCCTCCTGCCCCGATCCCTGCCCCGGCCCGTTCCTGGATCCCACGGCCGGATCCCCTCCATCCCCTCCTGCCCCGATCCCTGCCCCGGCCCGTTCCTGGATCCCACGCCCGGATCCCTGCCCGCTCCCGGCTCCGGAGCAGAGGGGCGGGAACGGGAGCTCAGCCCGGGGATTTCATCCCCTGGGAAGGAACAGGAACTCCCCGCACGCCGCCCTGGACAGGGAATAGAGCGCTCACGGTGGCACCGGGCAGGGCCGGAGTTTTTCCTGGAAGTGTCCGCAGGGAGAAGGAAAACAAACGCGCGGGGTTGGGAATGAGGGATGGCCGCGATCAACGGCCGAATCTGGCTCCTTCCAGGAACAGGGAATGGGGTCCAGCTTTGGGCTGCCAGGACCTGGACTCTCAGTCTCTCACCCATGTGGGTATTCCCAGCCGATGGGAATTCCCACTTTCCTCCGCCTCCCCAGGAATCCAAACCCCAGGCTCCCGTTTTTGCGGTATTCCCAATTTCCTCCCCTTTTCCAGACATCCAAACTCCAGTCTCTCACCTGTGTGGGCATTCCCAGCTCCTGGGTATTCCCAGCCTCCTCCCCTTCCCGGATATCCAAATTTCAGGCTCCTATTTTTGGGCCATTCCAAACCTCCTCCCCTTCCCAGACATCCAGACTTCCGTCTCCCACTTCCACTGGCACATTCCCTCCTCCAGAAAAGACCAAAAAAAGCCACTTCCCTTCCCTTTTCCTCCCAAACTCCCCGAATCCAGAGCACCGGGCCAGCTCCAAAAATTCCTTCCCATCCTCCTAGGACAGGCCTTGCCCCCGGAGCAGGGTCTGTGCTCCCACATTCCCAAAATAAATCCCTTCTCCGCAGCTCTGGGAGAGCTGGCAGAGTTTCAGGACGAGCTCCCACATCCAGCCAGGAGCTGCTTCCAGAATCCACGGAGCCTCCGTGATCCATGAGGAGACTTTTCCTCACGGAGCCCCGAAAGTTTGAAAAAGCTCCGAGAAATTCCGCGTTTCCAGGAAATAACGGGAGCGGCGTTCGGGTTGGGGAGGGGAGGGAGGGAGGGAGAAATGCGGGGAACTGAAAATATTCCCGAAGGATCCGGCTCGGCTGCAGGAAGGAGACGCAAAAATCGTTAAAATCCCTTTGAGGTGACACCAAAAATAAAAATAAAATAAAATAAAATCCCGGCACAAAAGTTGCCGGTTTGGAGAAATTCCAGACAATCGCGGCCGGGAGAAGCCCCGGGAGCAGGAGCGAGGCTCCGAAGGATGCGCGGATGCGGAGCCGCGGTTTCTAAGGAGACCAGGACGGGCCATTATTCCAGGCTGGGAGAGGAGAATTCCTGCTCCAGGAGTCACGGCCCGCGCGGGGAGCGAGGGAGGAGCCGCAGGAAGAACAACAGCCGGGGGGAAAATCCCCACGTCCCAAATCCGCCCCGCTCCGGGGAGCCGCAGGGGAGGCGGAGCGGGAATGAGCGCTCCTGGAATTCCCGGTGTTAGGGGCTGGTATTCCACGAGGCAGCCTGGGTTTGACCCAGGAATTATCCCAGTTTTCCCAGTCAGATCCCAGAGCCCGGCCCTCCCCTCCCGCTGCCGCTCCAGGAACACCAAAACCAAACATTCCCTGTTTTCCAGCGCTCCCAGCGGGCTCTGCGATTGTTTTCCCTGCAATCCATGGCACAGGGCAAAGCTCTCCCGGGAAGGAGCTGCCACCACCAATCCCTGCCCCATCCATGGATTTTCCTGCGCCGTGGGTGAGGAAAACCCCTGGGAATCCCATCCGCGACCCTCTCCCAGCATCCCGGGCTGGATTTTGGGGAAGGAGAGGCTGGGGGGGGGCGAGGGGCGAGGGAGCTGTGCCAGGGCCAGCTCTGGGGGCACCGGGCCCGGCTCCGGCTCCGCAGGAATTTGGGAATCTGCTCCCTCGGGATCGCTCCCGAGGCGCTGTTGTGTTCAGCTCCCGCCGGGAAGGAGGGGAGGAGGGAATTCCCGCTGCCGAGAGGCTCCCAGAGCCCGCACGTGGCCGCATTCCCACAGGATCCTGCCCAGGCAGGAGGGATGGATGGCTCCGGTGCCCGCCCGCGCTCCTGCCGAGTTTTCCATGGCTCTGGCGGCTTTTCCAGCTCCTGGGGCTCCTCCCGAGGGATGCAGGAGGTGCTCAGATCCCCCGGGATCAGGGAGCTGCCGGGGATCCAGCGGGATAACGGGAGAGGGGAGGTTTGGGAGCACGGAAACCACGAAATCCAGAACCTGGAGGAAACACAAACCAGGGACAGCTGTCAAGGACAGGAACGGAGAAGCCATCGAGCTCCAGCCCCAATCCCTCCAGACTCCAACTCCTCAGCAGAGAATTCCCGGCTCAAATCCCAGCGCTGCCTGCAGTGGAAACACCTTCAATAATTCAGGATCCGCTCCGGAGCTGCGGAATGCTCCCGGCTCCCGGGGGAATTCGGGGGAAGGCACAAAGAGGGCGGGATCGAGGGGCTCCCATCCCTTTCCAGGGTGGCTCCGGGCTTTGGGAGCTGCTGCCCTTTCCAAGCCCATGGAATTGTGGCCCTGGCAATCCGGGAATGCAGAGAGGGTGAAGGCGGGGAGGAGGGAGAGCTCCCACGTTCCCAGGCTTTTCCAATGGCTCTGCTTCCAAACTGCACCAGAAATGGCCACTTCCACCCAGGGAATTTTCCCGCAGGAGGGAAAACCCCGCTCCTGCTGGGAGAGAATCCCGAGTTCCAGGCCCGGGGGCTCTGGAATGCTGGGTCCTACTCAGGAAAATGCAATTCCAACGGCAAATCCTGGGAAGAGATGGCGTTGAAGGAGATTCCCGCATGGATTCTGTGCAGGGAATGGTGGATAAATGAAGGAGTGGGGCAGTGCTGGAGCACCCTGGGATCCCGCCGTGCCTGCGGAGCCGTTTGGGCTCTCCTGGCGTTTTCCAAACCTTTGGAATTGCGGCCCGGTTTTAACTCTGCTCCCTCTCCTCGCCTCCAGTGTTGGACACATCCCACTGGAATATTCCTATTCCCATTCCCATTCCCATTCCCATTCCCATCAACTTCCAAACGCTGAAAATCCTCTGCTCCCAGCTCCAGCTGGGGTTTTTCCCTGTGAGGAATCAGGGCCGTTCCTGGGTTTTTCCTCATCCCGGCGCCGCTCCCCTTGGATTCGCCCGGATCTCGGGATGCTCCAGCCCTTTGCCACGGACAGGGATTCGCACATCCCAGCCCTGGGTCACGGCAAACGTTGGGATCTTTAATTAATGCCTCGCTTGGCTCGCTGGGCTCAGCCAGATGGAGCTTAATTTAATTAGGAGATTTTAATTACCCATAATAGCGGGATTTGATAAACCACGGACACAAGTGAGAGGTGCTGGGATCAGCCCCCGTCCGCCCCTGGAGCTGCCCATGGGATGCAGGGAATGTTGGTCAGCGGTTTCCTCCCAGCCCCAAAAACGGCTGGATTTGCTCAACACTTGAAGGAATTTTTCCACCATCTCCTCCAATATTTGTTGGAAACCAGGCCCAGAGCGGCCACGCCCAAATAAATCCGTTGGAAAACTGAATCCATGTCCTTGCAGCATCCCAGTGATCCACAGCGAGGGGTAAGGCTGCTCCTGGGCTCACGGAGGGGGAGCTGGGAAGAACATCCCGGCGTTCCCAGGGATCAGAACCCGCGCGGTGCCGCCCCCGCCCTTCCCGCCGCTCGCTGATCCCGGAGCAGCCCTCGATCCCGTCCTCTCCTCACCCCACACCATAATCGCTCTCCCCTCCCCGGCCCTTCCCGATCTCCTCCCTCAATTAACGCAATTCCTGCGGGGGTTTCAATAATTCAGAGCCGGGGACGGAATCTGAAGCAGGAGAAGCGGGAGCTCCCTGCCCACGCCTGGCCCAGGGAACTTCAAAAAGCCCAAATCCTACGGAGCTGCTCCTGCTTTATTCATCCCGTTTGTTTTCCAAAAGCCTTCCAGGCCCTGGCAGCTCATTTTCCCGACTTTTTCATGCGCTGCTCTTTTCTCCTCCCCTCTTTTCTCCCAGTTCCTTTTCCCTGTTGTTTTCCTGCCCCTCTCGGGGAGGCCTCTCCCCCTTTCTGTGCAACCCCCTGGCCTTACATTAAATTAAATTAAATTAGAATTAAATTCATATTTGAATTCCGTTTCAATCCAACACACCCAAGAAGCGGGAATTGCCAAATTTCCCGCAGCCTGGGGCTGGGATTGCAGCCGAGGAGCCGAGTGGGCAGCAGGGCAGGGGAGGACAAACCAACCCCGACCGAAGCCTCGCTGATTAAACGGCTCCGTGTAAATGAACCCCGGGAAAGGCAGCAGGGACAGGCAGAGGGATTTGGGGCACCAGGATGGGGCTGGAGAGGAAGGGAAATGGAGCCAGGGAGCCGTTCCTGGGGGATTCAGGGATCCGTGGAGCCATTCCCAGGAGCAAGGGGATAACAGGGAGAAGGAAGCACATCAAAGGAGGCCCAGGGGGATGAAAGGTCCCTGCCAGATCCCCGAGGAAAGGGAAGAGCAGGAATTCAAAGCCGGAGTTCAAAGCAGGAGCACGAGGTCCAGGCTCGGATCCAGCTCCGTGCTGGATTCTCCCGGTTCCCAGCAGGAAAACGCTCCTCTGAGGAGCTGTTCCACAAATGGTCCCCGTCCCTGTGGAATTCCCAGCTCCAGCTGCTCCCTGTCCCGGCCAGCCCTGCAGCCCCGGGCAGGGATTGGGAGAGGCTGGAATTGCCCCTGGCTGTGGGAGGGGGTCGGGAGCAGCTCCGAGGGCGGCTCCAGACAACAAAAACAGGGACACAGAAATCCGGGATTCACCTGGGAAACAGCATGGAATGGGTTGGGAGGGATGGAAGGGAGCCTGGAGCCATCCAGGGACACCTCCCGTGATCCCAGGGCCCCGTCCAGCCTGGCCTGGGACAATCCCAGGGATCCAGGGGCAGCCGCAGCCGCTCCGGGAATTCCATCCCAGCCCCTCCCCAGCATTTTGGGGAGACATTCCCAGGACACGCTGCCAGGCAATGCCAGGGATGAGATCCATGAGCACTTGGGGGTGGGAAAAGGAGGGACAGGAACTCTCCTTCCTCCAGGGATGGAAAATCCGGGACAGCAGATCCCTGATCCATTCCAGCTCATTCCCAGCCCCGGCAGTTTAAGCTCAGATCCACCTGGAACTGCTCCCATTCCCTTCCCAGGGAATTTGGGGCTCATCCCAACATTCCTGGGTGCTGTCCCTCGTCCCAGCCATCCTGAACTCCAGCAGGATTGTCCTGCTCTCCCCTCCTCACCTCCAGACAGCCGCAGGTGAAAGGAAGGACCCCGGGCTGGAACCACGCAGGAATCACCAAAAACTCCGGGATCTTGGCCTCACCTGCAAGGAGAAACAACAGATTTGTACTGAAATTCCCTGTGCAGCATTCCCAAAAAATCTCCCGTGGCTCTCAGGAACAGCAGGACACAGCAGACAGAGGAGAACCCGAGGCTGAGGAGGCTGAAAAAGGAGACAGGATTCGAAGACACCGACAAAAAGAAAAGGCCGGAGATACCACACGGTACAAAATAGGAATTATTTATATTTTCCAAAAAAAAAAAAAAAACAAAAAACAAAAAAAAACAAAAACCAGAAAGAATTCCCAGCTATTGAAAGATCTCTGCCGTAAGAAGTGACGGAGTAGAAAGGAACGGGGCTGGCTCCAGACAGCCACACCAGGTACAAACGGGGTAAGAATCGTGGAGCAACCCGGGGACGTCGCACGCAGCCTTCAGCAACAACAAAATTCATCTCTGGGGGTTCGTTTGGGGCGGGGGTTGGGGTTTTTTTTTTTTTTTCCGTTAAAAAAAGAAGGGGGAAAGGGGCAATAAAGCAGGGAAAAATGCCAAGGAGGTTTCCCACGAGATTCCGAGCAGGAGCCGTCGGTGCCGCTCTCGGCTCGCGGGGGCTGCAGTCCTCTCCGAGCACAGCCCTCCCCGCCCCTCGCGCTCCGAGCTGAGATTTTTATAGAAAAAGGGGGTTTTGAACCATTTTTTCTGTTTGCAGTGGACACACAAGTGCTAAAACAGAGCAAATTCATCTCCTCGCCGCGGGCGGAGGGGGCACCGCACGGCCGGCGCTCGGCTCGGCCGCGGGGAACGTTTGCCATAAATACTCCTGGAGCTCCCGGCGGGGATTTCCTTCCCAAAACCTCGCCGCGACTTGTGCCTTCCCCCTTCCCAAAGCGAGCAATGTCCTCCTGCCCCGGGCAGCCCGCACGCGCGGAGCCCCGGGGCCGGCAGTCCCGGGGGAGCGGCGCCGGATCCCGAGCCTGGAGCCGGGTGCAAGGGAACACACAGACACAGGGAATCGCAGGAACAGCCCCAGAGCCCACCCTCCCCCCTTTTCCCAAAGTTTCTCGGTGCTGTTGGACAAAGTCTGGATGTCACACGGAGCAGCCTCTTCCCCCCAACAACAGAGTCCAAGCTCCACGGGTTTCGCCGGCTCCCCGGTGGTCAAGGGTTGGGCAGCAGCGGCGGCAGCAGCTGGGGCCGCTTCCAGAAAAGCTCGGGATGAGGGCGGGCGGGGTTTAGGATTGCTTCAGCCGCTTGCGGGGCGGGCCCAGGAACGGGCACTGCGCCGAGGCCAGCGAGCGATAGGCCTCGGCCACCAGGTGCGGGTGGGACACCACCATGGACTTCCAGCCCGACGTCTCCATCACGTCCGAGGCGTGGCTGCAACACGGGGAAAAACTCGGGTTAGGGATCGGGATAACCGGGAACAGGCCGGGATTAGGGACCGGGACGAGGGGAGCAGCCCTACAGGTGCTTCCCGCGGGCCCGAGGAGCTCGGGGGTTCCTCCCCCTGGGGCTGTGCCGGGTGTCTGAGGGGTTTGGCAGCACTCCGGGCTCGGAGCCAGGCAGGGAAAGCTGCAGCAGGTTCCAGGTGGGAGGGCAGCACACGGAGCTCACCCCCCGGCTCTCAGCACAGGGATGCTCTAAATCAATACAGAAAGCACTGCAAGGGCTGCACCGAGGGACAGAAATGTTCCCTTTATTAAAGCTTGGCAGGGATTTTCCATCTGCTGCTGGACTGAGAGCTGGAATCAATCCCTCGGCATCAAATCATGGAATGCTTTGGGCTGGAAGGAGCTTAAAGCTCATCCAGCTCCATGGGCAGGGACAGCTCCCGCTGGCCTGGGCTGCTCCCAGCCTGGCCTGGGACGCTTCCAGGATGATCCCAGGGTCAGAATTCCCTGATCCTCTCCTGCCTGCAAGTTCTGGTGGTCCCAGGAAGCTCCAGAGCAGCTCCCAGGCTGTTCCCACTCTGGACAACCCCAGAGGACAAGGCTGACCTGGACTCGGGGCAAGGCCAGGTGAGGGATGCTGGATAAATCACGGATCGCAGGGAGAGAACTCCGAAACAACCGAGGAGAACCTTCCCTGCAGGGCCAGCCCAGAGCTGGGAACCTGCTGCTAACAGGGAACACTCAACAACAAACCCTGGAATCCTGGAGGTTGGGAAGGATCCGTGGGATCACTGAGCCCGGTGTGGTTTGTTTGGAGTGAGCAGTGAAAGAGAGAAGGGAAAAGGGGAGGGAAAAGGGAAAAGGGGAGGGAAAAGGGAAAAGGGAAAAGGGAAAAGGGAAAAGGGAAGGGTTTGTCCCTGCTGGGGTAATCACTCACTAATTAATGAAGTCCACGGCCTGGGTTTTGAGCTGGTCTGCGCTGTGCAGGTCAGCCAGGATCAGGATCTCGGCCGCGTTCTCCACGGACAGGTTACTGCAGAGAGCGTCCTCACACATCACCTTCAGCCTCTCCAGGGCATACTGGGGACAAAAACTGGGAATTACCCCCGGAATTACAGCTGGGCAGCCTCACACATCACCTTCAGCCTCTCCAGGGCACACTGGGGATAAAAACTGGGAATTCCAGCAGGGGGTGGGAACCCTGTAGCTGTGCTCCTCCACCTCAGGTTTGTGCCCCGGGAACGTTCCGTGCCCTGAGCTGGGATCAGGCTGTGGGATCTGTGCCACGGGATCAGCTCTATCACCGTCAATTGATTTATTGATCGATTGGTTTCAGGTTGTGACTGAGATTTCCCCTGTCAGGACTGGATTGAAATGAAGAATTTCAGGCTGCAAACCCCACTTTCCCCCGAAGCCTGGCTGATACCAGGGGCGGAGCACTCCGAGCTTTCCCTGCCAAATTGAGAGGGCAAATCAAATTTCTTTGCTAATCTGTCTCAATAAATAAAGCAGTTTGTTGGGGCAGCCATTAGTTTGGATAATTGCCTGTCAGTGCCTGCAAATGTAACGAGTAAGCCGGGCACTTCTGCTGCTGGAGATGGAATTTTCTCCTCCACGTATCCACTTTTTAGTTGGTTTTGCTACAAATAACTCATTTTTTAATTACCAGGTTGGCCCAAAGTGGCCACTGCGGGCTCGCAGCAGCATTCCCCCAGCTCCCCCCGGCGCAGGCTCCTGGGCTGGGGAGGTGAATTTTGGTTTGGTTTTGGGCTAATTGCAGCCCCTCCCTGAGGGCCAGCAGGGCTCGGCCCCTGGGTAAACACGGGATGCTCTGTGGGCTTTCACGGAGCAGATTTTTATTCCTGCTTTTACCAGGCACACACCGAGCTGCAAAGGGAGAGCAAAGCTGCGTTAAAAGGCAGCAGAGCCCAAGTGAAAGCTCTCCCTGCCCCTCGTGTGCTGCTCCTCCTGCAAGGAGCCTGCGAGCTCTCAGTCAGTCCCTCTAAATATTGAATTAACGTGGGCACGGCTGTACCCGGTCCCAGCAGCTCCTGGCTCTGATTCCCACCCCAATCCTGGCTGGAACGGAGCTTTTCCCCTCTCACCCAGCTCTGGGGTGGACACAAAGGGTCACCAAGCACCCCCAGCCCCAAATCCCCCGGCCCAGGAGAATCCCGGGGTTCCAGAGACTGCGCTGGGCTCTCACCCCCAGGGCAGGGGGAGAATCCTGCCCTGCCGAGCCATTCCAGGGATAAATCCAGGATTTAGGCTCCACACTGGATCTTTCCCCAGCACCGAGTCATTTTTAAGGGAAAAAAAGAAGGAAGAGGGAATAATTTGGGTTGAAAATGAGGGATTTTTAGGGGTTAACAGGGCCAGCAGAGCTCTCACTCCCATCCCCGGGGCTGCAAAGGGGAGGGGGCAGAGCCCCAGGGAATTCCAGCAGCTCCCAGGAACAGCAGGGACTGGCACTGCAGCAGGAAAACCAACAGCAGCTCCCACTCCTCCTCTGCAGAGCCCCGGGGCTGACAGGAGGCCGGGCAGGAGGAGAACTGTTTGTCCAGACTCAGCGCTGCTCTGGGGATTTGGGAATAACCACACGGAGCAACATCCCCGGGTCCGCTCTGTGATTCTCAGCCCAGCTCGGATCATGCTGAACAGGCTCTTCTGGGAGCTCCAAAAGTCCTTAAAAATGAGCAGCGGAGCAAAAATTCCTGATGGTTTAATGGGAAAATCTACGGCAGAGTCCTCTGGAAGCTCCAAAAACGCTTAAAAATGAGCGGAGGAGACAGAAATTCCTGGTGGGTCTCCAGCTGTGCCGCTCCAGCTGTGCAGCTCCGGGTCAATCTGACGGTCCAGGTGTCTCCCAGCACATCCAGGTTTCCCTGGAAGCCCCAATCCAAGGAACCTGCCCATCCCGGGGCTCCAGGAGCACTGTGGAAATTCCCAGCTGCCTCAGCGTCCGCAGATCCCGAGTTTACCTTGTCAGCAGCTGCCAGCAGGTCATCAGCCATCTTGTCCAGGTTTGGGGCCTTCCCCGTGTAAATGAAACACATCATTTCCTTGAACACCTCGGGCTCCACGTCATTGATCTCCACCCGGTTCTGCAACGGGAAAACGGAGCCTTTTAGGGTCTGCCAAGAGGCCCAGGGGTCCCTCGTTCCCCAAAACCCCTCAGTGCCAGAGGGAAGTCAGTTACAAGGAGTTGAACTTGAAAAAGGAAGGGAAAAAAAGGAGGGGGAAAAGGAGATAAAAAGGGGGGAGGGAAGGGGGGAAAAGGAGGGGAAAATGGAGAGAAAATGGGGGGAAAGGAGGGGGAAAAGGAGGAGAGGAAAAGAAAAGATGTGGATGGAGTAAGAACAACTCCGAGTTGTATCCCACATTCTCCACTTCTCCCTGCCCCCTACCCAGCCCTTTCCCAAGGGAACAAAGGGACAGTTGATCCCGGATCCCTCTTTTCCTCCCCCCTTCCAGAGCAGAGGCGCATCCCGTGTGAGAGGAGCAGTTCCAGGGTGCCAGGGGCACACAGGAATTTCCCGGGCAGGGAATTCCCTGCTGGAGGAGCTCCCCTGCCTCAGCTCTCACCTTTTTGCTCTCCTCCATCTCGTGCTCGAACATGGCGCTGAACACCGGGGACCGCGCTGGGAAGGGAACAGAACACGCTGGGAATGCTGGATCCTCTGGGAAGGGCTGGGCGCTGCCTGCCGGCACCTCAGGAGCTCCCAGCTCTTCCCACCAGGCTCCTGCTGTCTCCCGTCCTGCCAGGAACTGCCTGGGGCAACGGGGTTCCCAGAGCAGCTGCGGAGGTGGAAGCGTCCCAGGCTGGAGGGGGCTCGGAGCAGCCTGGGATGCTGGAAGCTGTCCCTGCCGTGGGTGAGCTCCGAGCTC
>VZRQ01007585.1:0-19602 GCA_013397975.1 Machaerirhynchus nigripectus | reverse complement strand
TTCGCTTCTTCAGAGGCTTATCTAAAAATTAAAAGAAAAATCACAAATGCTATATATGAAAAATAGGGAAATGTCCAAGAAAAATGTCCACTTCCCTCCACCCCCACCAATTAATCCTCCTCCACATGTACGTGCACACAAACAACAAAACCCATTGAATTTAAAAGCAAGAATATAACTTCTCTAATACTTTTTAGTGTATTTATCAATCTACCACGTGCCAATTGATCCTTAAAAAACACCTTCAAAACATGTGAAATCAGTTCCTGTACAATTCCCAAGATAACCATCTAATAAAGAAGCTGCATTAATGGCCAAAAAAATATCATTTCAGTTGAAGCAAGTTTTAAGGAATACTACTATAAAAGATTCTCTTTTCCAGATTAGGCCTGGTTCATTATACATGAACTATGCAAGGATCTGCAGTGATTAAGACAGAGCTTCTCCCTACTTGATTCAGTTGGGCTTTGCATATATTGTAGCCAGGGAACACATGAACAATGAACAAAAATTATTAAAATAAGTCCAACACTCCATGCTTCTCTTTGAAACAAGGAGTATATCAAGAGTTGGAGTCTATACCATATCATATATGAATAAATGGGGGTCACTACACACTTAAAAGCTTCAGTATTTTCCCCTTGCAACCATAATGCTTTTCATGAATGAAATAAAAAAATCAGTGATAATTTTATGTAATGTCAAGAGCTTGACTCTACAATAATCCTTTCAGTTTACATTTTTTAAAAAATCATTAGAAGTAGAATACAGAAAAATAGAAATTAAGCCAACCACCCCCTCCTGTAATTTGGTAGAATTCATAGAAATAAGAAGCACATGAAAATATCAAAAAGAGTACAGTCAATTCATTTAAAATACAACCTATTTATATTACCAACATGATACTCTAAACTAAAATTAATTTCTACCATTAAACTTATATTCTCATTTTGTAATTTGCCAACAAAAAAAGATATTTTCTCTGTAATCAGGGAATATGATTATAAGTCTAAGTAATGACCAAACACAGGTTGAAAATTCTATCAAAATGTCTAGACCACAAATACAATATAAGAAAAATAATTTATTTTGTGCTTAGATTTGTGGTGCCTTTTCACCAGATGCAATGAGCCAGCTCTCCTTTTGGGAGCAGGGGAAAAGTAGGGAGGATGCAATCAAGGAAGAAGGAATTAAACTCTTAACAAAAAATACCCCCAACCTCTCAAATTGTAAACCAGAATTATAACTATGACTTCTAATTTCCTCCATACTTGTAGAAGATTCTGATTCAGAAGAATTAAAATTTTAAAGGATCATCTCCAAAATTAACATTAGAACACAGTAACAAGTAGTAAGATAGTTAACTCCATTGATGTGAACAGGTTTGTGGGTTTTTTCCATCATTTTAATTCTCAAATTTACTTTTATATCTCTAACTTCCTAAAACTCCAAAATTATGTAAATTTAATGGCTGGAAGAGAGTAAAGACAAATACAATAAACTCCACGCAGAAACTGGTCAACTGCAAATAAGGAACTTTTCAAAGTAGGAACACTTGCCAACTTTATGATAGACATGTGAACCAAAATAAATTTGATGAATTGAAAGTGCAGCTTTTTAGCATGGCGGCTTTTCCTTTTTCTGTCCAACAACAACAAAAACTGTTGGCTTCTTATGAGAGCTTATATAGATTAACTTCCTTACAGTACTTATTAAAACAAATGTGGGTTTTCTTGAAACCTTCATACAGTGACAAAAAATATTTTTCTCCCTGTGACTAAGAGGGCTTTGATCTCACTGAGCTTCATAGCAGGTCTTAGGAATGACCATGAAGTAGAAGCTTCCAAACAGAGATTTCAAATTTGATTATTTTTTAAAAAACACATATACATTAATATACATACATACACACACATATCACTACCTTATTTCTCAATTAAAACTGTTGACATTTTGAAACACAAATTGAGAAACTTGTGTTCTTATGAAAAAGCCAGTCAGCTTTTTCATTTTAATCCAGAAATATCAGTCACACTGAAAAAGTCCTGTAAAGCTCTGATAGTGGATCTAGCTTTTAAGACATTACTGTAACCAGTTATCTGCCCTGTCCCTTTAACTAAGGTTATCACCTGTAGCAGAAGGGAACACACAGTCACATTTCTACAAGTGTGTTTCATTGTCTAGTGCATCGGATTATGGCACTAGTGAAGACAGTTTGCATTAACCTAACCAGACTGAACAAGCCAGCTAAGAGCCAAGCAAAGGTTTTCTTCTGCTACCCCTGCTATTAGGAGCAAGGCAAATGGTGAGATGTGATGCCTTAAACTGATGTAGCTAGATCAACGAAAACTCACCTTTCAGAGCCCTCATGCTGGGGGCTCCAAGATTAAATAACCAAAACAATTCAAATATGACCAATTTTCTCTCTTGAACTTCCATGGGCTCAAAATACTGCTGTTCATCATCATCCAAAATGTCAAATTGTAAGTTGAGAACATATAAATAGATTATTGCATCATAACTTGTCACATTCCCTCTAAATACAGAACTCATTTGATGCACCTTCTTTGCTTCTCTTGACAACTCAGTACTGATGTTTAGTAAGTTATAACCACAACCAGTTGATATCCTATCTGAGAAGAAAGGGATGCCTTCAAAGTTTTCTTTTCCTAAATGTCAAGGTGATTGCAGATGGAGTTACAGATTATTCACAGATTTCTTGATATTTCCAGTGCATCTTGAGGGTGGTGCTCTGAACTAGACTTGATAATTACAGTTTTGCCTCTATGAGAGTCCTGGACCTAGGACAAAAAAGCTGACCCAAGTATATAAAAAGAAGCAAGTTCGCAGACAGTAGAAAACTAGGAGGACTTGTTGACTCCCTCGAAGGCAGAGAGGCCCTGCAGAGAGACCTAGACAAATGAGGGGGCTGAGCAATCATCAACCATATGAAGTTCAACAAGGGCAAGTGCTAGATTCTGCACCTAGGATGGGGCAACCCCGGATTTACGGACAGACTGGGGAATGAGAGGCTGGAGAGCAGCTGTGGGAAGGGACCTGATGGTCCTGGTTGATGGCCGGTTGAATATGAGTCAGCGGTGCCCTGGCAGCCAGGAGGGCCAACCATGTTCTGGGGTGCATCAGGCACAGCATCACCAGCCAGTTGAGGGAGGGGATTGTCCTGCCCTGCTCTGNCCAGTTGAGGGAGGGGATTGTCCTGCCCTGCTCTGCACTGGTGTGGCCTCACCTTGAGTACTGGGGGCAGTTTTGGGCACCACAGTATAAGGAAGACATTAACCTATTGGAGAGCATCCAAAGGAGGGCATGAGGATGGTGAAGTGCATGAGGGGAAGCTATATGAGGAACATCTGAGGTCACTTGGCTTGTTCAGCCTGAAGAAGAAGAGATTGAAGTAAGACCTCACCAGGGTCTGCAGCTTCCTCCCGAGGGGCAGCAGAGGGGCAGGTGCTGAGCTCTGCTCTCTGGTGACCAGTGACAGGACCTGAGGGAACAACGGGAACTGTGTCAGGGGAGGTTTAGGTTGGATATCAGGAAAAGGTTCTTCACACAGAGGGTGGTCGGGCAGTGAACAGGCTCCCGAGGGAAGTGGTCACAGCCCCAAGGCTGCCAGAGCTCAAGGAGCATTTGGACAACGCTCTCAGGAACAGGGTGGGATTGTTGGGGTGTCCTGTGCAGGGCCAGGAGTTGGACTCAATAATCCTTGTGGGTCCCTTCCAGCTCAGGATATTCAATGAAAATACCAGGTTGAACTAGTGCATTAAAGGTAGGATGAGTACATAGTACCACTATCTTCATTGAGCATAATGGAAAAACTCCACTGAATGGGCACAAATACTTTTTTGGTTGCCATCATAGCTGTAGAAATATGAAAGGTGAAAAACACCATTGGGCTTTATCAAATTCTGAACTCACTTTGAACTATATAAGAATAATCAACAGAGTATCAGAGAAGTGAGGAGAGAGTAATTAACCTCTGAAAACAGATGTCATCAAGTCTTCTCTTTTACAATCAAATATATGCAAGTTTGCATCAATCTGTCTTGTTAAGGCATGAGTCCCAAGACCGCATAGGGTCTTAATGAACAGATGAACTTTGGAACTTTACAATAACCATTCAAATATTCTTCATAATCTTCAAGACATCAGTATGCAAGCTTTGTCTGCTTCATTCCATAGATGATAGAATTTATCATCAGGATCTAGGAGTTTGCAAAAATATCAGACTAACATTTTTCTTTCAAATCCTGCAGACCTAGGTTCAAAGCTTGCCACAGTTCTGAACAGGTAGGCTCACATGCTCTTGAGACCAATAAAGTGTGATCAGGATCTTTTTGCTTCACTCTTTACAGCATTTTTTGTAATAGAAGGAATATGTAGTAAGCCACATAAGAGCTTTCTGACTATATTATAGATCAGGTATCCAAGTTTGTTGTTCCCAGATTCTTTTCTTTTTAGAAATATTATTCACTCCTCCCCCTTCCCTGCCTCCCAAGAACACAGATACATCGAAAATGTATCTACATTTTGTTCAGTTACTTCAGCAAATTTATGACTGTTCAGAGTAGTCTGATCCCAGTTGTCCTATGTGTGCATTGATTTTGCTTGGAAAATTTGCATGGACATTCACTTACATTGCAACATGCTCACCAAAAGGCAGTACCTTGGTACTCAGAGCAAGATCATAAACTATCTTATTCTAAAAAATAGCAGAGATGTTCTGTCAAATTAAATAGGTCACTGTGGTGCAAGAAACAAAATATTACAGGAACCACAAGTCTGAAATGGATTTCCAAGCAGTTGTGTCTCACCTGTCCTGTTATGAACAGTATTCCTGGAGACAGGTTGTAGCCTTCATCTTTGGAAATATCTGCATGTCAAAACAATGAGTACTTTCAGATTTAGAAATTAATTACTGCAGAACCTCTGTGCAAAAACACATTGCACTGGAATAACCAGAGATACCTTTGAATATATTTCTGCTGAAACTGCAAGTCAATTGTGATTTGCAGCATATCCATGCTGAAAATGGATATACTTGGAAGCTGAGCAAGTATTAGGGACAGTAGCTGGATGAGGGGAGCTGTATTAAAGAAGTATCTGCATTCTTCCATTTAATCTGAAATCTTTCCAAAGCAGCAGCCAGAACACCACTAGTGCTGAAGTCTCCGATGTTACTACTTTCTTGCAAATCCGATGATTGTCTTAAGTCTCAGATTAAACTTTTTCAACAAATGAGTATAATAGGATGATAGCCTAAAAACCTCTAGAACTCCATGTCCTAGCAGATGGAAATGGGTGTCTTGTAAATACTTGTGAAAAGATAACAAGCCTAAATAAGAACCACATGCATGGTTGCTGAGCTTTGTTTTAGGAGAATGGTAACACTCTGTTCTATTAATATTGTTTGGTAAACTTTAAAATCCAAAGATTTCCGATTTATCTTGAAGACACAACATATAAATTACCACTTCCCCATTTACACCTTGTAAGGAATTCAGTTGGAGACTTCATATCCAAGATGGATAAATGTGAATGTACTCCTCTTCAGAACCACAAAGATTGATCCTCTAATGCTGAATTCTGTATGAACCATTTTGATAACTCCAGTACAAACTTTTTGCATAACAATTAAGAGTTTAATATTTTAAAGCTCTAACACTCTTCAGAGATTATTGGGATATGCCCCCACTCATTTGAAATACCACTTATTTGCATTATTTAAATCATCAGTGAATAAATTTATCCCAAATATACCAGTCCTAAGCAGTTATTACTTATTGTCAAACCTTCCATTTTTGAACATCCAAGACAAGTCAGCCAGAGGCCAGTTACAAGCTTATCTTATTTAAGCTAACAGTCAAGACTAGGAATTTTCGACAAATAACACATAGCCATATGCCTAAATAACAAATCTATGTTTACTGACAACTCTTTTCTTTTCCTAGTTATTTTTCACAATCTCTTCAAAGATGTGCTAGTGCCCTGTCCCCCCTCAACCAATAGTGTTGTGTAGACTACAAGAATCTAAACCAATCAATATAATCTGGATATAAGTAAGATTTAAAATTACTTTAATGGCACTGATCGATGACATATCAATAGAGTGAGGACAAATATCCATTTTTAACTTTCTACTCTTTAATGAATATTCAGCATTACTGGCCATGAGAGGTTGTTCTCACCTGACCTCTCCCCCAAACCATATTCCAGTAAGCAAATAATTAAACAACTAAAGAGATCCCTTCCATCACTAGAAGAGATTCCCACAGCACTAGCTCCTCCCCCTGAAGGAGCGACTCAGCAAACGTAAGTCAAAAATTTTAGTCTTGCTGCTTGCTCCCTTACAGAAGAAACTAAGAAAGTAAAGTCATGAACCTGGTATAGGAAGCTTTATAGAACAGAACATAATTACAAAGGCTCCAAAGTAGAGACCAGAGGGCTTCCAGCTGCTGCAGTTCAGAGGAAGGGATTTCCAAGAATCTGAACAGAAACAGCTGATAATTTTTAGCAATCTGTCAAGAGACTTTATCAAACTTCTGGTCACTATGCAAAAAAGGAAGTTCATCAAGAGGGATGTCCAAACTCATTCAGGAAATAAAACAACCACAAACCAAACCAAAACCAAAACCCCTAAAAGGACTATAGGAATCTCTGACATGCCTTAGGATGTAGCACAATTCATAATCTTCATTTTGGTAAAGTTCTGTTTGTTTTCTTAAATATGACAATAATGTAATCAGCATAACTGGAGGATGAAATATGATTTTACAAACTTTTCTGCTTAAGAATGTTTGGTAACTCATTATTCCCTGTCAACGATACTAATACAAAAGAAATATTACACTGGATAATAACAAGAATTGAACTACAGCAAATTATAATCAAGCATCTCTACTTGTTTAAAGACTGGAAGCTGTAATTTAACCTCCCTGAATTGTTTTTATAAACAATATGATTTCAATTTATCTATGAGAGAGATTTTTCTGAAACAAATTCGGGGATTTATCCATGTGATTGTTTTGTGAAGAATTATAGTTTTGTAAACTCAAATGTTAAAAAATCTGAGAAAAACCTGAAGTGTGAATACTTTTGAAATACATAATGCAGCACCTAACTTCACAAGAAAAAGGCAACACACTAACAGTAGACTTAATGAAGACTAATTATTTCATGTATCACTTACAGATTAACATTTCCAATCAGTTTCAAATTCATTTGTAGGAACAACAAACTTTAGAAATAAGGAAATTACTTTAAAATTTATTGGCGAACACTTTTAATCTCCCTTCCAGATGTTGATTTTATTCTGACATCATACCTTGCATTCAAAAATATTTTCAATTAACTAGATCCAGTAACATTTATATAGGATGATAAAGAAAAAAAGTCTGTGTCATCATCTTAGGTTGATGTTGGAGTGAACTTAGTGACTATGAGCTACAGAAATGCTGGGCTTAAACTGTTAATAAGCTTTGTTAATTATACATGCTGTTCTTTATCAAAATTTAAATCCATTATAGAGAAGTGACTGTCCCAGAACAAAATAAAGTCATTTACTGGGTAAGTAATATTATAAATCCTCCCATCCATTTAACAGGTACAATCAAGGGCATATGCTACATGCATATTATATTTAATTTTCTTATCTTAGTTCATGCTATAAATAAAAATAAAATACACTTCTTACTAAACTGAGTTTTAGTTATTTTCTACACCTCCTTACAAGAGCAGGTTTCTGCACTACCCTATGTAAAGCACAACCTGGATAAATGTGGGAATTTGCTTTTATGTTACACAAGAGCACCAAAGGAAAGTAGACACCATTAAAAAATATGCCTCTACTTTTCTTTTAAAAAAAAGTGCTTTTCAGTATTACATTCTTAAAAAATATAAAAGAAAGCAATTTTCCCTAGATAGTTGGAAACACTGCAACACTTTATTGCAATTTCTCTAGATAGAAGAGAAATTTCTTCCCCTTACTTTTCTTAAAACATGTCTGAACATAAAACAAGTCTTTCATCTATAGGAACTGGATGTTGCAAATCTGCTTTTTCTTGGGAAAGCTACACCAGGTGCCAGTTTCATCTATTACATAACACTACAAAATTCAGACCTAATGGAAGTTTGTATACACAAAATGCATGGTACCCAATTCTCACACTCTCCTACTACAGAGACATAATCATTTGTATTTTACACTGTCTCATTTCATCTTCTGGTATTAATAACTGTAATCTTCAGCAAGATTACTATACAAATGACTACACTCGTATTTTAAAGTAAATAACCCCCCTATAACATATTTTTGGAAATGAATGGTAATATACTGGCTATAATTACACATTCTGTCATTTCATTCATTGGCTACATAAAATTAAATGTAAGCAAACTATTAATTCTTAATAGTGTTCTTCTGTCTCTTCTTTGTGGGACTTTTGGGGAGAGATGGGTAATGGGGGGAAAGGGAAAAGAGCTGAATAAGAACTTTAAAGGTAAGAGAAAAAGTTTACTTACCTATAAACGTAGTTTTGAGTTTTGCTCCGGCAGATTCACACTCTTGGGATGGGTGTGTCTGCTGCTATGGGCTCGGAATGAACTAAAAAAAGAAGGGCCCATAGCAGGCATCCAAATGCCCCCTAACTGATCCAATTATTGGAAATAAAAGTTATTACAGCTTCATTTCTCCCTAATTCAAAGAATCCACAGTAAGATTCCAAAGTAGGTAAAATGGATCCTCAGAGGTAAAATATATAGGGGAAAAAACCCCAGAGAAATGAGTAGGTTTGTCTAATTTAAAAAATGCTCCTAATCCTTTTAAGTTCAAAAAATATATATTAGTCTCACAATTAAATGGTTAGTGATGAATGATTTCATGATTTTTCTTGCAAACACCAGAAAACAGTGCCTTTACAAGTAAAAGTAGAACTCCTTAATCTGCTAAGACAGCTGCATCATATAAAAGTGTCTTTGGAGTATTTTAAAATCTAACAATGAACACACAATACTATGTATGGAAGAGCTCAAATTAAAATTTAGTAAATCTGTATAAAAAACTAAAACAATTTGAAAAAGAGTCTCTGAAAAAAAGATGGGTTGCTTTCTGTTTTTTCAAGTAATTTTCAAGATTATCTTCCCTTTTCCTCTTTCTAGAAGTCTCAGAGCTCCTTTTAACATCAATATTTTAAATATTTTTGATTCATAGTATTTGGGAGTTTTAGAAAAGCATGAAAGACCTTGAGGTAGAAACACTGAACCTGGAAATTAATTAAATAATACATCTAAATCTCAATTAACAAGAAGAACTTAATGTAATGTTCTGGGAAAGGTTTCAACTGAAAGTGACTGACTAGTTTTGAATTACTTGACTATACACAAAAATGTGACTACTGACAGTGATTAGAAGAAAGTGTGCATGAAGCTTCATTATTTCTAATTTCTTTAGAAAGGTATTGTTAAGATAACTTTCCTGTCTGACCATTCAGGAGCCACTCTGGGAGTCACACTCACACCACCAGAGACTGTCACTGCTGGGACTGAAGTCCCTTCACAGCAGGCAACTCCAGTTAACCAACGGGTGCCCCGTTTGACTGCCTACAACACCACACTCAGTCAGACAAGTTTCCCTCACCGGCTCGGCCCCAGGCTTCCCGCAGCAGTCCCAGACCCCTGGTTCCTTTGAGTAATTGAATCATGTTGCAGTGACATAATAACAGCTCCAGCTGGTGCCTCCGGGAAGGGACCCCAACAAAAGAATCCCTGGGCTTTGGTATCCTCACAGTCTGTACCCCCGATAGTCTGGGGTTTTCCTGCTGAGTCTCTCAGTGGCCGGTCACCTGTCTGGCTCGGCAGGTCCTCGTGCCCTTTGTTAGGCAAAGGGTCGAGACCAGTTNTCAAGACCAGTCCACGCCTCGTGCCCTGGGGCCCCAGCCATTTCTCACCACCCAGAGCACAATCTGCATCTCCCACTGCAGCTGCACACCGAGCTATCAGCAGTAGCGGTATTCCTCAACAGTATCCTCATGTACCTAAGCAGAAGATGGTTTACTTCTTGTCGACTTGTGGAAAAAGATAATCCCTTTCTGTATTACTCCTTCTGAACCGCTTTTTTTTAAACTCAAATAATCTGAGTCTTGATAAACAATGGAAGGATCTATCTGTGATATTACACATCCTTTCAAAAAAGAAGACCTAGAATTGATTAACAACTTGTATCTGATGAGGGTATAGAGGCCACTGCGAGGGAAGGCAATGGGAATTGAAAACCTGAGTTTTATCATGTTCCGTGGACTCATTTGTTTTGAAGCTATTAAACATAATAGATGCATTAGACTGTAACTTTCAGTGCTAAGTGCCTTGATCTCTAAACTCTTCAATCATTCCTTTGATGAACAGACACAGACAAATTACTTGCAAGATTAATTAATACAGAGAGACTTCCTGGATGGAAAAAGCAAGATTAGAGATGGATTCTTGTCGTTCCACATAGAGGACAAGGACAAAACCAAATTTTCAAATTTTGCACCCCTCTATAATGATGAACAGACCATATAATCCGCTTAATCCAAAATCCAAATAGATCAAAAGGATAAAATTATAAAAACAGAGCTCTGAAAAGCACTCAGATATGGAGGCAAAAGGTCTATATTCTAAAATCTCTCCTTATGCATATCCAATAGACATTAGATCAAATCAGAGAGATTTTGCATTAGTGATTTTTGCACTAAGAATTCCTTTTTCAGAAACCAAAGGCATGACAATAAGGTTCCAGAAAAATACGCTGCTTTTCAAATAAGTCAGCACTTCTAAAAAGCCCTGTATTAGTTTCACCTCTGGAATGGAAACTGCCTCCTTACTTTGAGAGACTTTTGTGGGAGCTAAATATTTTAACAGTTTTGTTAGAATTAGGAATTTATTACAGAAAGTACTATAATTTCCAAAGGACTACAATCTCCATTTCCCACCTCTACCAAAAATTATAAAGGCATCTCAGCATTAAAAAAACCACCAAAACCTTAACATTGCCTTAGGCAAGTGTAATAGTTGCATAAATTTTAGCAAGAACCTCCCAAAAAAATATCTCTGCCTCTCCTCTGGAATAAACAGTTCCACCACACTAATGGTTCCCAACCTCAGAAAGAACCTGTCATATCCATGCAAAGTCTTACTGTTAAAAAAGAAGCATCTGAAAACCTCTGATGAAGCATAGTACTGTAGAGATTTCATGTCAGCCATACAAGGAGCAGCTATGGTCAATTGGCTTCTTCAGCCTGGAGAAGAGGAGACTGAGGTCAGACCTCATCACTGTCTACAACTTCTTCCCGAGGGGAAGAGGAGGGGCAGGCACTAATCTCTTCTCTGGTGACCAGTGACAGGACCTGAGGGAACAGCTGGAGGTGTATCAGAGGAGGTTTAGGTTGGATATCAGGAAAAGGTTCTTCACACAGAGGGTGGTCGGGCACTGGAACAGGTTCCCCAGGGAAGTGGTGACGGCACAAAACTGACAGAGTTCAAGAAGCCCTTGGACAATGCTCTCAGGCACATGGTGGGATTGTTGGGGTGTCCTGTGCAGGGTCAGGAGTTGGACTCAATGATCCTTGTGGGTCCCTGCTAACTCAGGATATTCTATAGTTCTATGGTTCTACGAGTCTAAAAAAATGACACAAGAGCTCACTAATCTTCTATCAAAACTTGTGAGTATAATTCTACTCAAAGTAATTTATGGAAGACAACAACACATGCCTACACAGAAAGTGTAGTGTGAATGTAATATGTATTCCTATGCCTCAATTACAAAAGCAGCAATGCTTTCAAAAGCATTTCAAAAGCATATGCTTTCATGCAGATTTTACCATGTGCTAGCACCTAGAGTTAGATCTCAAGAGGGACACTTGCTATGTACATCATCAGCTAGCACTATACGTTCCTGTTCTAATTAGATTGAGTGCATGCTACAAGCATGCTCTTTTCTTGACATAATGTGATCTGAATTTACAGTAGATGTACTAAAATGCACAAATGCCAGGCTTTTGCATAAATACAGTAAGCAACTTGACAAAAATGAATGGGATATTTTAGAGCTACTGGATATTTTTCTAACATATTCCCACAGGAACAATAGAGGAAGCTTCTTCCTGCAGTCACATCAAACCAAATGACTATAACTAGAACTATCCCTCAGCATATCAACTTGTAGACATAGTACAAACTTACAAGCAATGGCAAAAGTGTTACCAAAAATAAGAATCATATTTCTCCAAGGTAAGAATTTTTCAGGAAATCTGTCCCAAGACTGCTAAAAAACCTTTTACACAATACTATCAATTCACGGCTGAAACCTCAGCAACTAAAGTGAAAAGAACTGCTGTCTGGCATAGGGGCAACTTACTACCAGTGAATAAATGGTGGTCATTTGTCCCAATGCAAGGCAACAGCTCTTGCACCTGATCCACAGCAATTGCAGGAACTCAAAAAGAACTGAGATTTGCCAGACAATACAGGTAGAAGGGAAGCATAAGGTTGGAATCCTTAACTGGTAAGATGGATATTGAACAGTGATGAAAGGGAGAGATCACATTCTATAAAAATCATTTCCTTCCCCAAAAGAAACAAATCAGTCTGCCCATGGCTATGTAATTATGGTTAACAAACTTCACAACTCATGTTCACTACCTCCTGAAAGCCAGAACAAAACAGTAAGAGTGTTTTAGTCTCACTCTAAGTGTTTGAAGATTGCTGTGCACCATCAAAAACACAGTGCATTTTTTGAGATGCTTCTTAGCTAAAATGTGCTGGAAAATCTACTCAAAGTATGGGGATATAAAAGTAGCTTTTTAAGTAGTAGAAAACAAACAACAAGCTCTCCATAAATAAACTTAAAATTAGTAGAAATGTAAGCAAAGTAACCAATTTCACCATTTCATTAAATCAAAATTAAAGGCAGTAGAGATTTCTTTTAAGGTGAGCACCCATTTTCTTTGTATATTCACAATGTTTTCTAACAAGACTTGATTTAGTTATCAAATGAGAAATACCTAAAAAGTTAAACCTTTTAATTAACTGCAACAAGAACGTTTACATACACACAAACACAACACTCTCATTCTCTATCTTCAGGCATCTTTAAAAACAGAAAAAATTATCTTTGAATAGGGAGAAAACTTGCTCACTCTCTGCTGGTTAAACATCCAAACCGTATGTAAATTCAGTTGCCTCCATGCGAGTATGTCCAACATAGACCATTTTTACCTATGAACTTCTAAAATCAGAATTTATGCTGTTTTCCACTCTGCAAATTTTTATTGGGAGTATCTAACAAATTAGCATTCAACTATAAAATAATTTTTTTTAGAAGTAGTTAAACAGTGCAGAGGAAGCTTCTGAAAAATACTTATGCTAACCTATCACTAGCTACATTAAAAAACACATCTTCAATATTTACATGAGGGTTTGCATCCACTTTTGATATTTCTGAAGGCTTAGACCTTCAAACCAGTTAACAACAAAAAAAAAAAAAGAAAGAAAAAGAGAAGTAGGAAAAAAGGAGAAAAATTTAGAAAAAAAATCAAAGGAAAAAAAAAAAACTAAGAGGATAGATTGATAGATTCAGTGTAATCAGTTAAGATAACCAATACAGCTACTGAAGTGAAGAGCAAACATTTCAGAGGCTTATCTGGTTCTGTGCTAGAGACCATATAGATATATGGTAGATCTCTAAAACTTGTAAAGCCTACATAATAATGAATATCCAGTTGAACAAACACTGGAGACAATATAATAGTATACATTACCCAATCATTACAGTGCCTTTAAAAGAATAGATATGATTTTAGTCTAACACCTCCTTCTCATAGGGTTCAAATTGGGATATGAATAGAAATGGCATAAAAGAGCTTTCCTGTATTTTCTTAAATTAATTTTCTTAAATTAATTTTCTTAAATAGTTAATTAATAGTTCAACTACCAAAACTTATTACAAATTTTTATTTATGGTACTGATAAGATTTTAGAAACTATAAACAACATCCATTGTATTTCGCTCAGTCTCATGGTTCAAAATAAGGGTAGCTTAAAAAGAATTTTGAAACACAAGAGCTTCCCTTTCCATCCATTAAGATCCCAAATAAAGAATGCTAGATATTTTAAAAATGTATATATGAGAAATTACAATTCATTGTTTTAAGGGGAATGGTGATGAATATCGTAGAACCACCTACACTGAGTAAACAGAATTGTACTATGTGACAATGACAGGAAAGTTTATATATGGGGTCTATATGCATATATATATACTTTTATAATATATATAGTGTATACACACACACAATCCTTTTACCTTTATCTTGCACTTCTTTTGAAAATCGCTCCCTTTCAATAGCTGATTCACGTTCTATCCGCTCAATTTCAGCCAATGCATCCAATTCTACTTCATCATATGACGTTATAGCTCCTTGTTGCGAAACCTGTTGCTGTGTCTGTACCACAGGAGTTTGAGGTTGTTTTGCAGCAACTGAAGTGTTCTGTTGTAAAACAGGCACTTGTTGTGCCTGAAGGAAAGCTGTCTGTTCATGCTGCAGCAAACACTGAGCAGTGTTTAATGGGCGGTTAACATCCTGTGGAGTAACGGGTGTTTTAGAAGTCTGTCCTGGGTACTGCACATTAAAAGGAATATCACCCTCTGACACACTGCTGTTTTCCAAACCAGAAAGCATATCATCCTGCTGGTCCATATCCGAAGATCTTACACGAGACAGTCTTAATGTAAGCTTAGTAGAGTCCTTGGAAGGAGAGCTAATGATATCATACATTGCAGCTTTTTCAGTCTGGTCTTTTTCATCCTTGCCTAACTTCATTTTCTTTTGTTTCTTTTGCTTTCTTTCTGGAGAATCTAACAATATGTCTGGGGGAACATCTCTAGGTGATGAATAAGGTGGAGGTTGAGATTGTTGGATTAAAGGTTGTCTTGATCCTAGAATAATAATTCAGAAAAACTGAACAGTTATGGTGTTCCATGTTTATATAAAAACACACTAAATATAACCTACATAATTTTAATATGTATTTGTACATATATCTGTGTTCACAAAAATTCTAAGTGAGATTGGCAGGAAGCACATCATTCCTAGATCAAGATGTAATTCAGATAGTTGCAGTGCATTTCCTAGGAATTTTAGCAGTCCACTGCAGGTAGATAAGGGATCATTTCAGAGAAGATGAAACAAAAAACACACCACCAAAAAAGACTACATAAAAACTGTACCTGCATGTTTAGAATATCAACTATTAGAAAACAGTCAATGGAAGCACGCTGACTACAGAAAAAAGAAATATCAAAAAGATTCTTAATAAGGTCCAGTGATGAAGACTTAATGATCAGTGCATAGGCATTAGCCATTTCACCCACACATTTTTAAGTATCCAAATATTTATATATACATATATATGATCAAAACATACAAAGCCTCCTTAACTTTCATTCTGACAGTTCATTTTCAACTTTTGTTTTTTTGGGGTTCTTTTTAAATTTCAGGTAAACTCATTCCAACCTCCCCCACTCATTGCTATCTAAAAACCATTAATTTTCTAAGAATATTTTTTTATCATTCCCTGCCTCATCTCTACTCTTTTTTTCCCTTTTTTTTCTTAACATATGAATCTCTATTTCTACATGCACCCATTTCAGGCTATCGGTACATCTAGGGAAATTTTTAAGAGAACATTTTTTATTAAAAACAGTCTTCAATAGTCACATGACATTTTTTGTTCCTCAAATTAAACTAGCTCCCCATAACTGTTAGCCCAGAAAAAGTTTTGAAAAGCAGAGAAGCTTTTCAACTTGTCTCAGTTATAACTGAGCTATAATTTTTGGCTTAAAAAGGAGTACTGGTATGGGAAAAAAAAAAAAGAGCCTATTGCCTGGACCAATAGGGGCAGCCTCCTCTTGTTAAACAAAGCAAATATTTATCCAATCCCATTCATCCACTGAGGAATATTGATCTTCAGAAAGCAGTGACTGAGATTATTATTAGTCATTCTGTTTTAGGTCACCATAGGTCAATACTTCTAACAACACTCAAAAACTAATTGAAATACAAGTCCCCATGTACTTTATTCAAGATATACCACTAAACAAGAAAGTAGCTTTATTCTGAAGTTCAAATTTCTATCATATATTTTAAGAAGTATTAAGAATCATTAAGCAATGTACTGACCTGTAGATGAACAGGAGAATGGATACTTCTAGCAAAGCTTCAATTCATATAAAAGGTGTGCCTTTACTGATGACTTCTTTGTACAGACTACTATACCTATTTTCTCTCCCTAGTACATTCTGTGAAAAGTCCTATAACTTCTGCATGTAGAGAGCAGGGTATGAAATGGGTTTATCTTACTCTTTTTCTCGACCATCAGCAACAACTCCATATTATGCCAATTAAATCCACAATTTTTAGAAGCCCTGTTTTGACTCATCCTGATTCCCAAGACCTTTTCATTACTCAATTTCCCCTCTTCAGATTAGATACCACACTCAGTCACTAGTACTGAAGACCTGGTTACACCCTATGAAGATCTCTCACTTGCCTTCAACCAGATTCCTATTCTCGTGATGTCCCCTCCACACACACACACACTTCTAATTACTGTCTCTTTAGACAATAATTTACATCATGTCAGTATACTGTACAGCAGAAACTGTTTGCTACTAATTTTTTTATAGCAATGACTACCACTCACTGGAAATACAGGCTGCATTTTTGTTTCTATAAATATTAGAGGCAGCTCAAAACTTTTCAAAGAGATCTTACTGACATCTTACTCTTGAATTATCTCCTAAATAAATACTTAAGAAGTTGCAACAATGGAACATTTACTGTTTTTCACAGCTGCACTTCAAATAAAGGAGACATTTGATTCTCCCTTGTCCTAAACATTTAAGTAAATTTGACAAGACTTATTAATTGTATTCGTATGGTATTTCTCATGCTGAAAAATAACACTGCATCAACAGATAAGGTGGGTTTTTTTATCTTTGGGTAGACTTGAGGAAGTCAGAAGGCATGGTAAGTGGCAACAGCAGCAGCAGTGACTTTGGCATATTCAAAGGGCTCCAGGGAGCACTTCGAACGGGGTGGGCAAACAGGGTGGGGTGCAGCAGTTTGCACGGCAGGCCGCATGGGAAGGGCTCAGTCCCCCTATTGGCTCCAGAGCTCAACTGGTGGTCAAACGCCCTCTCAGGAGGAGCCCGGGTATGGAAACCACTCAGTGGGCACTCATGTCCTCTGCAGTCACCAGAAAGGATGTGGCAACACAGACAAAACCATGCAGCTGTCCAGGTCTCAGGCCGCAGGGAGAGCCAGAGCCTGGCACTATAATTGGAGAGCAGTAGAGACAACAGCTGGGTGAGGTGTGACAAGGTGGGCGATCTGTTCAGTCTGGTGGTGGAGCTGAGACGAGGCAGAAAGGTTAAGAAGTATCAGAGACTGAGGAGATCGACTGGTGTGTCTTAGGTTTCAATGTAAGATGTAACCAAAAGTATGCATTCTATCACCATCTGTTAAAACCAGTTGGGACGCTGTTCTTTATCTCTTCCATGACACATTCCTGATAACTCCCTCCAGAGGGATGTCTTTCTGTTAATGGGCTATCAAGCCTCACTGCATGACTCATAAAATTACATCATCCCATTGTGAGATGCTCCGCCCAGGGGGAGGAACCAAGCATTCCTACCTGGATATAATCTGAGGTTTGGAACACCACAAGCAGCCCTTACCTACTGGATTCCCAGAGGACAAGAGCTACCACTGGACCTTCAGGTGAAGACCAGACCCTTCTACAGGAGCACTGCTTCAACAGGACCACTTCATCTGGACTGCTACCACCACACTGACTAACAGGGTGTCATGTATCCTGACTCTGTCAGTGTTCTTGTACTATTGCATTTATTTAAATTCTCCTATTCAATTATAATTCTGACTTGTGATCTTCCACTGGTTTGTTTTCAAACTAGTACATGGTGGAACCATGCTCTGGCCTCCCTGAGACAGGAGCAGCCACCAGAAAATAAACTAGATCAAGAGGGTCCTGTATCCTCCCCTTGCCAGGCTGAAGGCAGTAGATCAAAAGAAAGGGGTTAATGGAAGCAAGTCCTTCCTTGGGGAAACAAGTGAAAGCCCTTCCTGCCCACCTCACCCTCACAGGCACCTCTGGACAAGAGGTGTGAGGCTCTGGATGTTGAAGGATGTCACCAGGAAAATTCCTAGCCTGGTTTGGCCCATAAATTACTACCCATTACTGGTCCTTCACGTGGGTGGCAATGAAGTTGCAACACATAGTCCAAGAGTGATCAAAAGGGACTTTAAGGCCCTGGGATGGTTGGTGAGGGATTGTGGAACACAGGTAATTTTCTCCTATAGCCTTCCAGTTGCAGACAGAGACATTGGAAGAAACAGACAGACCCTGTCTATTAATACATGGCTCCATGACTGGTGTCACCACCAAAATTTTGGTTTCTTTGACAGTGGGGTGGCCTACATGGCACCAGGCTTGCTGGCATAAGGTGGGATTCACCTCTCAAAGGGGGAAGAGGATTGTCAGCCAGGAGCTAGCAGGGCTTATTAATAGGGCTTTAAACTAGATGTGATAGGGGAAGAGGACATCATCAGGTTTAACAGTGATAAGGTGTGGGACGACATGCCATCCCACTCATACCAGTTTAATGCCAGCAAGAGATGCCTAGAGCCTGGAGAGGGATCTCAGGTCAGCAGGAGAGCAGCTGAAGGACAACACCAAGGAATTCCAGGCACTCCAGCCAGTAAGCCAGCTTCATCAGGGGCCCGATTTAAACACCTCTATGCAAACACACAGCATGGGGAATAAACAGGAGGAATGAGAGATGTGCACACACCTATGATCTTACTGGCATCATGGAAACATGGTGGAATGACTTCTATGACTGAAGTGCTGGAATGGAAGATTATAGGCTCTTTAGCCTGTATCAGGAAGGACAGACAGGGAAGACAAGGAGGCAGTGTTGCCCTCTATGTCAGTGACCACCTAGAATGCATGGAGCTCTGCCTGGAGATGGATGAAGAGCTGACCGAGAGCTTATGGGTCAGGATTAAAGGGAGGACAGGGACAGGTGGTTTTATAGTGGGGGTCTGCTACAGGCCACCTGACCAGAAAGACTGAGCCAATGAGGCCCTCTACAGACAGACAGGAGCAGCCTCATATTCACAAGCACTGGTGCTCACAGGAGACCAACCACCTGACATCTGCTGGAGGGACAACACAGCAGGGCACAGGCAATCCAGGAGGTTCCAGGAATGTGTTGATGACAACTTCCTCCTCCAAGTGACAGAGGAGCCAACAAGGAGAGGTGCTATGCTGGACCTTGTTCTCAACAACGAGGGGCTGGTGGGGAATGTGAAGCTCAATGGCAAGGTTCAAGATCCTTAAGGCAGCAAAGAGGGCACACAACAAGCTCATTGCCCTGGATTTCAGGAGAGCAGACTTTGGCCTCTTCAGAGAGCTCCTTGGTAGAGGCCCATGGGACAGAGCCCCAGAGGGAAGAGGGGCCCAAGAAAG
>VZRQ01007583.1:149072-160518 GCA_013397975.1 Machaerirhynchus nigripectus | reverse complement strand
GGTGTGGGTCTCCGAGCAGGTGTGGAATACCACGCGGCTGTGAGGTGCCGTGCGGTTGTGGGTGCGGCACAGGTATGGGGTGCAGCACAGACGTGGGGTGCCGTGCGGCTGGGGGGCGCGGCGTAGGTGGGGAGCGCCATGCAGCTGGCTCGCTGTGCAGGTGTGGGGTGCAGCGCGGGGGGGGGGGCAGAGCAGTTACGGGGTACAGAGCGGGTGTGGGGTGTGGTGCAGGTGTGGGTCACCGTGTGGGTGCTGCGCAGGTGTGGTGCGGCACAGGTATCGGGTGCAGCACAGGTGCGGGACCCTGTGCAGGTGTGGGGTGCCGTGAGGATGGGGTGCACCACACACCTGTGTGCGCGGGCGAGACCCCCGCTGCCGGCGGGTCCGGCTGCCCACCGACCCCCGAGGGGACGCTGCAGGGGTGACCTGGGCCGAGGACGCGCCGGGTGGGCACACGCGGTGACACCTTCCCCCTGTTGCCCTCACCTCCTGCCCAGGCCCCCGCCCCGCAGATTGGCGCCCGCCCCGAATCCCCTAATCCCGGCTCACCCGCGTTAATTAATCTCTCTGTGGTGCCCTCTAATCCCCCTCCCGCGGCCGCCGGGGACGCGGGGGCTCGGGGCAGAGCCTCCGGCTCCAGGACGGGTGTTCTTGGGGAGAGGGAACCGGGGACGGGCAATGGGCTCTGCCCGCACCTCCGGGGCTCTGCGGGGCCCTCGTATTTGGGGCTTTGCCCTCAGCCCCGGCTGAGGTGGGCGCCAGCCGGTCCCTGTCCCTCTGCCTCGGCCGCCGGAGCCGCCAGCCCTGCCGGTGGACACAAACCGGATGGAATAGTGTTGGAATAGGAATAGGACATGTGCCGGAATTCATTCCCAAAAAATGCTCTTTTTGCTCCCGGCCGCCCCGGCGCGCCCTGCAGAGCGGCCCCGCGCCCCCTTAATCAGGCTGGCTGCAGTGTAATCTGAAATAATCAAATTAGAGAGAAACCGCTAATCAGCCTTGAGCTCTTGGTGTGTCACGGAGCCTAATTCCAGCGGGGAGCGGGGCGGGGGGGCCCGCCAGCAGCGTCCTGAGGGCAGGGGCTGCCCCGGTAACGCGGGGCTGCTGCGGGGAGATCCGGCGGGGCACAGCGGGGTGGCTGCCGGCACCTGCGTCCTCCCTGCGCCTGTGTCCGGCCCACACCCTGCCCGCGCCTTCATCCTGCCTGTGCCCACTTCCAGCGTGTCCCGGGTCCAGCCTGTGGCCATGTCCGGCCTGCGTCTGCGTTCTGCCTGTGTCTGCATCCTGCCTTCACCCTCGTCCTGCTGCGCCCCGCCCTGTGCCCGTATCCTGCCTGTGCCCGTATCCTGCCTGTGCCCTGCCTGCGCCCTGCCTGCGCCCTGCCTGCGCGGCGCTGAGGCTGCTGTGCGGGGTGCTGAGGGTGAGGAGGGTGCAGCCAGAGCACGGCCGTGCCCCGAGACCTGCGCCAGGTGCCTCAAACGCCGCAGTGCCGTGGCTCGGGTGCCCCAGCCCACCTTGCGCTGTGTGACCTTCATTTAATCGCGTTAATGCCTCGAGTCTGCTCTGCAATCAGGCGGTATCAAACCTGCCCCTCCCCCCGGCAATAAAGGGAACGGAGATGGAAGGGGAAAATAACCAAAGATTAAACATTAATCTGCCAGGGCCGAAAGGGACCGGGGTGGGCGGGAGGGGACCCGCTGCCTTTGGGCACCACCCAGGTCGGTGGGGCCTGGGAGAGGCCCCTCGATGGGCTCCCGAGGGCGTCCTGGCCGCTCCCGGCTCTGCAGCGGGCCAGGATTGGAGCTGGGGCGCTGCAGCATCCCCCCTGTCCTGTCCCGTCCCCGGGCAGGGTGCTGTGGGGTCGCGGGTGGTGCAGAAGGAGTCTCCCCAAGACCAGCTCGGAATCTCTCTTTATTATTTAAATCCATTATGTACAACGACCAAAAATAAAAAAACGCTCTTGAATTCTCTGCGATATGAAAACTACAAGCTCTGTACATCGACTGCCGTGAGTGCAAGAGTGGAGGATCATGGTCTTTGGTGGCTAAACTTGCGCCCGCGCGCGGCCGGCACCCCCAGCCCCTCCAGCCTCCCCCGGGGTGAGCACCGGCCCACGAGGTGACACGGCGCAGGGCAGGGGCGACGGTGACAGGAGCACGGGGTGGCTCTGACTCCCGACACGGGGCTGTGGCGTGGGCAGGGTGCGCCAGAGGCGCGGCCAGCGGGAGCTCGGTGCTGTCCGGGCCGGCCCGCGCGCTCTGCGGGGCACAGGGGTGACCGCTAAGACATCTACATCACGCAGTGTGAACACAACCCGGGGACGGGGGACGCGCGGCTGCGCTGCAGACCCCTGCCCGAGGGGCTGCTGGGGACACACCGACCATGGGGATGGAGCGGGACGTGGGGGTGGGCAGGGAAGGGCAGTTGAAATCCATGGGGAAAAGGCAGTGCAGGACATCCCCTCTGGCAGGCACTGCCGGGGTTCCTGGTGGGCTGCTGCGCCCCGCAGGCCGGGCTCCCAGAGCAGCCCTGCGCTCCGGACTGCACCCGGCGCGCCAAAACACGAGGGTGGAGAACTGAACACCTCACTTCAATAAGTACCGCGGGGAACAAGACCTCGCCCGCTGCGCCGGGGGTCCGGCGGGCCCCGCTCAGCGGCGGCCGAGCCCCAGAGCACGAAGACAAGCCATGGTTCCTGACTCCGGGAGCGGGAAGCAGCTCGCGCAGCGTGGCGGGGTCGGAGGGAACACTACTCTAACCAGGACTGAACACGGTTGGCCCAAAGCGACACTGGAAGCAGAGCTCGGCTGCTCGGCAGAGCCACGACTCGCACACACATTGCACACTACTGTCTCTGGAGGGGGGGGGCGTGGGGCATCTGTGGGGACCCCGGGCCCCTCTTCGAGGCGGGGGGACCCCACAGCCCCACACGTCACCCAGGTGCTGCCCGAGACTGGCATCTTTGACTGAAAGCCTTTTGCTTCAGTGGCACTGGTGACTGGCATCTCCAGGCAACCTGGAAAAGGGACTGCAGCGCAGGGCAGGGGAGCAGAGCCCGGGCTGGGCAGCCCCCTGGAGCCACAGAAGGGTCCCCCCTGGTGACCCTCTGAGCATCCTCCTGGAGCCACAGAAGGCTCCTCCCAGATGACCTTCTGGACATCATCCTGGAGCCACAGAGGGGCCCCTTGGGCTGACCCTCTGAACATCCTCCTGCAGCTGCAGGCAGTGGAATCCCCCCAGGCTGCCCCCATGCCAGGTGGGGGGGCAGCCGCAGTGCCCGGGGGAGGGGCAGAGCCCTGCCCAGCAGCACATCCCAACCTCGCAGGGACCCAGAACCTCCCAGGCAAAACGGTGCCACAAGCTGGGGAGCGGGGCTGTGGGGCTGCGCAGTGGAGAGCCCCCTGCCCCCAGCGTTGCCCCTTGGCACTCGTCACACCATGGGAGTCCTGCCCGGGACCCCCAGGTCCTGGCACCTGCACTCAGGGACCCACCAGGGCCTCGGGGAAGGGGGACCTGGCCCCTGCTGACCCTGGACCCCTGCACTCTGCCTGCCCGGGGAGCCCCTGCCGTGGGCTCCAGCCTCCAGCCGGGCAGTGGACCCAGGGGGCTGCCTCTCCCTCCTCACCCTAAAGGCAAAGGTGCTGGGCAGAGCAATCTGGGCATCGAGGTGGGCGTGGGGCAGCCCCTGCTGTGACAGAGGACAAGCTGGAGGAGCTGCCAGCGCCAGCTGGCCCCGAGGACAGGCTGCGGGACACGCGGCACAGAGCGTGGGGGGCCCGGCCCCCAAGGGGCAGCTGTGGGGAGCTGAGCTCCCCAGAGAGGCCAGAGTTTGGGCAAGGGCTCTGACCTGTCCTGTGCCTCCGGGAGGAGGGCAGAACTCACAGGTGGTGATGAGCAAGGAGGGGAGAGCCCGGGCAGGGTGACCCCCTCGGGGCAGTCAGCAGAGCCCCCTCCTCATCCGGCTGGGCCAGCTCTGGGGCTGCCCCATGCTCATCCTTGCCGTGCCCCCGCGCCTGAAACAACCCCTCCACCGCCCCGGGGGCTGCCTCTCACCTCATTTTCTCTCCGACACGGCGGGGCTGGTGCTCTGCTTCTCCTGCCTCCTCTGCCGCCGGGATGCCCGGGTCCCTCCTGCCCGTGTGGGTGCCGCCAGGACTCACATGTTGGATGGGAGTTTGGGCTTCCCCGTTTCCACCTCGGGGCTGAAGGCCACGGAGCCCTTGCGGGAGGGACCCGCTGCCTGCCTGGACGCGGAGCCCGGGGACTGGGGAGCGGACGCTCCCGCCGTGGAGCGGCCGGGCTGAGCCAGCGATCCTGAAGGCATCTGCTGCGAGTGTGCGGGCTGGCCTGGGATCCCCGCGCACGGCTTGGCGAGGAGTCCGGCTACCGAGGGCGAGGACCTGCGGGCCAGGTTCCCTGCAGATTTCCTGCCCTGCTTCAAGGAGCTCCCGTCGGCTTGCTGGGCCACTTTGTTGGGAAGGGAGGGCTGGGAGGCAGAGAGCAGCCGGACATCCTGGGTGAGCCGCCCCACCGGCAGGCCCTGGATGCTCCTGTGCTTCACCAGCTGCTGGGGCTGCATCAGGAGGGAGATGTGGGAGCCGGTGGCTCGGGACAGGCTGTAGTGGAGCGTTCTCCCCGGCGGCAGCGCCTGCTCGGAGCTGGGGGACGCGGCGCCCGCCGCTTGCTGCAGCAGCGAGGTGGAGACCGAGGCGCCGCGGGACCTGGAGAGCTGGGGCTGGGGGCCGGCCGGGGGCTGCTTGGCCCCCGCTGGCATCTCCCCCCTCTGCGCCGAGCGCGGCAGGGGCTGCGCCCCGGGGCTGGGTCTCTGGCCCCCGCTCTCCAGCGGCGCCTGGGACTGGACCATGGGCGAGGAAGGCGAGCCGGCCGCGGGCGTCTGGAGGTGGGACTGCGCCCCGGAGGGCGAGCTCACGGAGGAGGGCCGGGAGCCGCCCAGGCTGGGCTGGGAGCGGCGCGCCGGCTTGGTGAGCAGGGTGGCCTCGGGCGAGAGCGGGCTGGAGATGGAGGAGGGCGGCAGGAAGATGTGGGCCTGCAGGCTGTGCTGGTGGGTCAGGGCGATGGCCACGTTGGTGGTGGCGGCGGCCGTCTGCAGGGGCGCGTGCACCAGCGGCTCCCAGATCACCGGCTTCCCGCTCAGCTCCCGGCCCATCGCCATCTGCTGCAGGTCCTGGATGTTGTGGGCCACGTCCTGGTCGTGCTTCACGATCTGCTGGATCATCTCGTTGTTCAGGGGCCCCGAGCTGTGCTCGGCTCGCTTGCGGAGCAAGATGGAGTTCTTCTTCCCTGGCGGGGGGGAGGCAGGAGTGTCACCAACCCTGGGAGTGTGGGCTCTTGGGGACGGTGTGGAGGGAAGGGTGGCAGTGGGGAAGGGACAATAAAACTTCACCAGCGTTCCAGGGGAAGCAAGACCCTGGGAAGGGTCCAGGCCGGAGCAGAGAAAGGGACAAAACAGGGGAGTCCTGACTCCAAAGGGTCCAGGCTGGGGGCTGGGGTCCTGCTTGTCCTCCACAGGCAAGCAGAGGTGAGGACAAGCAGCTGGTCACTGCCGGACAGTGCAAGGCCAGTGCAGTGCAGTGACATTTTCCCAGGGAAGCCTGTCCTATGGCACTGCCTGGATCTCGCTGGGAAGGAGAGAGAGGGCAGGCTCCTTCCCCATGCTCATCCTCATCGCTGGGCACCCATGGGGTCGGGGGGCTGTGATCCACAGGGTGACTCCATCATCCCAGCTCTGTGACTCCATCACCCGTGGGTCTGGGGGCCCGTGGGCCCTGGGAGTGGCTGCAGAGGTGGTTGTGCTGAGCCCGGGGGATCACTCCTCACCTATGCGGTCCAGCCGGTCCATGGCCACCGTCTCGAAGGCCCTGCGCATCATGGGGTACTCCTCCAGCACCTCGTTGAAGTTATCCACGGCCAGGGAGTAGAGGCGGCAGTAGGTGTCGGCTCTCACGCTGGCCGTGCGCCTGCCCCGCGTCAGCAGGCAGATCTCTGCAGGGACACAGGGCTGGGGGTCAGGGTGACGCCCCCATCCATCCCCCTCCCAGCAGTCAGAGCACTGCCCGGCAGCCCTGCACAGAGGCGGAGCATGGCTCGGAGGGAGGGACAGACCCCGGAGCCTGCACAGCCACGGCTGTCTCCTCGGCCAGGCACAGCCGTTTTCCTCCCTCTCCAGGCCATGGAGACACCCGCAGGCGTGGCTGCTGTGAAGGCCTGGCCTGTTTCCCTCCCAGAGCTGTGCCTGTATCCTGTAAACTGGCTCAGATGTTCTGCTCCAAACTCCCCTCCTCCCTGGCCAGCAGCGGGGTGCTGGATGCTCCCTCTGCCCCAGCCAGACAGAACTGGGCTGAAGTGGATGCCAAGCCCTTGGCACTGGGCAAGAGGACATGGGCAGGCAGAAACACCAGGGATGCCCCAGCTCCTGCTCCCGGGCAGCTTTTGGCCCCTACTCCGCTCTCCAGGTCCCCCAGCCCAGCCTCACCGCCAAAGTAAGAGCCATCAGACAGCTTTGTCTCCTTGTTGCCCTTGGTGAGGATGCTGACCACCCCGTGCTGGATGAAGTACATCTTTTTGCCCACGGTGCCCTCACGGATGATGAAGTCCCCGGGCTGGAAGACCTCGAAGCGGAGCTTGGTCAGCATGGCCGTCACGAAGTTGGGGTCCGCGTTGGCAAACAGGGGCATGTTGGCCACCAGGTTGCGGCAGTTGAAGTTGATGATTTCCTGTGGGGCGAGGAGAAGGTCAGTGGGGACATCCCCGAGCCTGGCCCCTGCAAGCACCAGCTTCTCTCGCCCAGGTCACGCTGCTGGAGCGCTGCCCGCACCTCTTTGAGCGGCTCGCTGAGCTCCCCCAGGATGTTCTCCTCGTCAAACATCTTGCCCTGGTAGCGGTGCTCGTAGTACTCGTGGATCCTCTGGCGGGTGTCCCCGGGCAGTTTGTGGAATGACATGTACTGCTCCACTTGCTTGTACTGTAAGGGACAAGGGGAGTCACACAGGGCTGAGCTGGGACCGCCTGCGTGGCCGGACAAGGTATTCCTTCTCCTCAGTGATACAGATACAGACACCCCTGCTCCAGGGCCCTGTCCCAAAGGCCACCGCTGGGGCAGAGGAGAGGACCCCTGTGCTCTCAGGATGCGGGTGGACCCAGGGCAGAGGGCAGGATGGGGCCATACTGTGCAAAAGTGACTCCCAGTATGGACACCAGTATGGTCTCTCTCTCAGTGGGCAGCCTGAGCTCTGGCTCAACCCCGAGGGAGTGTGGCAAGGACAAAGATCCCAAACTCTGGAATCAGTAGGGCAGGGAAGCTGTGCTGAGCTGGTTCTGGAGCTGGACCTGCACGCACCAGGCCCCTTCCCCCAGTACCCAGGCCCTCCCTCCACCACCCCGCTGACCTTCTCCTGGTACTGGCGCCGGGACGAGTCCAGCGACTGGATGAGGGCGGTGGCGTGGCCGATGAACATGGCGTAGCAGGTGGCCCCCACGATCATGCTGAGCATGGTAAGCCAGACATCGGTCATGCCCTCGGGCGCCTGCTGCCCGTAGCCGATGCAGAGCATGTGGCTCATGGCCTTGAACAGGGCGTGCGAGTACTGCTTCCCCCAGGAGTCGTTCTGTAGGTGAGGGACAGTGGCGCTGGGGGGGTTGCTGGAAGGTGCTGCGGGGCTGAACCCCCCAGTCCCAGCTCCCTAAGCTGGGGAGTCCAGAGACGCAGCAAGAACAAGGTTCCTCCAAGGCCAAAGGGATGAGCTCTGCTTCAGGAAGGGGCACTGGGACTGTGTGAAGCCCTGAGCAGGCACCAGCCCCTGCTCTGGGGAGGAGGCAGGGACCCCAGTGCCCTGTTCCCTCCCGGAGGGATTCCCTGACTCCAGCAAGGTGGGCTGAGATGGGAAGGTGATGCAGAGGTTCCCTCTGCCCCATGTCACTGCTGTGACCACAGAGACACTGCTCGGCAGCACAGGTCTCCCAGCAGCTCCAGCCTTGTGGTAGGAGACAGGTAACCAAACCCTCTCCCACCACGGCAGATCCTGACTGGGATCAGCCCTGTCTGGGCACTCACCACCATGTGGTTCTTGGAGACCCAGCAGTCCTCAGGGAAGTCCTGCAGCATGGGCACCAGGAACTGCAGGCAGCCGTCCCAGTGGCACAGCAGCAGCATCATCCCGATGAGGTTGAAGATCCTCACCACGGCGCTGGCCAGGTCGTACGTCATGTGGAAGATCTGGGGAACGGGCAGGAGTGGAGCTGCAGAGAAACTCTTCTCCTAGAACAGCCCTTGGAGCCCTCTGCCCTCCAGAGAGCTGTACCCTGTAGCTGGGGACCCCCGACCTGGCCTGGACCCTCACCAGGGGACCCCCAAGGGGTTCCTCACCTCCTCCCACTGGTGGATGTAGCGGATGAGGCGCGAGAGACGCAGCAGGCGCAGCAGGCTGAGGATCTTGGTGAAGCGCACGATGCGCAAGGCCCGGGCTGTCTTGTAGACATCAGAATCCACCTGCGTCTCCAGGTCAACGATGAGGAAAATGTAGTCAACGGGGATGGAGGAAATGAAGTCGACCAGGAACCAGCTCTTCAAGTACTTCATTTTGATGGTGTGAGGGTCAAGGATGATCTCCGTGTTGTCCTCCACCACGATGCCTGTCCGGAAGTTCAGCACCAGGTCAGCCAAGAAGAAAGTGTCCGAAAGCACGTTGAAAACGATCCAGGGAGGGGTGTTCTCGTCCTTGAAGAAGGTGATGCCCACGGGCAGGATGATCAAATTCCCCACCATCAGGAGCAGCATGATGAGGTCCCAGTAAAACCTGCAGGGTGGGAGTGCAGGGGACAGAGCGGGACAGGGAGGGGTGGGGAGAGGCAGGACACGGGCAGTTAGACAGCAAACCCAGGATCAAAGTTAGGGTCTGACAGGGTGCAGAGAGGCAGGCGGGGAGCACACACACACACACACAAACACACAAACACACACGTGCCTGCCCACACACGGGACTAACACCCTGCTGCTGCTTGGCTAGGGCAGATGTGAGCAGATGTGTGAGGAGAGGAGGAATTCGGCTCCGGGCCAGGGGCCCGGCGGTGCAAAAGTCACCCCGTGTGGGAATGGGGGGCTGTAGGAGCTTGCCTGTCTACCTGTGCCCCCACCCCAAAGCTGACATGTGCCCCATGGAGAACTCAGAGAGGACGTGGGCTTTGCTCCCTTGGAGCTCCCTGTCATCCGCTGTCTCCCCGCCACCACCCGAGTTGGCTTAGCAGGATTTGGGATAAGCCTTGCTGGTTATGCAAACCGAGTGCCGAGCTCCTGGGGCGGCCGAGGAGGATCGGGGAGGCTGTTGTGGTGAGGCAGGCAGCAGCCAAGCAAGGACAGGCAGTGCCGGTACCAGGGGAAGGTGGGAGGGATGCCTAACCCTAAAGGAGCTGCCAGCATGCACAGGGCGAGGAGCTGCACTCTGGGCCTGCAGCACTCATCCACCTCCTTTTGCTGAGAGTGGACGAGCTCGGAGGCTTTGGAGGGGAAGGCGAGAGATGCCGGGAGCAGCTGGTTATGTCAGGACACCCAGCAGCCCTGGTCACATGCCAGTGCCACTGGGATGTTCTCACTCTTCACACAGACACGTAACGCCCTCCTCCACCAGGCTTGTGACTCCTTCACGGGCCCTCGGGAAAGCAAGTCCAGCTCCCACCTTCAGGTGTCCCCAGGCATCCCCTGTTAGTCCCAGCCCTGATCGTGGGTGTAGACTCAAATCTCCAAAGGTGATTTCAGGGCAACTCGTAGTGCCCAGCGGATCCAAACCAGCTCGTTCAGGTGACAGAAGCCTGTGGGGATTTCCCACCCCATACCCGTGGTGGGGACACAAACACTGAGCTCTCTGAAGGTGAGGGAAGGGAAGGGAAGGGAAGGGAAGGGAAGGGAAGGGAAGGGAAGGGAAAGGACATTGAGGTGCCATTAGAGGCTTCTTCAGAGAGAGAGCACCAGAGCCTGAGGGGGGTGAGGAGAGGCACCCTCTCCTCAAGGACCCACCCCAAGGTCAGGAGTGATGCCAGGTCCAGAAACCACCCCAGGGCTGGGAGCTACCCCAGGGTCAGGAGTGACCCCATAATCAGGAGCCCACCCCAGGGTCAGCAGCCTCTCACAAATTAACACCTTGCTGCTGGCCAAGGTTTCCTGGGCAAGGTGAGGAGATGCAGCTGATGCAGAAGGGGCCTGACCTGGCTGAGGAATTGCCTGCTGCACCTCCATGCTGTGCCCTGAGAAACACCGTGTGCTGAGCAGGGAAACTGCCTGGCCCTGTGGCTGCAGCCCAAGCCTGCCCGGAGCTCTGGGTTCAGATTTAGGCTTAAGCTCTTTAGGACAGGCCTCGTCCTTCACTCCGTGTCAGACCGAACACTCGGGGCCCTGATCTCCATGACCTTTATGTATCCCCCTAATGTGATAAACACCGGAGTAATCCCCCTGTCTGTCCACCTACCAGCTCCCTTCATGGCACTGCTCGCAGAAGCTGCTCCTGCCGAGCTCAAGGCTCACAAACTTTGGGATGGCTTCCCTGGGAAAAGGGCTCTCAGGGCTGGCAGCCCTGGGTGTCCTGCTGGGGTGGTGCAAGGGACCGGGTGAGTGGTTGGGGCCCAGTGGTTAGGGGAGATGGCTACAGGTGCCAGGGACCCACACCGGTTGCTGACCCCATTCTGGGGTGCTTCCCAGGCTGGGGACATCATCCATGTCACAGCTTGCTGCGGGAGACGACTGCCTGGCAGCTTCATTCCCCGTGGAGAAAGCCCACCCTATATGACTCAACATCCCCGTGACACCCAGTTCCTCCCACATCATCCATCCCCGAGCTCCCGCTGTGATCCCGGTGACACCGAGAGCCAGGCCCGGCTCCTCGCTGGGTGACCAGCTCTGCTCCAGCCGCGGGGAGCCGAGTCCCAGGGGGATGAAGGCTCCTCACCGAATTAAAAACAGCATCGAGAAGGGCGGGGGGAGCTGTAAGGGCAGGCAAAGCCCAGCAACCCCTGCCTCCGCCTCCGCACGCCCGGGGCCGGGTCAGCGGAGCTCCGCGGCTTGGCGGAGCCGGGCTGCCCCCGGGCACCGGGAGCCCCGAGGGCCCCGGGAATGGTGCAGGACAGAGTTGTCCGTGCGGACGGGATAACCCCAGACGGGAAGAGGCTGGGACAGCGCGGCCCCGGGCTTCGGCCGTGGGCAGCCGCCTCCCCGGGCCGGTGCGGAGCCCCGGCTACCGGCACTTGTTGCCCCTACGGTGTCGGGCGGCGGGGCCGCGCTCAGCACCACGGACAGCGGCGGCGGGCACCGGGCCGGGCAGCGGAGCCGGAGCGGGGACCGGTGCGGGGATGGGGGTGTGTGTCGGTGCCGGGGCGGGGGTCGCGGGGCCCGGGTCCCACCTGAAGTCGCTGTAGGGATGGATAATCCAGGCGCCCGCCGACT
>VZRQ01007583.1:104342-121919 GCA_013397975.1 Machaerirhynchus nigripectus | reverse complement strand
CTTGAGTCTGCTCTCAGCTCCAAGCATGCGCTGCCTGGCTGGGGCTGAGCAGAGCCCGGGTGCGCTCCTGCTGCCTTTGGGGACAGGTTTTAGGACCTAGCAAGTGGCTCAGGGTTTACCTGGAATGCAGATGCTCTGGGTTGCTGCATCAGGAGCGGGGACAAAGCACTTGGACACCCCCCTGGATGGAAGGGCTGAGCAGGGAATGCGGCCAAGCTTCAGCTTTCTGTGCTTTTCCTGCCAAGCTGGGGCCACTCGCAGCCTGATGTCAGGCCAGGGGCCGCGTGGGTCATGTCTATCCCAGACCAAGGCCCCTGAGGCCGGGGCTGGAGGCAGAGCGAGCTCCAGGAGCATTGCAGCGTGGGGTCTCAGGGTCCCAGCCAGCTCTGGCTGAGGTCAGGGCAGTGCCAGCTGCTCCTTGGGCTTTTCTGGGACAGGGCTGCTGGCCAGGCTGCAGCAGCCCTGCCTGGAGCCTGCTGTTCCCCCTGGGGACTGAGCCGAGGGGTGAGGTGAGGAGGGTGGGGGTGCACCAGGGTCTCAGCGCCCACCACAGTGCTGGGGTGACTTGAGCAAGCGGGGACAGGACCGGGAGTGGGTGCTGAGTGTGGGCGCACCCAGGAAGGAGGGAGGGAGCTGGCAGGGCGTGGGAGCAGGAGATTAGGGCAGGGAGGTCACGATTTCAGGGCTGATCCGCGCAGGCGGGATGTGCCCGCGGGTGCTGTCAGGACTGACAGCCCCGATGCTGCGTGGGCTGATTCAGCCCAGGCGTGGTCAGTGAGCGGCAGTGTCACCGCGGGACACTGGCACGCCACGGTGCCACAGGGATGCTGCTCCTGGGACCCCGCAGCTCCGGGGGGTGCCGCCAAGAGTCCTGGGGAGAGCACCCTGCTCCTGCCCCGAGGCTGTTTGTGTTTGTCCACAAGAGGGAAATGTTTCCCCAGGATCATAACTCCGGCGAGTCCCACTCCCAGCACCCCGCTCTCAGCATCCCACTCCCGGTGCGGGGCTGCTCCTCCACCTGCCTCTGACTTACCTGCGCTGGTGCTAACAGCTGGTGGCCGGATGCTGAATCACCCTGGTCCACGTGCCCTCGTCCCTGCGCTCGGCTCGGTGCTGAAGGACCGACTGGCTCTGGGATAAACGCAGCGGGGGCGAACCCTCCGACGTCGCTGGGCTTGGCTCATTAATTCTTGTGCAAAGCCTTGGCTTGTTTGGGGCTCACAGTGGCTGGGGGGTGCTGGGGTCCCGCAGCAGCTGGCCTGGAGCCGGTGGTCCCCCCAAGGACTGTGTCCCCACGTGCTCCGGGCCGGGGTCCCACTGCCGGGAAGGAGTTGCTGTGATGCTGCGCTGAGGCTCTTTGGTATCGATGTTTACGGAGTTGTGACCTCCACAGAGGTGACTCAGCCCAGCTCCGTGTCCCCTGGGTCCCCACCCACACTGTCCTGGCTTGGGGACAAAATTCACCCCCTGGCTCCTCCGACATCTCCTTTGACCCCACGTCCTTGACCCCATCCCGGAACGAACCCACCTGTGCACTGGGAGGGGCCATCACACGATGCCAAGAGCCCCCTGCGACCCCCACGAGCTCCCCGTGTTCAGAGATTGGCCTCAAGAAGCGGCTTTGGGGGTCTTGGTGGGGCTGCCCGGTATCTGCCGTGCCAGCGGTTCCATGCGAGGCGTTGCCCGGCCCCTGGGTCTCACTTTTCCTGCTCAGCAGGACGCTCTTATCAGCTGGTGTTGATAGGGCTGAGCTCCAGCAGCCTCCGCAGTGTTTTTCTTCCAGGAGCTGTGGGACCTGAGCCAGCTGGGGGGCTGTGGCTTACGGGGGGCAGGAAGAACTGGACCTTGGAATGGGAAAAGGTGAGCGAGGGCATCCTGGATGGCTGGAAGTGAGCTTGGAGGTGGCTGATTGCCTTAGGAGCTATTAATCCCTCCCCAAAATTGGGGCTCGTTAGCCTGGGTGTAGCAGTCTGGTGACACCGTAATCACACTTGGAGGTGGGAGATCCATGGCGCAGCGGGACAGGGACAGGAGCTCCCTCCTGGGGCACCTGTTTGTGCCGTGAGACGTAACCAGGGGCTACCTGGCCCCATCTGCCCCAGCCCCAGTGGCAGCTGCCCCAGGTGTCCCATGGCTCAGCTCCCAGCAGAGGCGTGGAACCGTGGCAGGGCCCAGAGCAGGGCAGTGCTGGCGGTAGGAGGAACTTTGATGAATTGAATTGCCCCAGAGCTGCATCTGATATGCCAGAAATGGAGAAAATTACTCATGAAGTGTTTCTCCACCCATGGAGGGAAAGCTAACGGAGCGGTTTAACCCTGTGCAGGAGAGCCCTGACCTGGTGATTGATGCTCCAGGCCAGCAGAGCAGGGGCTGGGAGCTGTGGCTGGGAGCTGGGCACTCTCCATTCCCTGGGCCACCCCTCTGTGGAGATGCTGAGGATGTCCCCGCAGTGATGGGTATGGGTCCACGGCAGTGGGAACACCCTGGGTGAGGGGACCAGGTAGGGTCTGTGTGCCCAGGGGAGCTGGCCCAGTTCAGCCTTGGCTCGCTGGGCTGGAGGGTCACTCTTGGAGGAGCAGGGAGCGCTCCTGGAGCACCAGAGCTGGGCTTTGCCCCTGGCACGGTGTTGGGACAGCAGGGTCCCCTTTGAGGGTCTGGCTGCTGTTGCTGACAGCTGGAGTGCAGCCCTGCTTGTCCAGGAGCTGGGGTACTGCCCGCTTGCTGCCACTGCTGCCACTGCTATCGCCTTCCCCAGCTCATGCTGAGTTGGGGTGAGTGATGCCAAAGGCATGGGCAGGGAATGGCAACCGCCCCAGCTCCCATGTGGCCACCCTTGCAGTGTCCTCATGCTGCCCTGGGCCATGCAGCCACGTTCGCTGACCTTGCCTGGGTGTCCTGGACCCTCCTATGCTAACTGCACGGCCCCACGGCTCCTGGGGGACAGTGGGGACAGCGGGGTGGCGGGCAGGGATAAGTGGGTGTCCCAGGGTGCTGCTGGAGGTCCTCAAGAGGACAGGCAGCAGTGCCACGAGCCTGCCCTTGGCTCTGCTGGGCTCCCAGGGGCTCCTCCAGACCCTGCCTGACAAAATAAAGGAATCAGCTCGTCCTTCAGGGATGGCAGTGGGTTGTCAGAGCTGCCCCTGTGACACCTCGCTGTGCTGGTCGGACCTTTCACTCCGGCACGGCTGCCAGCACCATGTCCCCGTCCCTCCCTGGCACGGCGGTGGAGGGTGAAGGGGAGCCGGTGCTCCCCAGCCCCACGGCGAGGAGATGCACGGCGGTCCGGGCCCGAGGGCAGGTACGGGCCGGGAGGAGAGCGAGGAGGAGCTGTGGGGGTGGTGGGAGAGGGTGTGCTGCGGAGGGAGGTCTCCGAGCAGCTCCCTGTAAAGGCGAGCTGGGGAGGCTGGAGCTGCTGAGGAGGAGGAGGAGGGCTGGCGGCAGCGCAGGTCGGGAGCAGCTGGGGTGAAGACGGGGGGGGGTGCGGGCTCCCGGCAGGGATGGACCCACCCCAACTCACCTGCGACATGAGGGTGTCTGGGGGGAACGGAGCATGTGGCAGGAGCTCCATGACCCTGGAAGGAGGAACAGGGGCTGAGGAGATGCGGCTGATCCCGCCATCCCCCTGCCTTGACTGAGGGTGTCCCCGCCCGCAGGTGCTGCTCCCCGGGACCTGCCAGAGCTCGGGGAACGCGGAAGGGCCATGGGGGCTGCCGGCATCCTGGGCTGGCTGCTGCTGCTGCTGCTGCTGGTGCCAGTGCCCCGGGTGACAGGTGAGCGCGGGGACGTCGCGGGGGTGGCAGCGGGGCTTGGGCACCCTGGGACAAGGACACGAGCCCAGGGGCAGCGTGGAGCTGGGTGCCCGGGAGGTGCCGGGGTGCGGAGCACGGGGGCAATGGCACCGCTCCGGGGCAGGCGGGAGAGCAGACAGGGACACGGCCCCGAGCCGGCAGCCACCCCCACCCTCCCGTGCCTCCCAGGCGCCCGACCCTGCATCCCGAAGGATTTTGGGCACGGCTCGCTGGTGTGTGCCTGCAGTGCCACGTACTGCGACACGCTGGACCCGCTGGTCCTGCCGGCCCCCGGCTCCTACGTCAAGTACGAGAGCAGCAAGGCTGGCAAGCGGCTGGAGCGGAGCGAAGGGCGATTCCAGAGCCGCCTGCAGAGCCCAGGTAGCGCCGCGGGTGGGTGGCAGTGCCACCGCGGGACCCTCGGGCACCACGGACTGAGCCGGGGTCTCCCCGCAGGGCTGCTGCTGACGGTCAACATCTCGGCGCTGTACCAGCTCGTGAAGGGCTTCGGCGGGTCCCTCTCCGATGCTGCTGCCATGAACATCCTGAAGCTGTCACGGCCGGCCCAGGACAACCTGCTGCGCTCCTACTTCTCTGAGAGCGGTGAGGGCACGGCAGTGTGAGATCGTGGGGTCACCAGAGGTGGCTGTACCTGTCCCCGCTGCAGGGATGCTGTCACCTGGGTGCCTGCTCCGGTGCCACCTGATGTTTTCCCGCTCCGCAGGGATTGAGTACAACCTCGTCCGGGTCCCCATGGCTTGCAGCGACTTCTCCGTGCGCCCCTACAGCTACGATGATGTCCCCGACGACTACGAGCTGAAGCACTTCAGGCTGGTGGACGAGGACCTGAAGATGAAGGTGGGAGGCTGAAGCCGCTGCCGTCGGCACCTTGTCCCCTCCCGTGCCGGAGCTCCTGCGTGTGCTGGGACCCCCAGGACCAGGTGCTGCTGAGCCCCGCACGCCGTGGCAGGGTGCACGGGGACAGCCTGTGGGAGCTGGCACCTCCTCTGGGGCACGTCCCAGCGCATCCCAGCCGGCGCTGGCAGGGTGAGGAGCCAGGACGCTGTTCCGTGGGGTGGTGCTTGCCAGCTACCAGTCCCCGCTGAGGTCCCTTGAGTTCTCCCCTTCCTCCCATGCCAGGCCCTGTGGTTTTGGGGAGCTGCGGCTGGAGCTGACCCGTCCCTCTGCCCCCTCCTGCAGATTCCCCTCCTGCACCGAGCTTTGGCCATGAGCAAGCGGCCGCTGTTGCTGTTTGCCAGCCCCTGGACCGCCCCAGCCTGGATGAGGAGTAACGGGGACGTCCGTGGGAAAGGGACTCTGAAGGGGCACGCGGGGGACAAGTACCACAAGACCTGGGCCAACTACTTCATCAAGTACTGTCTCTGGAACCAGGCTGGGATGGACAGTGGGGGCACTGGCGAGTGGGGACTGGGGGAGAGGGGCAGCACAGCTGATTCTGCCCCCCCTCCTCTGCACCAGGTTCCTGGATGAATACGCCAAGCGCAACGTGACCTTCTGGGCAGTGACGGCGCAGAACGAGCCACTGGCGGGGCTCTTCACGCCCCCCCAGGCCCCCACCATCGCCTTCACGGCCGCACAGCAGCGGGACTTCATCGCCCAGGACCTGGGCCCCGCGCTGGCCCGCAGCCCCCACCGCACGCAGCTCCTCATGCTTGATGACCAGCGCATCCACCTCCCGCACTGGGCCAAAGTGGTGAAGAGCAGAGCCCCTTCCTTCCCCTCCGCCTCGCGCCCTGGCCCCAGGCTTTATTGGAAATGGAGCCAGTGGCCTCTCCCAGCCCTAGAGAGTGGGAGCAAACCGGGTTTGCCAGAGCGGGAGCCGGAGCTGGCTTCTTCAGTAGCCGCCTCCGCGTGTGCCCGGAGGGAGTGAGGACAGGAGGTGGCACCCAGATCCTGGATCCTGAGATCCTGGCGGCGCTGCTGGACACCAGCACCTTCTCTGGGCAGAGTTTTGGCTGATTTGGCTTCTCCCCACAATGCTGCGAGGGCTGTTTGGGGGAATCGCCTTAAATGAGGAGGAAAGAAAGTGAAACATGCTCCTGCCCCAGCCTCAAGGCAGGCAGCCTGCCCCTCCTTTGCCTCCAGCCACGGCACGGCCACAGGGCTGGACCACCCCAGGGGGATGTGGAGGGAGGACCAGGCAGCAGCAGAGCCAGGTGGGGGGCAAGGGGCCCACCAAGGGGCGAACCTGTACCGCACCCGCTCAGCACTGCACCCAGCGAGGGGCCAAAGCCATGTTGGGGTGCCAGACCCATGCTGGGGTGCTGCTCAAAGGGGTGCAGTGCTGCGGGGAGGGGACAAGAGGTGGCCCTGGGAGACCACACTGGCACATGGAGTCCATGTGTCCATCCCCAGGGGCTCCAGGCATGGGTAGCCTTGGGGTGAGGCATCTCCTTTGCTCCCCAGGTCCTGGGGAATGCCACAGCTGCCCGTTACGTGGCCGGCCTGGCGGTCCACTGGTACCTGGATGCCATCGTCCCGCCCGGCTGCAGCCTGGAGGCCACCCACAAGCTCTTCCCGGACCATTTCCTCCTCTACACGGAGGCCTGCACCGGCTTCTTCATGTTCCGCTTCGCCGTGTCCCTGGGCTGCTGGGAGCGAGGGGACCACTACAGCTACAGCATCCTGACGGTACGGCCCCCACACCGCCCGCCCGGGGCGGGGGGCTCGGCCCCGCTCAGCCCCTTCCCTGCCCCCCCAGGTCATGAACCACTTCGTGTCCGGCTGGACCGACTGGAACCTGGCCCTGGACATGGAGGGAGGCCCCAATTGGGTTAAGAACTTTGTGGACAGCCCTGTCATTGTGGACGGCAGCAAGGACGTCTTCTACAAGCAGCCCATGTTCTACCACCTGGGGCACTTCAGGTGGGTCGGGGGGGCTCAGGTGCTGCTGCCAGCCACAGACCAGGGGCAGAACCCCTCTCCTGGTCCTCTCCCCACAGCAAGTTCATCCCCGAGGGCTCCCGGCGGGTGGGGCTGCACAGCAGCCGCCGCTGCCTCCTCTGCCAGCTGGAGCACGTGGCCGTCCTGCGTCCCGATGGTGCCCTTGTCCTGGTGGTCCTCAACAGGTCAGCCCAGGCAGGGGACAGGGGGTGATGCTCGGCCCCGGCTGTGCCGACCTGCTCCGCTCAGCCCCTCTCGCTCCCCAGGTTTGGCCGGGACGTGCCATTTGGAATCCGGGACCCTGCCATGGGGTTCATCGAGACCGTGGCTCCAGCCCACTCCATCCAGACTTACCTGTGGCGCCAGCAGTGACGGCCAGTGCTGCTGCGGGGGGCTCTGGGGGGCTCTGGGGCTCAGCTCTTCCTCCACCCTTTCCAGCACCCCTCAAGGGTGGCAGGAGATGCTGACCCATCGCTGCGGGTGCAGCCCCTGCACGAGGGGCTCCGTGTGCTGCCGGCACCGGGGTCCGGCCGGGGCTGCAGCTTCCCAGCCTCCCCTCCCTCCCGGCACTTCCCATCCCCCTGGGAGCTCCCTCCGCACCGTCTCCTGGACCACGCTTCCACACGTGGCCCCCTTGAAGCCTTCGCGTGTGTGGCGGGCGCCAAGTAAAGCCATGACGCGCTCCCTCCGGAATGCGCCGTTCCCGTCAGTGTTTCCTCTGCGCGCTCGGAAATCGCTCGGTTTTCCTCGGCGGGGCGGCGCGGGGCCAGGGGTACCCCGGGGGCTCCGGCCCCCGTGGCCTGCGGGTGGCTCCTTGTTTATCCCTGCAGCTGGAGCCTCCGCCGCTGCCAGCCCTTGATTCGTTCCATGTGTGCTGTTGGTTTTCCCCAGCCTACTTTTTGGGGGAATTTTTTTTTCAAATCCAAATGTCAGACTTGCTGTCGGAAAGGGAGAGTAAATGATATCAGTGTCCCCATCCACCGAACCTTGTGGAGAAATTAGGCTGGTGCCACCTCTCCGGGGTGGCCTCCGGACAGAACCCCCTCTATTCTGGCTGTGGCCAACGCCGGCCGCAGCCCGCAATGACCTCCCCGTCCTGTTTGCTTTCCCTAAATACCAGTTACAGTTTTCCCTGTGCCTTTGGGAACGTTACCAGCGTCTTTGAAGTACAGGAATGAGAAAGCCAGAGCGCTCCTTGGCCAGTGCCCCTGTGTGAGAGCCACGGAACTGCTGAGGTTGGGGAAAACGAAAAACCCAGAGGTTTAACAGCTGGTTTATTGGAGTGTGGTGTGAAGGTGGCACCGGGCTCCATCCCAGCCCTGTTCGTGGAGCACATCAGCCTGTCCTGTGCTTTTATCCGTGTTCCCGGGGAATGCTGGCCCCAACGGCAGCTGGGTCGGGCTGCCTGTGCTCAGAATCAGAATAGAATCGTGGAATCCTTGAGGTTGGAAAAGGCCTCGAAGATCACCAAGTCCAACAGTTCCCCCAGCACTGCCAAGGCCGGCGCTAAGTCATGTCCCCAAGTGCTCCATACGCATCTGTTACATCCCTCCAGGGATGGCGACTCCACCACTGCCCCGGGCAGCTGATGCCAGGGCTGGACAACCCTTCCCATGAAGAAATCTTCTTTAATATTCAACCTAAACCTCCCCTGGTGCAACTTGAGGCCATTTCCTCTTGTTCTGTCCCTGTTCCCTGGGAGCAAAGTCTGATCCCCTGCCCCGGCTGCCCCCTCCTGTCAGGGACTTGTGCAGACCCACAAGGTCCCCCCTGAGCCTCCTTTTCTCCAGGCTGAGCCCCTTTCCCAGCTCCCTCAGCCTCTCCTGGTGCTTCAGACCCTTCCTCAGCTCCGTCCCCTTCTCTGGATGCGCTCCAGCCCCTCAGTGTCCCTCTTGTCACGAGGGAGCCAGAACTGACCCCCAGGATTTGAGGTGTGACCTCACCAGTGCCCAGCACAGGGTCACTGCCCTGCTCCTGCTGCCATTCCTGACACCTTGGGAATGTCCCCTTCCCAGGGAACAGCGGAGCTCTGCTGTGCCGGGGTGGCACACGTGGAGCCCTCACCGCAGGTGTTCAGCAGTGCCCAGGGACCAGCGTGCAGGGAAATGTTCCGGCCCAGCCCCTCCCTGCTCCCGCCTGTTCGGAACCGCAGCTGCTGCAGGATGGTGCCGTCCTTCCCTCCCTGCTGAAAAGCCAGCCGGGAAACGGGGAGATGCAACACCCCCAGCAGTGGGTGCGAGGGGTGGGGGGAGGCTGGGGGAGCCACCCCCATCATCCCCGCTGGCTGCAGCCTGGGCTGGGGGATCCCGTCTCTGGTGGCAGCAGGAGGAGCAGGGCCTTGGGTGGAGGGCTGTGATCTCCAGCGAGGGGCTGTGACCCCGGGTCAGGGGCTGTGGTCACTGTGTCGGGGTCTGTGTCCCCTGGGTGGGGGTCTGCGGTCCCTGGGTGGGGGTCTGCCTCCCTGGCCACTCTCACCAGCTGCCCCAAGGGGACCCCGCGGCAGCTGCCACTCCCCCCGTGTCTCCGCCCGCCTCCTGTTCCTCCTGCGGAGCAGATGCCTGCAATTAGGAAGGATCCCAAATTAGACGGTGTGGAGCCCAGGCTTGTTTTGCAGAGCATAAACTGCTGCAGCCGGCTCCACCCAGCCCGCTGCGGGCTCCGGCGTGGGGGGCACGGCCCCACGGCGGGGGCGAGGGGACCTCGGCGGGCAGCGCCTGCAGCCCCCGCTGTGCCCATCGCCTGCGGAGCCCGCAGGAGGGGTCGGGGGTCCCTGCCGTGACCGGCTGCTGCCTCTGCCCGTGCCAGGAAAGGCGCTGGAGCAGCCACAAGCGGGACGCAGGTCACGGCGGTGGCACTGGCCATAGCAAAGGGGAACTGCTGCCGGGTGGGGTGAGCAGGGACCCTGGGTGGGCACAGCCAGCCCTTTCCGGTCCGAGGTGTCCCAGGGCTGCTCCCGCGTGGCTCTTCCCGAGGGGAGCAGCGCAGGCCTGGCTGTGGGGGTGATGGAGGCACCTGGGGGGCTGGCGAGCATCCTCCCCTCCCCAGCTTCCCTCTGGCCACTGGAACAGGTTTCAGGAGAGCTTTTGCAAATGCTGTGGTGTGTGGAAAGCTCACTGGAGCCAGGTTGCAAAACCATCCCCAGGCTCCTCTTCAAACACAGAGTCCCATGAGCTGTCCCATTCCAAACTCACCTTTCCTGCTCCGCCAGCCGCGTCACCTCCCAGCAGGCACAGGACACAGGTCCCCCCGCCCCTGCTGCAGAGACGCAGCAAGAGGTGGTTTGGCAGCAGGTGAGTCCCGGGGCGGCTTCAGCGGGTGGGAATGGGGATAGAGAGGGGGATAGGGATGGGGATGGGCCAGCCCTGGGCAGCAGCACCGTGCTGAGGCCATGCCCTGGCCGAGCTGGGCATCGTTCCCAGGCAGGGAGCGGGAGGCAATGGAGGCGGGACGGCCACCTGGCCCCACTCCACATCCCACAAGATCTCGGGGAGCAACCAGACGGTGCCATCCCACCCTGGTGGAGGTCCCCAGGTGTCCTCAGTCTGGCACCAGGGTCCTGAGGCTTGGAGGTGGCTCCTCCTGGGCTCTCACTGAGAGGCTCCTTGCCCAGCGCCAGGGGAAGGACAGGACAGGGTGTGAGCACCTGCATAGAACAGGGGAATGTGGGACTCTCCATGACAGGGGCTTGAGCCCCAAACCACTCTGGCTGGACAAGCCCCAGCTGCCAGGCGTGCGGGATTGGGAGTGTGGAGCTGTTTGCTCCCAGCCGTGGCTCGGGAGGCACTGGGGGTACACGGGGTGATGCAGCCTGGCATGACATGGCACGGCACAGCTGTGGGACAAGTGAGGAGGGAGAAGGAGTGGGAGGGAGTCGATGGGAGGGAACAAAGTTGCCGGGTACAGCCAGCGTGGGCGGCTGGGAGCAGCGGGATGGTGGGGTGGCTCACACCTGGGGGCTGCCCACACCTGGGGGGCTGCACCCCCACCTGGGACATAGCCACAGCTCTTGGTGGGCTCTGGAGAGGTGGGAGGGAAGGTGAGCGCTGGGCTGGAGCAGTGGGCAGAAGGCAGGACAGGCTGAGCCCTGGCAGGTGGGGTCTGGTGGTCCCTGAAGTCCCTGGGCAGGGAGATGATGCCGGGGCTGCCCTGCCCTGTGTCTCTGCCCTGCCCATGTCTCTGTCCCATGCTGGGCTGGGTCAGGGTGAGAACAGCTGGGTGCTGACACCTCACCCTGCTCCTAGCTCCAGAGTGTCCATCGGCATCGTCTGAGCCACTGCAGCAGAGGTGCCATGGGGCCAGGCTGTGCCAGCGTCCTGGGCTGGCTCCTGCTGGCACAGGCGGCCCTGCAGGCCACAGGTACGTGCTGGCACACGCTGGGCTTTGGAGGGTGGCAGATCTGGAGTCTCTCACGGGTCTCAAGGAATGAGCTGGGCTCCTGCCACACCCTCGGTGCCCACCTGGTCTCTCCTCTGCTGCAGGTGGCCGTCCCTGCGATGCCAAGGATTTTGGGCACGGCTCGCTGGTGTGTGCCTGCAGTGCCACGTACTGCGACACGCTGGACCCGCTGGTCCTGCCGGCCCCCGGCTCCTACGTCAAGTACGAGAGCAGCAAGGCTGGCAAGCGGCTGGAGAGGAGCGAGGGGAGCTTCCAGCGCAATGCCAAGACCCCAGGTACCGCCCTGGCTGCCACCTGCTGTGAGAGAGCCTGTCCCACGCAGCGGGGATGGTGACACTGTGTGTCCCCACAGATTTCCACCTCACCCTGGACACGGCGCAGAGGTACCAGAAGGTGAAGGGGTTTGGTGGCTCCATCACCGACGCAGCTGCCATCAACATCCAGTCCCTGTCCAAGGATGCCCAGAACCACCTGCTCCGCTCCTACTTCTCCGAGGAAGGTGAGCCCAGGGCAGGCAGCGCTGCTGGGTGGTGGGGCTGGGGTCTGGCTCTCAGATTTGTTCTGAGGGGCTCGGGGATCTGGAGCCCCAAATACACCTCGGGGGTGCCCATCACCACCTGCCCTGTCCTCAGGCATCGAGTACAACCTGGTGCGTGTGCCCATGGCCAGCACCGACTTCTCCGTCCGCCTGTACACCTACGCCGACGCCGAGGGCGACTTCGAGCTGAGGCACTTCAACCTGACGGAGGAGGACACACGCATGAAGGTGAGTCCTGCAGGAGGAGTCTGAGGGACTGGTCTGCTGCCTGGGTGGGGTGGGACGGGACGGGATGGGATGGGATGGGATTGGGATGGAATGGGATTGTGCTGGGACAGGATGGACAGGGGATGAAGGGGAGCTCCTTCCTGCTGATTAGGAGGGAGAGGACTCATCCTTCCATCTGGGTGGGAGAAAGGATGGGAAGGGACATGACAGGATGGGATGGGATGGGATGGGATGGGATGGGATGGGATGGGATGGNNNGGGAGCACCTTCCCGCCTCTGGGGAAGGAGATGACTCCTCCTGCTGCTTGCACTGGGACAGACCTGGAGAGCTCTGTGCCATCCCGCTTCTCCCTAGATCCCCATCCTCCAAGCAGCCCAGGCGGTGGCCAAGCGGCCACTGTCGCTGTACGCCAGCCCCTGGACCTCCCCGGTCTGGATGAAGACGAACGGAGCAATGACGGGGAGGGGAACACTGAAGGGCAGCCCCGGGGACAAGTACCACCGGGCCTGGGCCAAGTACTTCATCCGGTGAGGGGCCACGGGAGCACAGGGGGTGCCGGGGCTGCCGTGCCTGGAGCTGGGGCTGGCACAGGCGCAACGGGGCCGTTCACCATCTACCCCACACCAGGTTCCTGGATGAATACGCCAAGCACAACCTGACCTTCTGGGCAGTGACGGCAGGGAACGAGCCCACAGCCGGTGAGATCGTCTTCTACCCCTTCCAGTGCCTGGGCTTCTCCCCTGAGCACCAGCGGGACTTCATTGCCCAGGACCTGGGCCCGGCGCTGGCCAACAGCTCCCACCGCCACGTCCAGCTCATCATCCTGGATGACCAGAGGGTGATGCTGCCCTATTGGGCCCAGGTGGTGAGTCCCCATAGCAGCTGTCCTGGTCCCACAGCACTCTCCCAGCCCTGGGCACCAGTGACGCTTTTCTCCTTCCAGGTTCTCAAAGACCCTGTGGCCGCCAGCTACATCAGCGGCATCGGCATCCACTGGTACCTGGACTTTCTGGCGCCCATTGACCTGACCCTCTCCATCACCCATCACCTCTTCCCAGACTATTTCCTCCTCTCCACGGAGGCCTCCACAGGCTCCTACTTCTGGGAGCCCAGGGTGGTGCTGGGTGGCTGGGACCGCGGCAGCAAGTACAGCCACAGCATCCTGACGGTAGGGCCTCGTGGGGGCCACAGACGCACCGGCCACGCTGGCCACCCCCTGGGCCTGCCTGTGGCTCAGCACCATCCCCTGCCCCGCAGAACCTCAACAACTACGTGACCGGCTGGACCGACTGGAACCTGGCCCTGGACATGGAGGGAGGCCCCAACTGGAGCAAGAACTACGTGGACAGCCCCGTCATTGTGGACAGCAGCAAGGACGTCTTCTACAAGCAGCCCATGTTCTACCACCTGGGGCACTTCAGGTGCGTTGGGGCCACAGGCGGCTGGCTCCAGGTACCACGTCCTAGGTGCCATGCTCTGACCCTGCTTGTCCCCACAGCAAGTTCATCCCCGAGGGCTCGCAGCGTGTGGGACTGGCCGTCTCCAAGAAGTGCCGCCGGTGTGACCTGGAGCACTCGGCTTTCCTGCGCCCCGACGGCGCCGTCGTCCTGGTGGTCCTGAACCGGTGAGCGGCTCGGTTCTGATCCCTGGTAAAAGGCCCCATGGACCCTGCTGAGCCCCCATCCCCTCCCGCTTTCCCCACAGCTCCCCCACGGACGTGTCCTTTGGGATCTCCGACCCGCGCGCCGGCTTCATCGAGGCCGTGGCTCCCAGCGACTCCATCCAGACATTCCTCTGGAAGCAGCCAGCCTAGCGTGGCCACGGCCGGCAGGGGATGGAGGTGCCGGCGCCAGGAGTGCGGGGCTGGTGGCAGCTTGGAGAGAAGATTCCAATGGGGCTGGGGCTGCAGCACAGCCCCTGCAGCCCCCTGTGCCCCAGGGGACCTGTTAGACCCCAGGGCTGCAATGCCTGTGCTTTTCTAGATGTTTTCATAAAATAAACAGGTTTTCTACAATCCTGCCTGAACCCCTGACCTCCCCTTGGTGCCAGCTCAGTGGGCAGGACTATGACAGGCACCAGAGGAGGCAGATTTGAGGCTGATGGTACCTCCTGAAACCCATGGGTCCCATCCCTCCTCTGCCCAGATTCCTGGGACAGCCCACGGGGCTGGTGCTGCAGGGCTGCAGGGGACTGTCACCCCAAGGGGTGGCATCTCCCTCCTGTCTTCCAGTGCAGCATCCCCGGGGCAGGGAAGGGCCCAAAGCTGGCAGGGCCCAGGGCCCTGCTGCAGTCAGGACACGCAGCCGGGATTTAGAGCAGAGCTCTGGCGTCGGCAGCTCCAGCTTCCCCCCGGCCAGAGCAGGCGGCTGTGGTTTCTCCTGCCGGAGCAGCCACCAGCCCCTCCAGCTAATGGGAACCGGGAGCGCGGGGCACATACTTCCTGAGTGACGTTAGAGGGGAGCGTGCTCGGGAGGGGGGCTGCACTGACTCATCCCCCTCCCAGTGGGGCCCCTTGAACTGGGCCAGTACGGGGGGAGGCTCTGCAGCTGGCCCAGCACCACGGCTCAGCGTGGGAGCCCCCGGCCACCGCGCCCGGCTGGGGGGCACGTGGGGCGCGTGTCCAGCAGCTCGGCCCGGGGACACTCGGCCACCGCAGCAGCAGGGCTGGGATGCCGGTGGCGGCGGCAGCCGGCGGCCAAACAAGCGAGGGCTGTGTGCCGGCCTGGCCCCGCGCCGCCTTTCCATCCGTGCGCTCGTAAACCGGCAGCGGCCGGCGGGAACGGCAGCGCGGCCAACACCGGCACCAGCCCCACCCCCGGGGGTGGCCCAGGGGACCGCGGGGGCAGACGGAGCCCAGGTGGCCACCCCCGACCCCGCTCGCAGCCCACGCGGTGCGCTCCCAGCTGTGCCAGCTGCAGGAGCTCCCCGGCGCTGGCAGGCGTGGTGGAATGCAAACAGATGTCAGCGCTGGAGGGATCCCGGCTGCTGGAGCGGGGCTCCGGGTGTCCCGCTGGCAGCAGGGAGTGCTCCTGGGCTGGGGACGTGTCCTGACGAGCAGCCCCGGCTGCCCTTGGCTCTGGTTTTGTGTCCCGGCTGTGCTGCCGTGCTCGGGGCAGCCGGGCTGGCAGCAGCACAGAGCGGAGGTGCCAGCCCCACAGAAATGCTGCCCAGAGGGATGCCACAGCGCAGTGATGCAGGAGAGATGTGGGGCTCAGCCCCACAGCTGTTGGGGAAGGGACAGGGGACACTGCCGAGATGCCACTGATGCTTTTAGGTCCCCCCTCTGCCCGGTCCTCAGCAAGACCCAAGGCTGGGGCGAGGGCAAGAGCCGCAGGCAGGACACACTGGTGCCTGCTGCAACACTCCAGCCTGGGCAGCTGGGGAAACTGGGAAAGGCCTCGAGTGTGCTGGGAGTACGAGAGGGCGCAGGCGGAGACAGGGAGGTTTATTGGCGTGGCAGGGACGCTCCCACGGAGAGGGCTGCGGTTCGTGGTGGGACGCAGAGCGGAGCGCCCGCGGGGAGCGACGCTGCCAGGCTCCCGGCATAAAAACAGTCAGTTCCAGGGGCTGGGGAGGAACACGGCTCATCCTCACCCCTCCTCCTCCTCTTCCTCCTCCTCCAGGGCGATGGGCTGCCGGCCGGCCGGCCCCACGCCGCCGCGCTGGATGGAGACGATGCCGCTCAGGAAGGCGTAGCCCAGCATGGCCGCCAGCCCCACCAGCACCGACAGCAGCTGGTTGCGCCGTTTGTGGGGGTCCTCCTCTGCCTCACTGCCATCGGTGCCCGCAGCCCGAGGGGCACCAGTCAGGGGGTCACCTGGAGGGGCAGAGCAGGGGTGTGGGTGGGAAGGGTCACCCTGAGACCGAGCGCCAGCTGGGGATGCACCTGGGGGGACAGGTCACCCCGAGCCCGCAGGGTGAGGGAGGGGATGGCTCTGACCTCCGTCCCAGGGGAAGTAGAGGCTGAGGATGGAGGTGCAGTAGTTGCACAGGTTCTGCAGGGACTTCAGGTGCTGCTGCAGTTTCCCGTTGGGCAGCTTCGCCTTCAGGAGCGGCGCCAGGCGGCTGAAGACCAAGGCGTCAAGGGAGGCCGGCCTGGGGCACAGAGAGCCGTGCCTGGGCCACTGTCCCCACCCAAAGCCACCCAGACCCACCAGCCACCCCCAGCCCCAGCACCCCAGGGGATGCCATGTGGCTCCCCCTCCTTGGGAGGGTGCTCTGGCCCCTGCAAGCCTGCTCCACCCCCAGAGCAATGCACAGGGGCTGCAGCTCCCCTGCAGACCACGGGGGCTCAGCCCCGCTGGGGTGCGGGGGGCTCTCAGGCCCCTTCCCCTCTCCCCCTCTGGCCACCTACGAGTCTCCAAAGAAAAACTTCTGGGAGCCGAGGCGCTGGGAGAGGAGTGTCAGGCATTCCCGAGCTTCCCGGTAGAGCTGCAGGAGGAGGAGGAGGACAGAGGATTGTCACTGCTGTCACAACAACAGGGGGTTCCCCCCTCCTGCTCAGGGGGGCAGGAGGGGGGAACCCCAGACGCCAGATTGGATTTTGGCCTCACATGGATGCCCTGGACACCACCGAGGACCCAATGTGCCCAGACCCCACTCCTCACCTCCTTCTCCAGCTTCTCCTCATCCTCCATGTAGTCATCCCCCCACATCAGCTGCAGCCGCTCCAGGTGCCGCTTGTGCATGGCGTTGGGCAGGAAGAAGTTGAGGGGGAAGGGGATGGTTTCCGCGTACCACTTCCGCGTGTGCTCCACGTAGTTCTTTGCGTCCACCCAGAAGGTGTGGATCTGTGGTGGAGAACAACCCACAGCCCGGCCACGGCGGGGCTGCAGCCAGCGCTGCCAGCACACCAGAGCCCCTGCCCGGCACAGCTGCCCTGGAGACCACGAGGGGCTCTGGAAGCATTGGGGGCAAGGGCAGAGCCCAGCCCAGGCTGCACAACCCACTGCTGCCACCCCCAAACCCCGCTCCCCGCCATGCCAGGCTCCTGGGGTGCTGCTGCTGGCAGCGCTCTCCGGCTCTGCTGGCACACACCCAAGCACGGCTCCAGGGAGCAGAGCCCATCCTCAGCAAGCCCCCCTTCCCTGCAGCCCCCCCGAGCCTCACCAGTACTGGCAGCAGCTTCTCCTCCAGCAGGGACACGAAGGCCAGCGTGTCCGCGCTCTGCGTGGCCGACAGGTCGTAGTCAGCGTTGTACTTCTGCGCAGAAAACGCCACGGTTTGATCCCACGGGACGCACCCGATCCCACCCGTGGGTGACACAACAGAGTTCCCTCCTCCCTGAGGGGTTCCAGGACCCCCCAGGCCGGGGCAGGGGGTGCCCCAAGCTCCCCCGTACCTGTTTCCTGAGGTGTGTTATGATCTGCTGCGTTTTGGAGATGGTGCCCTCGTCCCGCGTCCTCAGCGCGGGCAGGTGCCCTGCGGGCAGGGGGAGCGGGGGCTGCAGTCGCTGTGCCACCCTGAGCGGGTGAGGGGTGCAGGGGGCTGGAATGGGGGATGGACGAAGCAGAGGGAGAGGCGCAGGCAGTGAAAGGGGTCTGAGGTGAGTGGGGGACACAGCAGCGCAGGGGAGGGGGCAGAAATCGTGTGATGGGAAATGGGGAGGATGTTGATGGTCGGATCGGCTCTTTGATGAATAGTTTAATTCCATCTGCTAGAGGTTGTAGTAATCCAAATGGTCCTACAATGTTAGGGCCTTTTCGACCTTGCATGTAGCTTAG
>VZRQ01007582.1:159101-246100 GCA_013397975.1 Machaerirhynchus nigripectus | reverse complement strand
AAAAAAAAATCTAAGAAATGCTTGTGTCTGAACAAGTTTGCATAGTCAAGACTACTTGACCTGTTGTTAAGCTTTATGCCTCAGAACTCTGCTGGGAAACGCTGTCGTCTTCTGCAAGGCTGGAGGTCAGACTGGAAAGCTCCTAAGCCTTGTCTGATTTCTGTGGAGAAGAGCAGAGAGGAGCATCAGACTTCAAGGTACAGGAACACGAACACCTGGGGCTGTGCAGAGCCCTGAGGGCTGAGCGAGCCTGTCTCGCAGGGCCCTGTGTTTGTGTGGCTCGCTGCGGCTCTGCTTGCTGCAAACCCCCACCAGTGCCATCACTAACCCTGGGGAGAGCGGAATGAGTGATGCACCCACTTTCTGCATGGAGATTTGGGGGTCGCTTTGCAAGCCAATGTCAGCTTTTGGCTTTCCAAGAATGATGTCCAGCAGAAGCTGCTCCTTGCAGAAAGGAGAAGGTCCCGAATATCCCCGGCCACTGGCAGGCTGGGAGGAACTGGCTTTAGGTAAGTGCCGGTGTGCAATGACAGGAACGCAGAAGTGGGGATAAACTCTGCGGGTTCGGAGTGATGTTGATTTTGCAGATGTATCTGCCAAAGCCCTGGCCTGCTCGTGTTTGGCAGATACGCATGCGTCTCTCTGTCGCAATAACCAGAAGGAAATGTTACTCAGCCCCACTTCCTAAGGGTCTGTGGTTGAGAGGCAGCCGTGGTCCCACGGCGAGAGGCTGCGAGGGAGACAGCGAGGTACAGGTGTGCTGTGGGGAGTTCACAGGGAGCTCTCACAGGCCAGCTGTGTTCTCCTTTCGAAGGTGTTCCTGCAGCCGGGGCACCTTTGCCATGGGAACAGGGGTTGCGCAGGCTCATCCAGCCCGGCCGGCACAAGGCTGACGCCCTCAGCTCCCGAGGGTGGAGACAGGGCAGGCAGCCCGAGGACAGATCTGTGTCAGGGCAGTGCCGCACGCCGGGCTCTGACAGCCTTCCCAGGGTGCAGCTGAGCGGGGAGGGTCGGACATGCAGGAAGTTGGGGATTTTATTGCTTCTGGGCTCGGCTTTAAGCTCTGCTGGAGGGATACCTGCTTGCACTTTGGCATACTGTAAGTTGTGATTGTATCTGCGTTCATTCATCTTCTCTTGTTGTGTAAGGGGAAAGGTAGAATGAGGTTGTGTTTTGAGTATAAAATTTCCTCTATATAAACTTACTCCTGTTAAGATATAAAAAGCAAATTTACAGTTGCACGAGACCGTGTGCAAAAACGTGAAGGGCACTACCTGTCTTGCCAACAAAATATTTGTGTCTGATTTTTAAGTGTTTCACCTCTGTTTATTTCTAGTTGGGGTTAGTTGGTGAGTGGAAAATCCCAGCATGGAGCAGAAATGCTGGAAAGTGAAAAGGAAAGTAAGACACAAGTGGACAATTTTGTAAGCTCATGTGATTAGGGCAGACTGGGAGCCCCGAGTCAGGGGAGGTGGCAGGGGTTAGCATCCATCTCTAGAGTGGGGACAGGGGGAAGAGAGAAGGGGACAGCAGTGGAAAAAAGCTGCTTGGAAACATCATCTCACCCCGCTTTGCTGCTTTCCTCTCATTTCCCCTCTCCTCACCTCCCCCCTCAAATCCCACCCTGCAAATCCACAAACTTCATATTCTTCAGCCGTGCCAGCAGCAGCAGCACCATGGTGCTATGCAGAGTGGGACAAAAGGGGACAGCCATGTCCAAAAAATCTCCTGGTAGTGCTGGATTTCTTGAATGCCCTGCAATGAGAGAGAAGAATAATTTGGAGCATGTTTCTAGGAACAGGCCTGGCCAGTGTTCCTGCATACACAGTGCAACTGTGGTCTGAAGGCAGCACTGGAACAAGCTCCGTCTGCGAAGGAGACCCGGGTTCTTCCTCACTCTTTGTTCTGGGAGTCTGGGGCTGCCAAGCATTTGTTTTGTGGACCTTTCCACTGTAAACAGCTCCATGAGGGAGCTGCTCCTGTAACAATTTCCTCTCACTGGCCTGCTCAGAAACCCTTGATCCCTGCCAAAGCACGAAGGGCGTCAGAGCTGGATACGTGATCATTTCCAGTTTCTGTTTCAATATCATGTTCAGATTCTTCAGGCAGCTCAGAGTAGCTCTGTCACAGACCCTTGCAAGCTCCATGGCTTGTAGGGCGGCAGCTTTTGACTATGGGTACGTGATCCATGATAGACAATGTTGTAGGGGCAGTAAAGTGATGAGGTATATAAAAAAGTGTTGTCTGGATCCAAAACTGGGAGAGTAAATGGAGAGTGAAGCACAGCAGGAAGCAAAGTAAAATCTCATGAATTGGACGTATTGGTGGCTACCTGTTTAATTTTCTTTCTTTCGTTTCTTTTCTTTCTTTTCTTTCTTTTCTTTCTTTTCTTTCTTTCTCTCTTTCTCTCTTTCGTTTCTTTCTTTTGTTTCTTTCTTTTGTTTCTTTCTTTCATTTCTTCTTCTCTTTGTAGGTGCTGTGTCAGGGATAGAGGGCAAAGCAGAGACTTTACTGGTAAGTGATGATATCCCCTCCTCCAAGTGAGAGCTGCTCTCTCACTCCCCATCCTCAACAGGACAGCAAGGAGAAAATAAGATAGGAAAGTTCGTGAGCTGAGATAAAGACAACGTGATTACTGGGCAAGACAGACTTGACTTGGAGGAAGTTAATTTATTGCCAGTTAAAATAGATTTAAATGGTGAGAAAAAAAATTAGATCACCTGTTCCCCTCTCCCCATATTCCCAGGTTCAGCTTCACTCCTTCATTCCTGACTTTTCTATCTCCCCCTACCAAAGCAATGCAGAGGGGAAGGGAAATGGATGTTGTCCTCAAGTCTGTAAGATTTGCCATCTACTCCTCCATCGTTCTCAAAAACTTCCCATGCTCCAGCATGGTTCATTTCCCATGGGCTGCAGTCCTTCAGGATAAACATGCTCTAGCGTGGGTTCCTCTCCATGGGCTGCAGCTTCCCTCAGGGCCTGTCCACATGCTGCAGCATGGGGTTGTCTATGGGCTGCAGTGTGGATGTCCACTCCATGGTCCTCCACAGGCTGCAGGGGCACAGCTGCCTCACCACAGCCTTCTCTATGGGTTGCAGGGGAATCTCTGTGTCAAGTGTATTTTCTTACAATGTGTTTTTTAGGAAGATACATTTTAGGGAAGATCAGTGGCACAGGTCCAAGGCAGAGAGGTCAGGATCGTTTCTGTGGTGCTTACCATGCCCCATAAACATCCAAACACCAGGTCCTCAGTTCTGGGGCAAACCTGCACTTCTCAGCTGGAGGGGGTCTCCTTTTTTGAGAAGTGAGTAGATTTCTGAACAGACCAGGGATATTGCATAGTTTGACAGCTTTGGAAAAGACCCTTCCTTTGATCTGGATTTCTTTTCTGATACAGGGCAGAGCAAGCAGCCAGGTGTCCATCAGCTCTTCTGCACTTGTGTTTTCTCCTGACTCATCTGTCTGCTCCTGAAATGGAGTATGTCTGGTATTGGCTCGATGATTCCGAGCAGTGGATTGAGTATGGGAAAGAGGTGAGATTCATCTGCTGTTCATGCCAGAAGCTTTTGTTAAGCCATCTTTGGAGAGTTATTTAGAGCATGTTGTTCTGCAGCTGGCGTGTTCTACATGCACTGCTGGGTGCCCTTGCAGTGCTGCTCCAGTGCCTGGGTGGAATTGTCTTATTAATTGTCCCTCAAAGCAGGACTGGAACTCTGTGAAAGCTTTCAAGGGACTGGCTTTGAAAGCGGGTGCATTTTCCCGAGCTGACAGACACCTTTTGGCTGGAGGTGACCACACAGGCTGAAGGCTGCTTTGTTGCTGTTGTTAGAAGCAGCTGTGCTCTGTGGGGTACCCCCTCCATCTCTGCAGAACAAAATGCTTTAGGGACTTACTTCAAAACATCATCCCGTGGTAGGGAGCTGGGGGAGCACTGGTATTTCCCCACAGTGACACCTAAGCAGGTTTCTAACAGGTATAATTTCCTTGTTCTTTCTGCAGCACCCAGATCACGTCTCTGCCACTGTAACATCTGCATTTCTGGAGAATGAATATCTAGCTGACAAGAATGGTGTTATTTTTTTCAGGGCTGGTTCTCAGCAGTATAAGTTAGACTTTGCAGGTGAAGTATCTCCTTGTTTTAAGTTCATTACACAGTGCAGCTGGCTTGGAGGTTTTCACACTATGTATGCATCTCTTTGAACAGCTCTTTTTCCTCCTGCAAATTCTCTCCAAGCAGAACTTCAGCAGTAGGTAAATTTCTCTGCAGTTTTGAGATGCCCCACTTGAGCTTCTACACCTGGGCATCTGTAGTCAAAAAACATCCCTGACAATACTGTACATTCAGAAAAAGAGTTGAGAGTCAGTGCTTCATGGCACCTTGGCTTATGCATTTGGGTTTATACAACTAAAAAGGAGAAATGAGAAACCAGAGAAAAGGAAAAAAAGGCACGAAAAGTCAAAAGGTGAAGAGGTGAGCCCATGGTGAATATCTTGCAAGCTCCGTAGGGGGAAGGAAAGCACAGAGTGCAGCAAACAAAAATTTAGGGTTGGTTGCACAGAGAGAGAAATGAGAAAATGAAAAATGCTTTTCTGTTTCTAATTTATTTACCCATCTTAAAACTCCTGTTAGCTTTCCAAACTTTAAATGTTTCCTGGCATGAATAAGGAGTGGTGTTTAAAGGAGGAAACAATGCATAATTAGCCATGTCACACAGCATGTGCTCTGTGATACTGTTACAGGACCAAGAAGAGAGGCCAGGCTTTCCTTTTAGCACCATGGAGCAGCCCTGTGCTGCCTGGAAAGCCAGGTTTGTGGCTCCCATTGCACTGAAAACTCTTTCCTGCTGTAGGCCTGCCATCAGAGCTGGTTTTCTCTGGCCAGCAGCCTGGATGTGAATACAAGTGCAGGTGCAGTTGGTGTTTGGTTGCCTTCAAGTTTCTTAACAGCCTGTGCTAGCAGGTGGTTGACGTTGCTGATCTCCAAGTAGGAGCAGTGCAAGTGGGAATGGTTATGAAGTTTGGACTGGGGTGGGTGAGATAGAGAGAGTACCACAATGCAATATTCAGGGTCATCTGCTCTTTTATTTTTACTTACCATGTAAGAGCCTGTCCCTAGACAATGAATTATCTCCTCATTGAGTTACTGTGTTTTTCTTTCAAGACATGGTCCAAACAAATGTGCTCTTTAAAACTCAAAGAAGTGTTATTCGACTGCCTAAACAGTCTGAAGGTGGAGAACATGGACAAGGTGGAAGGTAATACACATCCTTTGTTCAACAGTGTCTCTAGAGGACAGCACCTTCTTGCTTAGAAGTTCCTCCTACCTGCTTAGAATGCAATTTTATATTTCTTAAATTCATTTTTAGATACCTTTTGCTGACTGGTTTAACAGTACATTTTGTGGTGACAGTATTTGTAAATTATGCAATGCTTCCATGAAGCTCTCTGGAGGGACGTTTGGTGGCAGTCTCTGGCAGCTGTGAGAGACCACTAGAGTAGATTTGCTCTCTCTGTGAGAGGCAAGGCCACATAGGGCTGACACAACTGTGCCAGGAATTTTTATTCCTTGGTTTATGCCCCAACACTAATAAATAAACTGTGCAGTGATTAGGAGTGAGGGACTGCCAATCCTAAGAGCTGTGGTGCATATGGTGTCATCCCTTGGAAAGCTGAGGATAAATTAAAACACGGAACAGCCAAATCCACTAAAATGAAGTGAACTAGAGGCACTATCTTACAGCTTTTTCTAAAGAAAGTTCAACTTAACAGAATTTGAACACATCTGCTATAAATGTTATTTGTGCTACTGATTTATTTTAATAGGAGCTGTGTTTGTTTTAGAAACTCACCAGCAGATAGTGCATGTGAAGCTGAGGGTTCAATTAAAGTGTTGGTTGAACCAAAGATGTGTTCATTCAAAAAGTAAACAAACTATAGTTCCTGAGTGGATGCCTGAAGGCTGCTTTAGAGCCTGTGGTTGGATTCTCCAGAGGGGGGATTTGGTTAGGAGTATCACCAGCTGACTGGCTCCTTTTTCTATTCTGTAGCCAAAACACGACTCTCTCACATCCTGTCTATCCTCCACAGTGGGACCAAACTGCACTACCTGATATCGGGTTCAAGGTAGGACTTCCAGCTCTCCAGTGGGTGGGGAGAGCTGTGTCCTGTACTGATTTTTCCAAGACCGTGGTTCAAGGCAATTGAGATGTTGCCAGCTTTTAAACGTGTCTTATAAAATAAGCAGCTACGATGTGAAACAAGACTGACAGTTTCCTACTCAGAACAGATGTGCATTTCCTGGGTGGTTCTCTGAGAACCCCTATGATACCACACAGGGTAAGGAAGGCCATTGCTGCTCATACCTGTCTCTTGCAATCTCCCAAGGCACTTCATCCTCTGATAAACCAGATGAATTGCATCTTAAGGGGCTATTTCCTCTGTCAGTTTGGGGCAGGATGTTACTTGCTGTGGTAAAACTGCAGCTTAGCCCTGTAGGGAAGGAGCTAGAATGTCAGATGAAGGTGAAACTTTCACTCTGCTTCAGCCTGAATACTGCTGTGCATTTTGACTTTGGGTTACTCTGAACTAAAAATAGTCCAGCTGTGGACTATTCCTCTAAAGGAAGCTCTCATGGGATTGCACTGATTTCCCTCAGTCAGTGCCTGTGCTTCCACATGGGGAGTGACGCTAAAGGAGGGTTAACAGGAAAAGCAGAAGCAGCTTGTGGTTTTTGTGGTAGGGCTTTTCAGCAGATCTGAGAAGGTTGATGAGTCCTTTGGAAGGACTGGGAGTTGTTACTCTCTGTAATACCTTATTTTTGGTGCTTTAAAAATTTTCAGTTGATACAGCTCAGCTATGATTCCCAAGAATATGGAAAAATCAAGAGGCTATTTGAGAAGACAATGAAAAATTACTGCATCAACCAACTGCAGAGGATCCAGAACCCAACACTTTGGGACATTTTTCAGTGGTTTGTATCTATTCTATCTCATTATCTTTACTGCATGAGAAGACTGGTATTTCCTGATGGGTTGTCCTCCACGGTCTACATTTGGAGCTGCCAAATTCAGCAGCCCAGCAGAGGTGAGGCTGCTGTGTATCTCTCTGCCGAGGTCTGGCTGGTGGCCCAGACTTAGGGCTGCCCCAAAACCTGGCTCCCAGGCCAGCTACCTTCCTCACTGGCTGTGCAGCCTTACACTGGCTGCTGATCACACACTGGCAAGAGCCCTCACTTGCCACAGTGGCTGGGGCTGTGGACATCTGGCTCATGAGACCCAAGGTCCTCCTCCAGTTGCTGCATCCAGACACCCATACATGTGCCTTTACACAGGCTGGGCCTCCATCACCAAGGTAAGAGTTAGAAAGGGAGTTCAAGGAGAAGATAGGGCAGGCAGGGCCAGACAAGCCTATTAACCAGGCAGTGGCCTCTTTTTACAGAACCAGTTCTTTTTTCCCCCTTATCCATCTATTTTCCTGTTTGTCCTCCTCAGACTGCCTTGATCCCACCTACAGTTCCTCTGTTAAACATTCCATTGTAAGGCCTGTACATTCTAAATGTTTTTCTCCTCTGTCCCATAACAGAAAATCCATTTTCTCATGGACAGTACTCTCTTTTTGTTTCTGAGCTGCTCTGAACCCTTTCCACTGCTCACAGTGCTGGGTGTCCCTCTGATCCCTGGGGCTGAGGCTCCCCTGGGGCAGTCCTGGAAGGGGACTGCGGCTCTTCTCTCTGTTACTGGGTTATTTCGGTTGCATCTGTTTTCTTTTGTATGTGTAGAAATGAGCCTTTTATCCCTAGCAAGATGTGTGTGATTCTTGCTAGTGTTATTCAAAAAGTAAATTCTTTTCCTTCATAATAACTGAGCTTTGGTGTTTCAGGTTTATTCCTTCGGTTTTAGCCTCTTCCACATAAGAGTTAAAGAAAAAAGGAGGGGACTTTTTTTTCGGTGATAAAGACAGGGGCAGAGATTATACAATCTCCACTGTGGCTTCATACAGCTCAGTTTTATAATCATATTTATGTATTCAGGATTTATATAACATGGGAACTGACCAATTTCCAGTCAAGAGATGTTTGCCTCTTTACTCTCTCATGTGGTATGAAGTTGTGGGTGACACAGTCCATAGTGATGCTGAGAACTTCTTGTTTTGCTGGCAGGAGCCAGCTGTGCAGCGGGGTACCAGCAGAAGTGCAAAGCAGGCAGTAACCCCACTGAGAGTGGTTTGTGTCACTGTTCCTCCATGACCCAGAAGTAGGAGGAGTTGAATTGGGAAATTGTCCTTGTTTGAACCAGGACAACAAGTCATTCTTTTTTTTTTTTTTTCCCCTTTTTCTTGTTTCTAGGCAGAAAGAAAAGATGAAGAAGCTCAATAAATTGAAAGGGGTGGACGAACGCCTCCTGTTCCACGGCACAAGTCCATCCCATGTGTCTGCCATCTGTGAGCAGAACTTTGACTGGAGGCTCTGTGGGACTCATGGGACAATGTATGGAAAAGGTACAAGTGCAGAAGGGTGTAGGGGCTGTAGCAGCAGGGGCTGCAGACCCCAGCCGGGCTGGGGGATGTGGGTGTGAAGTGACTGATGGTTCCTGACCCACGCACTCCTGCCGTTCGGCACTCTCACCTGTGTGCATCTGCATTGCTTCAGGTAGCACCCACAGCAATCCCATTCCAGGAAGGGCTAAAAACACCTCTCTTTGCCTCAGGTACCTGCTCTTGGACAGGTGGGACTGGGAGGTTGATGGCGAAATGTGAACTGGAGTTTTCCGGTGCTTTAAAATAAACCAGTGCGGGGACACCTAGCTTTAATGTCTATAGGGCTAGCTGTATAGGGGTTGTTGAATTGCTGCCTGCCAAAGTGCTGTTAGCATGTGTTTGCCCGTGGCTGGGGTATTGTCTGACCTGTGGCTTTTTCTGCTCCCTAGGAAGCTACTTTGCCAGAGATGCCAGCTATTCCCATGAGTACTGCTCCCCCCGCAGTGGGCGCTACAGCATGTTCGTCGCTCAGGTTCTTGTTGGAGACTTTGTGCGAGGAAACTCTAAGTACTGTCGCCCTCCACCCAGAGCCAGCAATTCAAACAGACTTTATGACAGCTGTGTGGATGACCCGACAGACCCTTCCATCTTTGTCATCTTTGAGAAGCAACAGATTTACCCTGCCTATGTCTTGGAGTACAGCCTCGAGACCAGCTGCGTGGTCCTGTAGTGAATGGTGGAATCTCCCTTGAATTCACACTGAATAAATTACTCTTCAGTACATTTTTAAAACGCTTGTTCAGTTTTAGTTGTGGCTTTAGAACACTTTGTAATGCAGTGAACCAGTATCAATCCCCTGATGGTTTGAGGGGCATAGTTTTTCGTCAGGGCTGTTCTTTCCCCAGAAGCAGTGTTAAGCTTTAGCATTCACCTTATCTCTAGCCTGGAATGGGGATGTACCTGCCTTGCATACCATGATGCAGTGACACCTGCTGAGTTACAATTACTTTGATCCACTGATATGGTCACTTAGGGTTGATTCCTGGCTGTGATGGTGCTGATATGCCAAAGGGAGGCTGGGCAGGGAATGTGGAAGAAGGAAAAGTGAAAGTACCTTAGTCATGGTGCTCAAGAGAGGAATCATGGCCTGTCTTTCAAGTAAATGGAAGGAAGTTCCTGCATCCTGGAGCCTTTGTAATTAATGCTGGAAAAGAACTTTGCTTTGTTTCCTGGTCACATTGCTGACATCTCTTCTCACCTTGTTCCGCTGTGTCAAATCTGCATGTCTCTGTGACACCCTGTCCTTCCTCTTTCCCCACTGGATTTAGGTAAAGAAAAGCAGGGATATGGCAGCCATGCCATGACACCAGCAGTGAGGAAGGCCATGGTGAGCTGAATAATGGCACACAGCTGTGTCCCACCAGGGCTGTGGAGCCAGTTCCTGCAGCAGTGAGCCGTGAGACACAGGGGCTCTGTGAGGGGTGGCTGCTGGCACGGCCACCTCCTTGCCACCCTGCAGGCTGACACTGGTGGTGGCTGTTTTGAATTACCCTGCTGCTGCTTGGCACTTATGATGATTGAGAGGTGCCCCAGTAGTGCGTACTCCAGCTGGGATGGACGGTGAGGAAAGCTTGAGTTATGGTCATAGTACTTGAAGCTTGGTGGGTAATGGGATAACATTTGGGATGACTGATAGGATGGAAACAAAAATGGGTGTTTTATTTTAAAACAGTCTTGATGTATAAGTTGTAATTCAGCAGAGGAGTCACAAGTGGTTCACTTGTGTGTGCCATAGCTGGGAGGAACCAAGAGGAGGGATGTTTGTAGGATCTCATCAGCTTTCCTAAAGGCTGCTGTCTTGAGGAACAATTGGTGCCCTTAGAAAATTCAGTAAGACAGCTGGCTGCAATAAGTCCCTGAGATGCGCTAATTCATGCACTTCTGTGTCTCACTGCTTTTGCAGAAGCCTAAATGTTGTTGTTTTGCAAATTGATGATCTAATCTTGTCAACCACAGGTAAGCAGAGAACTTTCCACGCAGTCAGGAAGTAAAAATGAAAGTCATTTAAAGTGACTTTTTCCAGAATATATGGTATATTTTTTATTAAAAAAAATCATATAGCAGCAACAACATAAGAAAATTGATGTGTAACAGTTAATTGCTCTTCTGTGCTTTCAATACCACTGCATTTTGGAGAGCTGTTTGCCTGGGATTTGTCAGTTGTCCTAGATCTGAATCCTATGTCTTGCGTAAGCATGGATCTGAGCATTATCTGTACAAACAATACCAGAAAGTCTGTTTTAAGATGATAATTTTATAACTAGGTGGGATTACATAGAGATCTTTTTTGTTTTACAGACTTGCTGCCTGGCTATGGCACCCAGGAGGTGCTGTGCATGGGCAGCCTTCACCCCACAATTGCCTTCCCCTGGCTGTCTGCAAGCTGCAGGCTTGCAAAGATTGGAAGAGACTGAATAGTGACAATTGTCAGCTGTCAACCTGCCTTGGTCCTTGCAACATTCCATAGATTTCCTCCATGGCTTCATCAGCTTAGGGGGGCTTGCCTGTGCAGCCTTTGGGCAGGACAGGGGCTGGGAGATGGAGGGTTTGGGAAGACTTTTGCTATTAGACAAAATGCTCTGTGGAATGATGCCCTTGTATCTTCCCCATTCTTCTCCTCCATGACAGAAGAAACCGTCCATTATGTGGGAGAAAGTTGTTTCCAGCAAGGTGGGCTTCAGAGTATGATTGCCAAATTCATCAGAGCCAGGAGAAGGTAAGGAAGAGCCTGCTGAGAAGCAGGCCAGCCACTGGAAAAGGGGGGGTTGTTGATCTGAAAAAGAGGAAACCAGGCACAGAACAGAGGACAGGTGCAAACATGCACAGTTTGGAAGAAAATTAGATTTTCCAGTAAGTCAAAACTATTTCTGACTTCAGGGAGAGTTTCTTGCAGCCTCCAGCTGCCTCCAGAATTAGGTGCTGGGTGTTACATTGAGAAGATCAGGCAGGGTCTGGCGTGAGCAGCTGTAACAGTGTGCAATGGTGTGGGACTGCTGTGGGCTCTGCAGGTGCTGGAGTACCTGATCTGACATGGAAGTTCTCCTTGAGGAGCCCACACTCTTTCAGGGTCACTCTCTGCAACTCTGCCTTTGTGCCACTGCCCAAAGGAGCACTCCTGCCTCCAGGGGGGTGTTGCTGCTGTTCCCCCATGCCACTGCTGGATGGGGGGGAGCAGATGCAGGGCATTCACCTGCTTGAAAACTGACCTAGCCAAAACCCCCACAAAACCCACACCTGAAATACAGTGTTCAGTGTGAGCAGTTTCCAGTTCTGCTTGTGTTGACACCAACAAAGAGCTGAGCAGGCTGCAGCATGATTTTTAACTGGCATGAGGTGATCCTGAACCTCTAGCCCGAGCAGATCTGGGAATCTAAAGCTAAAAGACCTGGGAATACTTCAGCCAGCGAGGCACTGAGAGCAGAAGCTGCTAGTAAAAGTGAAAAGCATCATAATCTGTGAATTCTTCTTCATGGGACTTTTGTTCAGTATCATAAATTTGCTAAAGCTTCTTCCCAACCTGAACATCTGGCTGCCTCTGGAATACCTGGGTGCCTTCAAAATGCTGAGCAGAAAGCATTCCTCAGCACCCATTTAGATGAGAAATGCTTGCAAACCATCAGCAACATGTGCAATAGTTGGGAGGTACCAAGCATGGATCTACTGGCTTTTCATTCACTTCTTTTCCTGAAAAAAATTAAGATCTCCCTACCCATTTGAGAAAGGGTTAAATTGTTTCTGACTCATGCATGTGACTGACAGTTTCAGAGTCACCAAGATGGTGATGGAAAAGGTCTGGCCTGAGGAGCACTGTGAGTAGCCAAACTGATTTCTGAGGGGTTTGCTGCTTCCTCTGTCAGCTGGATCGACACGGGATGGGCAGGTGCTGGAGTGGGCTTGTTCTGCAGCAGCAGACTCTCTTGTCTTCTCCTGGACTGGCTTCTGTGGGCATCAGCAGCTTCTCCAGTAATTTCTTTAGCAATTGCTTTTCAGGAACCAGCAAAAATTCAGAAGGAGTAATTGATGCATTTTGTACTCATATAAATAATGTATTTTTTCTACTTGTTCAAATGTATGATCTTTGTCTCTGCCTGCAAGGATGTTAGCTCAAGTGACCTTTTCATCATAATGTATTTCTGATTGTTTTTATTGTGGTTCTCTTAGGGCTTCACAGCATCCCTAGCTTTCACACAGTTGGTTACATATTCATGCAACTGGTCTAGGCTTTCTATTAAATAACACCTCAGCAAGTTTTCAGGCTTTCTTTTCATTTACTGGTGCCGAGTTAGACTTCTCAGTGTTTTCAAGAAACCTTTTTAACAATTTTGACGGAATTTATTAGAGGACGATTAAACTGCAGAAATCTAATATTTGATTGAACATGCTGAATGGCATATTATTTTCCAAAACATTCAAACTGTTAAAAATCAACCTGAGCCCCATAACCTGGCATGACCACTGTATGGGTGCCAGGTGAAGGAAACACAGATATTGTTCTTGGCGTGACATGTTCAACAATTGCATTATTTAACAAGGCTGTTTCTAGATCGAGGGAATAATGATCCCAGATCACTGTGGTAATGATGGGGGCTGAGGGTTTGGGGAAGGGTAGGGGTCTTTAGTTAGGGGCCTGCAGGAGACAAGTCTCAGGCAACAACTTTTTCTGTTTGTTCCTGTTCTTTTTCACTGCCTGTTGTCTGGCATGTTGAGTCCTAGGCATTTTTTCCCAGAGCAACTCAAACCATCTTTACAAGATTGCTTTTACATCTACCTTACAAATAGGAGCAATAGGGAAGGCTGACCTGGTTCTTATCCATCTGCTCTTAATAAGTTTAGATTTTCCTTCCAGATGGTTTACAGCGACGTCAGAGGGCCCATTAATTGGTGTGCCAGTGTTCAGCTTAGAAGTGCTTGGGAAATGTCTACACATGATATCCCCACCACTGGAGGAAGCTTTGTCTTTACCCACTCCCAAGGAGAAGTTTTATTTCAATGTGTGTTCTGTAAATAATTTTTCTTGGTCTGTATCTTCAGCTTTGGTCTCCTTAACTGTATTGTTTTTCAATATCGTTTTCCGTTTACTAAATCCAAACGAGGTGTTGGAAATCACATTGGTCTCTACTTAAACAATGTGTGCACCCTTCCATTCTTGCTTCTTGCAGGCTCTTTCTGACTGCATTTTGTAGATAGACCCTTGCAACTTCCAGTTTGTTTTTCTGTTAAAAAGTCCTGTAGGTTTATGGGGCTTTTTTACTATGTTCTGTAGCCTCCATCTCAAGCTGTGATCCATTCTGCTGTCCTGAAGGCCAGCTGACCTTCGTTTCATCTCTCAGCTCAAGCAAGTTCTACTAAGAGTCTTTTTTCATATCCTTTTTCCTCTTTGTTCCTCATACAAACTGATCCCATTTTAGCAATGACACAACCTGTGCCTTCACTTATTTGACTGAAGGTCCTCACATCTATCCTAATGTCTTAAAAAAAAAAACCTTTTTTTTTTCTGTTTGTTTGTTTTGTGGGGTTTTTTGGTTGGTTGATTGGTTTGGTTTGGTTGGGGTTTTTCACCGAGCAAGTCAAATTCCTTATTAACAGAATGTCCTCTGTACATTTCCTTAGTCAGAAATGTGATTAGTTTCGCTGCATGAAGCTGTAGGCCACTAACTGAACCTAAACTTTGTGACAGTGCTATCAAAGTACAGTTTTCCTATCAGGATCTCCTCCACCTGCTGCTGTATCTGAACAGTCTGAGTAACTCCATGATGTGTCCTGCTCAATGGTTTTTCTTTTCTTCCCAGACTGACCTTTGGATTGGTTTTCTTTTTTTCCCCTCAAGTTTGAGTTCTACTTGTTCCTGTTAACATGTGGCATCTAGGCGATTTCCTGAGCTGAAACTTAATTAATGAGACTCATAAGTAATTGAAAAGCTTCATTACATAAGTGGGAAGAAAACTGGCAGGACTCTTCTCTATCTAAATGCCATCAACCAACATAAAAATTAACATAATCCTCTAATAACTGTGAATTCAAGATCATTGTGAAAGTTGTTGTTCATCAAGAGAAGCAGCTCCTCGCAGTGGCAGGAGGGACATGGACTGGGCAGTCAGGTGATCGATTCCCACACCTGTGGAGGTTTTATTGGGGAACCCAGGCAAATTCAGAAGTATTGATTTCCACAGGTGAAACATGGATAACAACCAAGTAATACTATTGTTGTCTAACCAGGCTCAGGTGTCTGCTCGGTGCATATTCTGTGGGCTGGCACACTCAGAGGGCAGAAAATGACATGCCTGGGTTTGAGCACAGGCAAAAAGAAAATCCAAACCTTTTAGGACTTGTTTTCTTCCCTGAGGATTTGGAAGCTGGACAATTTTCTGGGCTGTGAAATGATGACAATAGTCCAGGAATTCCTGCAGAGTTTGGGTTTCCCTCTCAAGACTGCTGTTCTGCAAACTGCCAGAAGCTGATAATCTTTTTCTTCTCCCTTCCTGTCCGTGTGCTCTCTGCATGTCTTGTGCCTTGCCTCAGTGTCTCCCCACATGCATTTTGATGTACTCAGCAGCATCTCATAATTTTACTTAAGTCACTCATGAGAGGACCATCAGAGGTTGATGTCTGAATGTTGTTTATTTTCTTGACCAAATCAGAACCTTTCAAAATTGCTTTAATCTAATTATTTTTTTTATATGTTGTGTGTCCATCTTTTCTTTTGGAAATCCTAACAACTTACAGCAGAAGACAATACCAGAAAGCTCTCATGCATGCTGACAATTGGACCATTTTGAGACCTTTTTGAGAGCTGTGGTCATGTTCTCTTTTCCTGCGTGGAAGAGCTGAGGAGACTGCAGAGATGGATGAGGCTCTGGGGATGCACCACCCCACCAGCCCTCAACCATGCACGCTGTGATGAGGAGGGAGCAGTGTCCAGGAAACAGCTTGTGATAGGAGGTGAGGTTCAGCTGGAATGCACTGGGAAACTCCAAGTTGTAGGCAATTACCCCTGGTTAGCAAATAAAATGCTGTTCTGCAGGTTCTTTAAGCCAATTTTTTTTTTCCTGGTGGATAGTTCCTCTTTATTTTTTTTTTCCTAGTCTCCAAACTACTGTGCTCCTGTTTTCACCTCTACACAGTCAGAGAAGGCAACTCAGGCTGACCAGACTGGCACTCTCCAGTTTCAAGCATGTTGTTGGCAGTATGAGAATAAAGGTGAAGTATCTCTTTGCTTGATGTCTGATGCAGGTGGGATGTGACTGGTGCTGCAACGCAGCATGTCCTGTAGGGGCAAGGTTTGCAGGCCGGGACACAAGAGGAGTGAGAAGCTCTTTATTGATTTCAAGCAGTCAGTGCTACATCAGCGTGGAGGGGAGTGTGGGAAGAAGAGGATTCTCCACTGAGCAGGCACAAGGACAAGTGCAGATATTGGTGCAAGGAAGGATACAGCCCAAGCAGAGGGAGATGTAAGGGATGGGAGCTGAGGGTGATTTTGGGAAGCCCCTGAGCATGGCTGCGGGACTGACTGTGCCAGGTCTCTTGATCTTTTGCTCCGGACTTGTCCAAGACGCAAAGTGCTCCTTGAAACAGGGCGAGATGATCTGTTCTTCAGCTGTCAGACAGGTCTTCACGTGTGCGTTCAGAGTCATTGCGACTGACACTGAAGTGGAGATGGCACAGGACAAAAGGGGAATACAGACGAAGCATACCCCAAAAAGAGGGTGACCCGAACTTCCCTCCGTTGCCGCCGGTGCCGGGAGGAGAAGGAGGCCATGGAGCGCTGTCAGGACGTTTCCCGGAGCCGCCAGCCCCTGCCAGAGCCCTGTCCCTGTCCCTAGGTGGCGGTGCCTGCCCGACCCGCGAGTCCCCGCCGGGCGGGCAGCCCAGAGGAGCCAGCCCAGCTCCGGAGCCCTGGGGCAGGGGCGGCTGGGGGCGAGCGGGGCGGCATCGCGCTCGCCCAGCAGCGCAGGATTTGCAGGGTCCTGTCCTTCACGGGCATCTGCAGCGCAGCCAGGTCGGTGCCCCCTCCCCAGAAAGTCACGGTTTCATCGCGGCTGTTGAGCACGAGGTGCGGATTAGTGCGGAGTGGGACCCACAGCAGGCAGAGCTGGAGGAGGATGTGAGAGGCAGGGAGTGCTGCAGACCGCACCGGAGGGCTGCAGGGTTATTGCAAATGCTTTAGGCACTGCCAGAACCTCATCTGCCTCTTTCATTGCCCGTGTTCATCGTTCTGCACTGTCTGTGCATCACTGAAGCCCGCTCCATGGGCAGGAGGGAAAGCTGCCCGATGGTGCTGGATGGGCACAACCACTGGGTTGAATATGGAAAGCAAGTGAACGTCTCCCTCTCATGCCCGGCACCCCATGCCAGTCACTCCCTTCCTTCTCTTCTTACCCCGAAGTGTAGGAAAGACTGTATTATATCAGGACAAGAGGTGTACCGGAGGCCGTCCCTGTCACGGATGATAGAGGTGCCCAAGCCAAATTAGAACCTCAAGGCAGACTTGTAGCCATACCTTTCCAAACTGCTCTGCCTGCCTTCAGCAAATTTTGGCTTGGAGATCTCCTGCACCAGAGTTGGTATCTATATATGCAATAACCCTGGATGTGTTTTTCTTTCAGTAATTATTCCGTCACTTTTTAAATCTGTAGAAAATTTTAGCTTCCACAACATCTTGTAGGAAATATTCCCACAGCTGAATGGGATATTGCTTGAGGGAGGCTCTCCTTTGCCTTGCTTTGAACTTAGCACCTGCTAGCTTTGTTTAATAAAAGGGATGCAGATATTCTCCCGGTGCTTTCTTCATCACCTCACACATTTTTGCATTTTTTTCTGATTTTCCTCAATGCTCCCAGGATATTCAGCTCTGAAAACAGGCTGACTTTACAGATGGCTTGGGAATTTGTTGAAAACTCATTTTAATTTGAAAGTTCTGGTATGTGAGAAGAGCTCACTTTCTGCATACTTCTGCTGAAAAAAAAAAAACAAAACCAGAAAATCACCTGCTTTTCCCATCAAAACCATCAAACCAGGAGCCATCCCCATCTATAAGCTCACTTGGAAATAACTCCAGAGCCTGGTTTTGCACCTCCTTCTTCTTGGGACCCTCTACTCCACCTCTGAGGGCAGTCAGAGGAGGGTGAAGGCATCGGGGAGCAAGGAGGGTGGCACTGCACGAGGGCGGTGAAGGAAGGTGACATGCACAAGTAATCAGAGGGCACTGCAGCCACCAGCAGTCCTCGGTGGGGGACACAGAGAGAAGAGATGGACATGATAGAGATCCTCCAACCTGCTGTGGTCCAGGGACTGGCGAAGGGTGTGTAGTGACAGGACAAGTGTTGATGGCTTTAAACTGAAAGAGGGTAAGCCTAAATTAGGTATTAGGAAGGGATTCTTTACTGTGAGGGTGGGGAGAGACTGGAGTAGGATGCTCAGAGGAACTGTGGATGCCCCATCCCTGGAAGTATTCACGGCCAGGTTGAACAGAGCTTTGAGCAGTCTGTGGAAGGTTCCCATGGCAGGAGGGTTAAAACTGGATGATCTTTAAGGTCCCTTCCAACCCAAACCGTTCTGTGATTCTATGATTCCATGAAAGACATCAGAGGGACCCTGATACAGCTCAGAGATGAGTCCATGAACTGACTGGTCTAAATCACTGTCTTTCCCCCATAACTTGTATAGATGCTAAATCCAACCTGTCTGTGACATCTCCGTGGCCCAAAGCCAATTGGTAACAAATCTCTCTCCTTCGTCCAGAACAAGGTGCCGTCCCTATAATTTCTGCAGATGTGGTTCAGTGATTTCAGATTAATCTCTGCACTTCCTCGTTTCAAGTTCGTTCACAGAAATACAAGATAGACTTCAAAGGAAAAAATCTTTGTACTTACCTCTTGACATACTTATGGGAGAACTAACTGTCGTGCAGCTTCTTTTCCAAAATGCCACTGAAAATCCTTTTCTGCTTGAATGTGAAAGCAGTGAGGGAACATTTCATGGAGTACAGGCAGCCTCTGTTAACACCACAAGAAGAGAAGGGGAAGGAAGAGAAACCTAAAATGAAGATAATGGAAGCAGTTTTCATGAACTAATCGAAACTGATGGCTCTGGTCTCAGTAGAGACTTTTTAAAGTAGTGTCTCTGTCTCCTTGATATGACAACATGCTGAGGTAGGATTGGAAATATGGGAACCTTCCTTATATATTTGTAATTAGGAAATAAAGGGCTGAAACAAGGATACAAGTATGTCGAAAGGAATGATAACTGGATAATGCATGATTGATGTGGTGTCCCTCTTGTGCACACATATTGTGGGTGGTTGTTACATGCCTTGTAATTTGGCTTTCTATATGAATTCATTTTATCCTGGTGCACAGTGAGCATGATATGCTGGTGAGGCTGCTTTTCCTTGGGTGTAACTAACCATGCAGTTAGGCCTTTTCCAAGCCAAAACCCTCTCTCCTTTCCCCCAAACTGCTGTGACCACTGACTTCAGAGAGAGGAACAGGGAAGGAAAAAGTTCGGGGCATAGCAGCTTAAGCCAATTATGAACTGTATTTCAGTTTCTCTGGTACATTCTCATTCTGCGCAGAGCTTAAAAAGAAATTGTGTGCAGTGATGGTTGCTCATGATATATCATGTTTGAAGGAGGCTGTAAGCTGTGGAAGGCAGCCTTGATTAAAACATTAAAATGTATGAATGTATGTCATTCTCGTCTAGAGGAGATGGTGTGCATTGCTCTATAGTATCTTCCAAAATTAGTCCAAGGCAACAAGAGGTAGGTAGGTGTCTCCTCCTCAGGTCTGGGGCTGGAAGAAGTGCATGGCTTCTTTGATGGCCTTGTTCAGCAGCTGGGAAAAGAGAGTTTATTCAAGGCAAGTGAGCTGTAAGCAGACCAGGGAATCAGTGCTCGGACAGTGGCCAAGCACTACCTCGGCAGCTCCTTCTGGCTTTTGTCTTCTCATAGCTCCACTCCATTACTGCGCTTTTGTGAGTGAGTGTGTGGAGTTCTTATCCTTACATCTTCCCCAGTGATAAAGCTGAGCCTGAGTCATCCAGCATGATCCGGGCACGTCACTGCATGGGAGCTGGTGGATCTGGCAGTCACTGGAGAGGCTGCCAGGCTCCTGAGGCCTCTGCAGGCTCTGGGCTTCCCCAGCCTCTGAAGCATCATCTGGTGCTGCTGTCTGGTGGGCAGCACCAGCTGCCAGGTTGTGAGGAGAGGCAGGAATTTTCCTGAGCAACTCTGGCAAACAGCAACACAATGAGAGTACCTGAGATGGGGATTGAAATACGAGGTGCTATGTCACATCAGTGGAAAACAGAAAAGATACAGTGTGAGTAAGGTAGAGTCTAGAGGCCTGGAGAAGGACTCTGCAGTTCAGAGAGGCCTGATTTTGTGACAGGCATTACACCACTATAAATTGATCGAAATGTTTGCTCTGTATCACCACTTGGAGTGAGGCAAAGCTAAAAAGATGTCCATAAACCTCCCCAAATATTTCACAGGCAGCACTTCAGGTGATTGTGAGTGTTTTCCCCGTGCTTATCTTTACAAGATCAGAGAGGAGAGGGTCTCTTCTTTCAACACCACAAGAAGAGCTTGTGCTGGTTGGAAGTCAGGTCAGCAACCCTCTAAAGCTTGGTGGATTTGGAGACAGATTCTATGTGAAGGGAAGAAAACACGAAGTTGGGATAATCAGCTCCTCAGGCAATCACTTCGGCATGAAAAGGCTGCAGAGATACCTCCTTACTGACGGCAAAATGCCTGAAGCAGAAGCAGCAGGGAGCAGAGGAGGGGCTGGATGTAGGAGCAGCACATGAGGCTAATCCCACTGTGTTTCACAGTGACATCTGCTCTCCTGGGCAGCATTCCCAGGGAACAAAAACCTCCTTTCTCATTCATAGTGCATTTATTTCTCTTTCAAAAAATGGTCCAGAGACACCTGAATCCTCATTCTGTGATAAAAATCTGCAGAAGTCCTAGCACTGCAGTAAGTGGCAGTAGGAAACAGAACAAGAATAGGTATGGGGTCTTAAGCTCGTTATTTTCTTGACTGTAGAAAATAATGTCTGTTTATTGAGTCCTCTCCTGCTTCAGAGTGACTCATTGATCTGCTGATGTAGACTGGGTGCAGGTAGGCTGGGTGGTGGGTTTGACAGCGTTGGCAGGCTGTCACTGTGGCAGGCATGCTGTGAGGGGAGTGCACTGAGGAGACATCCCAGCGGCCTGGGGACTGCAAGGGCAGCTTCCCACTTTCTGCTGATGACAAGTTACATGGCTGGGGTTGTTAAAAAAAAGTCTGATGGAGGTGGAAAAACACCATAAAGGAGTTTCTAGAGTTGTGTTTTTTAGTCTTCTATTAGGGCTGATACTGGTGACAAGGTGGAAGAGCAGGTCCAGCTGAGGCATGCACAGCTGTAGAGCCTGGAGAAGACAATTTTGCTTCTTCCACACAGTCTGCTGACAAGCTGGGAAGATCAGGGAATAAGGCTGCCATCCGGTTTTTTGGATGCTGTAGCCTAGAGCAGGAGGAAGAGTAGAACTGGAAAAGTAAAGATATCAGTTAGAGGGAATTTGTGCAGTGTTGTTGGAACAGGGATAGGTGGAGTCTTATAACAGTCAAGAAAAATAAAAGAGAAGAAAATTAATGTTCTGGTGGGAGCAAAAGCAGATGTTGATAATCTTTTGTGGTTTAGGTGATCTTTTCCTTCTCTGATTCCTCTCCCAGGTCAGGAAAGGGATAGTTTTAATAATTTCTAAGGGTCTCAACACGCATTGTGTGAAAAATTTGTGCCACGACATTTTCTTTTTTGTTTTGGCCTGAAGAGGCCAGTATGGCCTGGCTGTGGTAAGGAGACGTAATGCAGGGATTGTGCTTGAAGAGCTGTTGGTAATTTCTTTAGACAGGTCTAGGTTATGATATTATTAGGCATGTTTATAGGCATGTAGCCAAGCAAGGAAGGAAAAGCTAACGCTTTGCTGAAAGCCCAGTGTGATGTGTCTTGCTGCAGAGCTTCACTGTAACAATGGACATTTGCTTGTAGCTTGCATTAGTGACAGAGAACAGCTTATACAGAATATAAAGACAGAAGTTTTCTGAGGCAGTCCTTGAAATATGACCAGGAGACTCTTGTGGAAATCCCTTGAGTTTGTTAGTCTTGGTCAAACTTGTTTCAAACAGTCAATCAGATGCTCCTTCACATATATCATGTTTCCTTCAGGCTGGGGCCATCCAGCACTGCCTGAAATAGGATGTGAGGTAAATTAATATCTGCTCACACCTGCTCACTAGGTTGGGAAAAGTTGTGGTCTGTAAAAGCTTTTGCATCAAGTAAATCTAAAAAACACGCCTGAGTCCAGGAACTGGTTTTGTTAATTTGCAAACGTTACTCCAAAACATGCAGCTCCAAGAGGGACAAGGATGGTTAAGCAGAAGGGCTTTGTAGGGGACACATTTTTGTCCATTCACACCACAGTACTGTGTATCTAAATGGCCAGTGCACAGAAATGTTGGTTTATCCCTTGTGCCTTTAGTTTGACCTAAATGACTGCTGATGATCTGGTCTGGAGCTTGAGCCTCAGTGCTCACTATTCACAGGACTGTTTCTCCTTTAAAACTCTGTCATGCTCTTGAATTTCAAATCAAAGCATGAGCTTTGGGAGACCATCAACTCATTTAGGATTGCTATAATAAGGTTTAGGTCTTGTGTGTTTTTGAAACATCAGGCAGAGTGATTATAAATAAAGTTGCTTTGATGACTCACTACAGTAACACCAGGGCTTGTCTATGAGGATGAGTCAGTGCACAAGAAAGATAAATGTGCACTTGATATAGAACAACAATTTCACCTTCTCTTTTCCAGCTGGACACCTGTTCTGAAATCCCAGTGTTGTTGCCCAGCTTTGCTTCAGCTTGCTTAGGACTGCAGATGTTCTCTGGGTGGAAGTAATGCGTTCCTCAGAGTCCAATAGCTCCTTTGTATTAATGGACAAGCTCTCAGAGGAGGAGTTGAGAGCACACTAGGACAGGAGTGAGAGTGAGGGAAGGACCGTGAACAAGTGAGAGAGGGCTCTGAAAAATCCCAGGCCATGACTGCACCCCCAGTGGGTGCTGTCCAGGTCCTTTGGGAGTGACCAGGAAGGTATAACCGAAAGTGTTGTAACACCTGGGTCTGTATTGCATGACCTTTTTTTTCCAGCCAGTAGTAAGTAGAGGCAAATTAAAAACCTACTTCAGCAGACGAGGATTACAGAATCCACAGGGTCTGGAGGATTCAAATTCGACACTTTGGCAACATTTCCAGCTGTTTGTATCCACTTTACTTCATTCCCCTGGGTGGCAGCGGAGCCATTCAGATACTGGCTGGGCCCCCATCCCGTTCGTGCAGCGAGTGGGTGGTTCCCCCTTGGCAGAAGGCGCACCCTCTTCTGCGCAGCCCCGGATCCCAGGCGCATTCCTCGGGAGCCGAGCGCTCTGATTCTCTGATTTATGACGGAAAAATAACCAAATCCAAAAGTGGGAGGAGAGATGAAGAAAAGGGGTTGGGGCCCTGTGGAATTAGATCTGGGTTTATAGAAAATTTATGTTTTAATTAGGAAAACCCAGCAACTGAAAGTTTTTTATTATAATGATGGCTATTATAAACCTGGGGTTTATACTTGGGGTGCATTCAAATTTTGTTTTGTAAGTCTGGTTTTATACAAGCCATTTTTAAAACTATCAGATTCTATGACCTTTTTTAGGAAAAAAACAGCGAACCATTTTAAGTTCAAGTTGTACATACTCTCCCTGTTGGTAGAACAACATGAGTTGGGGGAATGTTTTCTTTACTGTTTGGCTTCTTGCAACTGTAATGTTCTCATTCACAATGGAGAAGGCCAGAATTTTTTTTCATGAAATATGAGAGGTTGATTAACCACAGCCAGAGGAGTGAGTGGACTGTTTCCCCAGGGTATGGAAGACCTACATTTAATCCTATCCTTGAACTGAACCTGAAGCTCCCTGTTTTGGGTGCCTACCAGTATCATTTCACAAATGGAGAGAGAACAGGCTAGGATCACTTAGGCTCAAGGGTGGTAACCAGAGATGCCAGTCCAGATCTGAAATTTTCCAAGGAAAAAACAGCACCAAAACCGAATGTTCCTGGAAAAAAAGAAGTGATTCCAGTTGGCATGAGCATTTTCTACAAATTCAGAAAAAGCATTTAGTCAAAATCCTGGTGAATTGGCTCTTTTTTTTGTAGGTGTAATGTGTAGTTTTGCACATTTTCTTGGGTCAAACTTGCTCACGATTGAACAGAGCATGAGAAATTAGTAGACAGGTTTAGTTTAAAGGCCAGTGATGGGATGGGTACAACTGGTTAAATTAAGTTTGACCCTCTGATAGAGAGAGGAACTGAAAATGTTTCAATACATCCAAACAAGTGACCCCTTCAGTTCTTCTCTGAGAACAGATATACTGAATTTGTAGAAAATGTGGTCTGCTTGCTGGCCAGTGTTTTGTCAGAAAAACAGTGGTCTGTGGCCAAAACATAGAGTGTTATTTCTATTGAAACTTAAGAGTGCAGGGCTGCAGAAGAGCATGAGAGAGCAACGTTTGACCTGTGATGTATTTTCTTTATCCTTGGATGAGATGTGACTAGCATCTAGCATATTCTTTTAATTGTCTTCTTCCACATCAAGACAATCTTGTATTTCTGTATTAAGTCCTGTTGTACTAGCAAAGTTTCTTTTAAATATATCTGAAGCATAGTGTTTCCTGTAAGTAGAAAGACTACCAGGAAAGGAGAAGGCTGGGTAGGAGGTGAATGAGTGGCTCCTGTGTCACAGTGTGAATCCATCTGATATGCCTGCTGCCTGTGAGCAGAATTTCGACTGAAGGATCTCTGTGAGACTTATAGGAGTGTATGGAAAAGGTACAAGGATACAAGGGTACAAGGACTGTGTCTGCATCAGAATTCTTGGGGGGTTTCCAGAGTGCAGGGAAAATGCTGTGCTTCCTACTATGTGGGTCTGATCCTACCTCTTTAGATCTTTTGTAAGCAGTAAAGCAACAAAAATCAATGATGAAAGCTGCTAGATCAGCCCCATGTGTTGATGCCTTAAAACAAACTCAAACAGAAACACCTGGCAAGGATGGTTTTGGAGCTACATGGGAAGGAGGGAGAAGAAGCTGCTTGTTGAGGAGTTGGCTGCCAAAATGCTGATAATGCATATTTGTTACTTTGGTTATGCATTTTCTTACCCATGTTTTTTAATTATTCCTAGGAAGCTGCTTTGCCAGAGATGCCACTTGTTCTCATCAATGCTGTCCATCCAGCAGAGACCACCAGAGCACGTTTGTAAGTGAAATTCTTGTTGGAGATTTTGTTCAGGGAAATTCTTGTTGGAGATTTTGTTCAGGGAAACCATGATAACCATTGCCTTCCAATGAGATTTCAGACTTTCGAACAGCTGTGTAGGTAATGAAAAAGAAATCCTTCCATCTTTGTCATCTTTGAGAAGCACCAGATTTACCTGGCATACATCTTGGAGCATACGCGTTCATCCCGATAAGGATGATGTCAGAGGTAACAATGTCTTGCCTGGAAATAACACTTCAAGGTTTGCCTTTTTTGATCTCTATGTTGCATGTAAGAACCTCGTATCTGACATTCAGCTATACTGCAGCTGTTTCACTTACAGGAAGGAAACTACAAGTATAACTTACGGAATGGCTGGGTGTGCTGTGAGAGTTGTTTTCCTTCTAAACAGGCTGGTAGCAGTTAAATCATAATAAATAATATACCCATCACAACGTGGCGATGATTTGGCTACAAGTGCAGTATAGATTTAAATGTGCATTGCGGTTAGTTTCTAAAACTAATTGCTTCCATGTAAAGTACAGTACGTAAGTAGATGTTTTTTAGAACATACGTGGGGGAATGAATATAGAAATGGGGAAAATGGAGTATAAAAAGCATGTTTGAGGGGTGACTCTCTGGAGTTGTTTTTCAATGGAGAGAAGATCATCAGCATCTTGTCAGTGCAAGAAAAGTAGACAATAGGCTCTGAGCTGTTTTTGTCCTGTGGTTTGGCTGCTTCGAATTTTGTGGCGAGAAAAGGCTTTTAGATCATATCCTAAAGGACTGTTACATCATGTTCCCTAATTTCTCTGCTGGTCCCATTTGGTTATCTTGCAATAAGAATCATAAGGGCTTCAATTCAGATGGAAAACAAAATATTCCTGGGTAACGAAGAAGCAAATTACTCACTGATCTTTCTCAGTTTGCCTTGGCTATTGATTTTGTCCTGAAGCCAGCATGATGAGACCCACCTTCACATAACCCTTCTGTGAGAACAGGTAGATGCCACAGCCTGTACTGCCATCCAGTCGTACCACAAATCAAAACCACAGTAATTTCCTGCTCTCTTCTAGAAAGAGTGAAGTTGTTATTTTGTCAGTGCCCTCCTGAACTGCAGGCCAGGCTGGGATCTCACTGTAAAGTGCTTACACAAAACTCCCTCCCAAAACTTGCAGGATGAGTGCAAAACCTTCCTTGGATTCATAGCAGGATATTGTGGTGGATTTCTGTCTGGTGTTGCCACGCAGGTGGTGCAGCAGCCTGCCGTGTGCCTGGCCCTCCCATGTAGAGGGCAGCATTTGGATGTTAAACTGGGTCTGGTGGGGAGCAGTGGTGGGACCATCGCAGGCAGCTGTTGCTCAGTTCTTGCCCACGGTGAGGGAAGAGCAAGTAATTTAGGACTGAGGCAACAATGAGCTCTCTTGTGCTTGCCTGAAGGTCGGGCATGGCCCAGATGGAAGCAGCTCCCTTAAGTCTCCCCTGGTGCCAGCTCTTACGCTCAGCCATGCCCCACGTGCAGCCCTGGCCCTTGTGGGTGTGGGAGCACTTCAGGAGACCCATAAAGGGGCCAGGGGTGCAGGGCACCACAGCTGCTTTGAGTCAAGTTCTCTCTGCTGGGAATGAGGTGTCCCACTCTTGCCCAGAGCTGAGTTTGGGGTCATAATGTTGGAAACACGTGAGTGTTGGTGGCCCCATCCTGGCTGGCCACTGGGAAACACTGAGGAGGAGTTCTGCAGCCTCTGCCAGTGGGAAACCCTGTGAATGTAGGAAATGAATACTAGAAAACATCGTGGGAAGCCCATAACTAATGCTGGGGGTGGAGTTTGCTTTGTTCCCCGATTGCTCTCAGGACTTCTCACCCTATTTTTCTGTGTGAAGTCTGCCTGTTCCACTGGTGACACTCTGTCCAGACCAGAGCTTCCCTGGGCTTAGGTCAAGAAAAGCAGGGATATGGCAGCTGCTGAAAGTAGTTCCCCACCCTGCCATGACACCAGCAGTGAGGAAGGCCATGGTGAGCTGAATAATGGCACACAGCTGTGTCCCACCAAGGCTGTGGAGCCAGTTCCTGCAGCAGTGAGCCGTGAGACACAGGGGCTCTGTGAGGGGTGGCTGCTGGCACGGCCACCTCCTTGCCACCCTGCAGGCTGACACTGGTGGTGGCTGTTTTGAATTACCCTGCTGCTGCTTGGCACTCCTCTGGGGGGCTGAGGAGTGCCCCAGTGGTGTGTGCTGCAACTTGGATGGATGAGAGATTGTTCTGCCATCTGAACTTCCAGGTTTTTTTCGTATTTTCTACAGGAAGCCCCCAAAGTAATTTCGCCCCTGGACTGGACTGTTGCATTTGGTTAAATTCCACTGCGTTATACTTCTGAGGGGAGTTGGGTGGATTTGATTAGAAATGGATGGATTTTCTTACACAAACTAGTGAGCTCATTGGAAGCTTTGTGGACACAATGGATGTGGATCTTGTTTACCATGTCTAAGCACAGGGCTTTTGAAATCAGGAGGTAAAGATGCATTGCAAGGAGTGATATTTACTAGACAACTCTACCAGTTGTTTCCTTTAACTTTCAAATTATCAGCATGCCAAATCCAAATCTGTTCTTGCTCCTCTAGCCCACCTGTCCTGCTAAGCAGTGTTGGGGTTTGCTGGGGTGTAGGTGCTTTGTGTTGAACTGTTATCAAACCTCATGTTCCTCCCCCTGAAGTGTTCCTGTCTGTTTGGATAGCCAACATTTCACTTCAGTGCAGTGACAGCCTGAGGACCCCATTTCACTGACTGAGTCGTTTCTGACCAAGGGCTGGAGGTGCACGAGTGTGTGTGTCTGAGATGGACTCGTGCCATTACTGGGTACAGACATCTTCCCTGCCACGCAGAACACCCATAAGGGGTTTTAGTTAACTGCTTCCTGTGACTGACTGCACACACACACACACACACACACAGGAGTCTGGTGGTTTTTATGGAAATCACTTTTCAGATTCCCAGTTTAACAAAAACACCCTGTTTTGACAGGCTCGTAACAGAGCAAACACTGTTAGTGAAAGCACATGCATGCAAACAGCTCCCTTCCTACCTGCTCTGTTGTTAAACCTGGTAACTCAAAATCCAGCCGCCTCATTTCATGTTTTCTGAAGGTGAGGAGGTAGATGACTATACTTCAATTTCGCAAAATGCTTTTGCATAGAGTATTTTGTATTTTTGAACGTTCAAACACTTCTTTGCTAATGAAGTGCTGGAGGACTGCATGTAATATCTTGCTATTTGCATCTTCCTTGCTATGTGGCAAGCTTTCACATGAGGTGTATCACACCATTAGAGCACACTAGTCCTTCACATGATGGAGTCCCAAAGGGGCCATTATAAATTTCCTGGTATGTATTGATTCAATTATTGTGTGACAAAGGTAAGAAGTAACTTCTGTTTTTATGGTGGAGAAGGAAGTGAAGGAGGTAGACTTTGACCATTACTGGGGAATGAATACCTGCTGGGAATAGATGGCACAGCTGGCTGCATTGTATTTGCTGGAAGAGGATTTGGTGTCTCACAAGTAGATAAGATGTTATTTAACCACCAGGAAAGCCACATGTATCTTAAAATTATTATTTATTTACCCGCCCCACAAATAACTCACCGTGTCCCTATACACAAAGAAATGACTGTGATAAATGTAACTGTTTTCACTGCAGGGGATTTATAGCTCTCAAGGGAAAAAAATTGCTTTTTGTTCCTGCAGGTCCAGGTAAGCTTTCTGTAGGTTTAGGTAAGGTTCATAGAAAATGCTCCAGTTTAGTATTGTGGTCTCATATCACGATACTTAAGGAACCAGAAAGCAAAGCAGAAAGAGAAAAAAATCCAGTGGGCTTTATGAGAATTTCAGAATCCCCTTTTCACTCTTTGAAGTGTCTCAATTGTTGGGTTTTTTTTGTAAAATATGCCTCCATCCCAAAGGTACACAATCAACTGTCCTCCAGTCATTTTTTATTGTGAGGTGGCAGTCAGAGCAAGAATAAGGTAGTTTAATAGTGTCCCTTTTAAATTTAATTACTATTCATTATCAAATACTCTATTGTTGCTGCAGAGAATTGCAGCTCTGATCCATATTTTTCTCTTGGATGGAGTTATCTGTTCAGGGTGAAATTAAGCTCCATCAGTTGAGTTTTGTACTTTAGATTAAAACAGGAAAGAACAATACTAAATCCCCTCAAACCTCTGCCCTCTCAAAATTGCCAGCAGGTTAGAAAGCTGACTCAAATGTTGGGTTCGACCCAGAAAGCTGACTCAGGTGGAAATGTTGAAGGTCAAAGCCTTTGCCAGGATGCCACCTGCATGAACAGCACCAATTAGATGTTCTGTCTTGTGTGAATTACTCAACTCATTTGCTGGTATTAAAATGCAGATGTTGCGATGGCTATCACTGATACCACCAGCGTAGAAAGTTCTTTGAATATAAAGACTGGATCTGCAAAATTGAAATTTACAGCAGCAAATTTTTGATTTTCAACAACCCTCCCTAGTTTTCAGGAAATAAGGAATCAAGTTTTTTTAAAACTGAAATTGAATAGAAAAAAAATTCTCATGAAGCAGCCAGAAGCCTTTATTTGTGTGCTACCTTGACACTTCCTGACACTTATTATTTACAGCTGGTCCCCTCCAGAGCACCTTGGAGACAGCAGGTACCTAAATGTGAGCTGGGCTCTGAGGTACTTCAAGCACGTTCATTAGTACGTCACTGTGGCTGTTTTATAGGAGTTTGCTTTGCCATCAGATACTGTAACATGAGCACAAAACACCGCCTATTTTCAGAAGGTACAGGGTGTGTAAAGACAAGCAGCTAAGATAAGATAAGCAAGACAATCTAAATGTCAATATTTAGAAAATGTATCTCTGTCAAATACACCAAAATAATATTGTTCTTTAAAGTTCACCCCTCTGTCTCTACTGTCATTCACGCTGGTTCATTGTTCAGAAACCCTTGGATATTCCGTAGACCAGAGGCTGAGATTCAACTGATCATTGCACAGAAAGGAGTGCAGGGTCTAAATAAATCTCAGGTGCTTTTAATGTACCAAGGACCTAATCATGCTTAGCTTCCTTTGGTACATACACAAAATTTTCTTTCCCATCCCAGTGGTTCCCAGTGTGAATATTCTCTGTACCTTGTTTATTTCTTGCACAGGTTACGAAGCTGTTGTCTTTATGCAACTTTTATGGCATCATAGTTATTATCAAAAGGAAAGGGGAGGATATTTCAACACACACTAAAATAAGTGTCGGGTTTTTTTCAAATTTGAACATATTGCAAAGACACTGCAATTTACTAAATTACTATGAGTTAATTCTAAACAATTTTTATTTGATGAAATTCTGGAACTACTTTAGTTTTTTGTAGCATACTATGAACCCTAAGTACATAAGAATGTAGAATTTTTTAGCCCTGACAGGACAACCCTTTTAGCTGAAGAAACTGATCATTCAAGTTTTGATTTTTTCCCCATTCTTCTCACCAAGCATTTAACAACGTGCAGACCTTAATAAATGACAGAGGCAAACGTCTGTCCTTAAATAGCAGCAATTTCTTCTGCCAATAAAATTGGTTTTCTTCCCCTGCACTGAGCCATGAGTTGACAACACAAGGGCTGGGTGAGCAGAAGACAGCATACAGAGAGACCCCCATTTATTTAGACTGGGGATTACCATCTGGTTTTCTGCTCCTGCTACAAAATGAGTCCTAATAATAGTAGGGGGGGGGGGGGTGTGTGCTCAAAATACAGAAAGAACACAGCGTCCTTTCTCTAGCTGAGCAGGTCTTGTAATTTTATTTTTGTTTTTTTAACAGTATGTTAAAATACTCAATCCCTTTTTAGGAGGAGGTATGTTCTTTGCCTCTTTAATTGCTCTTATTTTGCAAAGTTGAGTGAGAACAAGTCCTATGGCTTAGTTCACACTCATATGGATATTATTTCCTAATGCTTCTGACAAACAAATTACTGACTGCCCCCCTAGTGAAAGAATTAATGAGGATTCCCAGTTCACTATACATTTACTAAACCGATGGCTGTGTTTGCTTTGGGCTTCTTAGTTTGGCCAAGGCCTTCAGAAGTGACACTACTGATCTGAATTCTGTGTGCCATTGAAATGGTGGCTCTGGGCACTTCACTTGCCATTTGTTTCAGCTGCTTAGCAACTGTGACAGTGGCCCATCAGATCGTCGGTGTCTCTGAAGGGTTTTGAAAACTTAGTGGTTCATGCCATGCTGGCCACTTTAGTACCTGCTGGTCTTTCTAGTTGCAATGTCCTTTAGAAGTAAACAAGAGGCTATCTTTGTGTTTCAAAAAGCCTAACCTGTGGTGCACCTAGTCTATCTTCCACAGGCATGTTTAGGATTTTAGCGTCTCTGCACAGTTATCTTATTTTTATTTTAGCACCTCTCTAATGTCTAGAATCAGGTACTTTCTTACCTCTTGTCCTCCCTCCCCTCCACTCACCATGGTTTTATTTTCTCTATTTTCTGACCATTAAAAATAATAATTTTATTAGATTAATTCTAAAACTTTTTATGCAATGATAGGTACTTTTCTTTCTGAACGATTTTGAATAAAGTTGTATTTAGAGAAGTATACATATGATGTGAATGTTAGTACATATTAACACAAACTTTTCTCCAAAGGAAGCTGGATTTGCAGTTTTATTAGTGAAAAATACATTTACTGCTACACTGCTGGGATTTTACATTTCTATTCTATGTGAATGAACCTGAGAGTACATGAGAACTCGGGGTAAATCTTGAGATGCAGGCGTAAGTCAGATTCTATTTCCTTTAAACCCTAGAAGGGGTGGCTGAATATCCCAGCATGAGTAAGGAGACTGTGACATACTTGGTCTCATTTGGGAAACAGAAACTTTCTGCTTATCAGGATCATCAGAAGCATATTTTCCACCCAGGGCCTCCCTGTGCTCCTTCATCTTTTCCAGAGAATGGCGAGGGAAGAAATTTGCATTTGTAATGCATCTCACAATCCAGCCACATCATCTAATTTTCTTGATCAGAGCCTGAGCCAAACCCATTGCTCCCTTCCTCAGTGGAGCAGGAACTCTGTTTGCTGCCATCCCATCTGATAGTAGCAACGGCTTTCTGGGGAAAACTCTGTGGTGCAAGCAGGGCTGTCCCAGTGGAAACAAGGCTGCCCAGCCATGAGGTGTGGAGCTGGGTGCAGGGAACCAACCCTTCAGGCTTGGGGGCTGTTTTAGTGAAACAGCCAAGGAGGCCATGCAGAAAACAGCTTCCTCAGAGCTTCTTTCTGTACAAGACCCCCGCTGCCTCCCCAGGGTTGGCATCCTGGGAGCAGCAGAGAGTACACCAAGGGCTTTTCCTGCTGAAGTGTGTTTCATAGGAAAAGAAGGATAAGACAAAACAGACATCAGTAATTGCAAAATATCCCTGCTCTGAAATGAGGCAAACTGCCAGAGAGCTCTTATGCAAAAAAAAAAAAAAAAAAAAAAAAAAAGAAAAAAAGGGAAAAAAATTCTGGAGATTAACTGTCCCACATAAACAGCTTCCTTTCAAAGTCAGAGTCCAGGGAGAACAGACACAGGTGCGTATTCATTCTGCTCCTTGCTTCTCTTGCCCAGCAGGCTTCAGATATCAAGTATGTGCCACCCAATCGGTGTTAGCATTGTTTCTGTCATATACCAAACAGTGCAAGCTTGAAACCTAGCAGAATTTAGCACAGTCTGTTTGTTTTGAGTTATTAGTTAATCTTCTCCAGTTGTCTTCCCATGCAGGAGGAAAGGAATTGTTATCAGAAGGTGATGCTTGCCAGAACACAGGGTGCCCTCTGACAAGCAGGACCTCAGCTCCACTAAACATCCCCACGCCCTCAGAACAGAAAACTCAATGTTCTGTATTCTTATGACTTGGAACAAGCAAATATTTCCTCACAAGCAAATATTTCCTCCTGTACATTTCTAAAGTGATCTCTCTTGCACAACAGCACTATGCATTCAGGCAGTTTGCTCTAATTATCGCTTTGTAACATTTTGCATCTGCTGCTGTTAAGTCGCTGAAGTTGCTACTATGTTTCTTGAGTTGTTTTATTTTTAAACAATTTGTTTCTGCGTCTATCTGTCAACAGCTGCACTCTTCATTTTACACATTTTGTATCCACTCATTTACTACAGTGTGTCTTGATACTGCAGCTCAGCTGCAAACGGGAACCCACAGAAATCCTTTGACAGCCTGTCTGTCAGGCTTGCAGGTCATCCTTAACTTCAGGTTTTCTTCCAGACTCATAGAATTTGTTCTTGAATAACAAATAATACAATTTAGGCCCTCACAGAAGTGTAACAACTGCTAGTGGAACTTTTACAGGGTTTTCTCAGTGCGCCAAAGAGTTCTCCAGCCTCAGCCGGAAGCAGGCTGGAACACGTGGATGAGATGTTTGAATCTTCGGAGTTAGCTGGTGTCACCCACTCCATCAAGGTGGGGGTCAGTCTCTTCTCCCAGGTAATAAGCAGTAGCACAAGAGGAAATGACTACCAGTTGTACCAGGGGAGCTTTAAATCGGATATTAGGAAAAATTTCTTCACTGAAAGGGTTGTCAAGCACTGCAACAGGCTGCCCAGGGAAATGGTGGACCTACCATCCCTGGAGGCATTTAAGGGTTGTGTAGATGTGGCACTTGGGGACATGGTTTAGTGGGGGACTTGGCACTGCTGGTTTGACAGTTGGGTTTGGTGGTCTCAGAGGTTGTTTCCAAAATTAATGATTCTATTGTGGATTCCATCCCATTCATAGTAAAATAATGGAAGTCCAAAAAAACCACAGAATAAAAGTACAGTACTTTAAAAAGTGTATTGTAAGTTTATTTTTATAGTTCCAAATTAAACGCATTTTCTATGAAATGTTTCAATCATTTTAAAAAATAACAGAGTTGTATCCAATGGAAAAACTGTTGTCTAATAGATCTCTGAGGCAATATCTCTGAGGCAGTATCTCTTGGAAACAGTCTACTGCAGAATTTCTGACGTTCCTGTTCATAGATCTTGTCCCAGTTTCTTTCTTTCTGTGGTTCATCAGTGCATTTTCTTAAGTGTGAGTTTGTTAGATTTAGTGGGTTCTTTCCTTTTTAGGTTGTACCAGTAATAATCTCAGATGGTGCTACGTTGCCACAAACCCGGGCATCCAGTAACAGTGGCGTGCTGAGACTGGCTGAGGTTGCTCAAACGGATGAGGACACTTGTATGCTCCATTAGTCTTCTGCTGGTGTTTAAGAACATTCAAGTCACCGATTAAGCAATTAGATGTATATCAGTATTTGCTTGGTCTAATCTTCCTGACAAAATGCCTGGGCAGTACCAGTTTGGGTAAAACTCAGGGATTAAATACCTCAGGTGAAAAAGCTGAAGTTGGTGCAACTGAGAGAGTGACATTCTGTCATGCAGCTCTCTGTGGCTTTCTTATTGCTGATGGCAACAGCCAGCACTGTCACAATGCCCTAAGCAGTAAGGCACACTAAGCAGAACTCCAGGGGTGTTTTTGTGCTTCATAATTTTCAGCCACGAGCAGGACACGGGCACCTCAGTTTTAGATTTCAGCTTTGGTAAGGTATGACTTTGAGGCTGCTAAACATCAAAGGTGTGAGTTGCCATGTACTGGTGGGATTCCGTGCTGTCCATGATGAGGGGGAACAAAGCCTGCCCTGCCCCTGACAGGTGGTGGGTGTGTCCAGAAGGCTGAGACAGGCCATGTCTCCAGGGCAGAGAGGGTTAAGCCACCTTGAACAAAGCTTGATTCACATCTTTTCTTCCTCGAAGGGAATGAAAGAAAGAAACAAAGGTAAAATACAGCAAAAGCTGTTGTGAAACAAGCCCGTTGCTGTTCTCTGAAAAACAAGTATGTGAGGATTCATTTTTAGAGCTATGCTGAAGCAGCGGGGCACCGGAGGGTGGCCACAGCCACTCTTCCTCCAGGGGCTGTCACTGCCCTGCTAGTGCCAAGGACTAAAATTGTCTGGTTTCTTAGAAGAGGACGTGGTCCTGACTGTGTGCCACAAAAAATGTCTGCTGTGCAAAACCACAAGCTATTTCCCACTCCAAAGCAAAATCTTTAATAGTAGCTGTTCCTGCAGTAATCGGGGGACGGCTGCTGTGTGAAGGGGACTCCTTTCTGTCAGCATATCGAGGGTCTGGGGGTGTCTGCCATCTCAGACAGGTGTTTGTCTGTGGAAATGAACATGCTTTTCAAGGCCAACTGAAAAGTCAATTTTCAGCCGACAATTGAAAAGTTAAAATAAGCAAAATCATCTAGGGAAAACAGCTGCTAATAAGTTTCTATGGTTCATAGCAGTGTTGACAAATTCTACCACAGACAACGAGGCTATTGATTCTGGCAGCACTCCTTGACCATCAAGAAAGTAGTTATTACAGAAATTTCTGGCATTGGTTTATTAAGAGACGGTTATTTAGTATTTGGACATCCAGAAAAGCAAGGGATTGCACTTCTTGAAGCTGGAGGAATGGTATGAAACTGCAATGTGTTGCTCTCACGTGGTTGCCAGTGTGGGCATCTTAGCGTACAGCTCCAGCAGTTTCTTGCAAGTGCACCAGAATGTGCTGCTAAATGGAAGTCTAGAAATAGTAATTACAGATTTCAAATAGTCCCAGGTAAGACTACAAAAAAGGATTTGGAGCATAGGGAGCTGTGGACTTTTATGTTATTTATTATTAGCTATTCGATGAAATCACACCCCATTAGGCAAATTCTCTGAGAACACAGAGGAAGATATATGTTTTTGAAAAAATGTGTTCGTGAGATTGCTACATCACAGCTTTTAAAATTACTTTTATTCTGAAAGTGCTAAACCCCATAAACTTTAAATGAGACTTTTCAAAACAGGATTTGACCTTTTCAATCCAATTGCAACATGTTTTATTTGAATACACACACTGAAACATAAAATGATGACAACAATTATTCCTGGAAGGTATAAAAAAGTTGATCTGTATGCATAAATTGAATTATGGCTCTGGCAAAGGTGCTCTATAAGCAAACAGACTCAGTATAAATACATCATGCTCCTCTAACATCTACTGCCAAGGTCTTCTAATCACTTTAAATCAGTTCAGACTGTTGCTGTGAGATAGCCTGCCTGTACTCAATTACATATGCACAAAAATCAGAAGATAAAGAAACTGTTAAGAGGACAAAACTGATTTCTTGAAAAACTTAAGGAGAGAAGGCCAGAAGTGAAGGTAGTGAAGATGGCACCAGCTGCAGTGTCAAGGACTGGCTGTTCAAATTCCTGAGTGACACAGAGAAACCATAGGGGAACCCAGCTGCCAAGAACTCTAAAGGCATTTCAACAGCACATTTGTGAAGTGTAATTTTGCAAAAGACTTATAAACTGACCACACTGGGCAGGTTTTCCTGGGATTAGCAAAAGACGTGGTCTTGCCATGTAAACTGCAGCTCTGCCAGACCTGGTGTTCTGCTACAAAGTGTAGTTTTCCTCATGGAATAGATGTTACCATGTTCCTTGGATATTAGTGTTGTTAAATAACAACAATAACCACAAGGAAGCAGCTCTCCAACAAGGAAAATTTCAATATTTGCACAGAGCAAGGCTTGCTGCAGTGAAAATCAATGTGTTCGAATAGGAGGGTTGAAGCAACCAGCAGCAGTGTGTGTTGTGTCCTCCACCCACCCCAGGGACACAGGAGTGTGTATTTTGTTGCTATGCCAGCTACAAGTCAGCACTGAAAACTCACTGCCCATCCACAACTATGTGCTTCTAGTAAGTAATGACAATTAAAAAAAACTAATGGGAAGGTGTATCATAAAATGGGGTCGCTATTTCGACCCAGATGAGTGCTCTGGGGTAATTGAATTCAAGACTTGGAGACACATCCATCTTGCAGTAGTGAGGAACCACCAAACCCAGTGGCCTGAACTGCCAAAGTGTCTTTGCCTCTGTAAAAGTGACTGTGTAATGTAAATCAATGTTGATCATGTTGCAGGACTCCAGGACTTCATCAGAGAATAGAGAATATCCCCCAGATACTGAATTTTAATAACATGATGGTCAGTTTGGGAAGAATAAGGCAAATGACCTAATACAGCTTTTTACCTTCAGTGTGAGGTTTAGCCAGGGTCCATGTGCTGCTGGCAGCAAATGTAGGATGCACTGTGAAGCTCCAGAGCTGAGGACGAGGTTTTAGCTACATTTCCTCCTATGTCTTTGGAGTCTTTCTCTCTAGGACATCTTCCACAAACCATGTCCGGAGTGCCAGCTATATGAAAAAGAAGGAGGATCCTTGGAAACCATATGCAAATAGCCTGAACCAAGCTTAAAGGGGAGAGAAAGGACAGACAGCCTAGGCAGGTGGTGAAGCATGTGTTCTACAAATCCAGACTGCCTTAAGCTAAAGCAAACAAAGCAAGCTGGGGAAAGTTACAATTGTTTAGATTTCCCTAGTACAACAATTTTTATTTTATTTTGAAACAATTTTCCCTTAAGGAATGTTTCATTTTAAGTTGGAGAAGGCTGACAACTCATCCTATGAAAATTTTGTCCTATTGCTGGAAAGAATTATTTTTTTTTTCTGGCTAATCCAAAACATTATTTACCCCTCTCATATTCATCACCCACCTTTCAGTTCAACTCTGTCACCGTTTCAGCCCAGTACTTGCTGGTTATTTAGCAAAAAATAATTTTCCATAATTGCTCTCTAATTATTTTTGCTAAATATCCTGATCTGATGTGGCAGTTTGTATGCTTTAGAATTACAGTTTTCTCAAGTGCTCAGATGACATGAAATAGAAATTATACCTAACTCCAGCTGCTCAGTGCCAAAACACAGTGCTGGAAGGAGAATGGGCAACTCCTTGAGACCAATCTCCCTGTGCTAGTAAGCTGTAAATGTCCAGTTCAAAAGTCTGCACTCCAACAGCTCAGAAAGCTTCCCCATGGCCCCAAGAAAACCTGGAGGTCTGTGGTAAAAGGCCTGGCACCTTTGTGTTTTTTGATGGGAAGAGGAGAGAGTGAGTGCACCCTGGCCAGGAGGGTCGGGTCCCTGTCGGCCAGAGCAAGAGGAAGAGACTGTGATGGGCAGTAAGAGAAGATTTTATGCTTAGGTAACATGTTCTGTACCAATAAGGACAATCCAGCCCTGCTACAGATTGCTGGGGAGTGAGGATCCCATTAAGGAGTCTTTAAGAACACCTGTCAAAATGGTATGGCTGCTTCATCCTGGGGTTGGATGTCCTTCTCTGGTCTGTCCAGATTCTTCTCTGTATTTTTTCTATTGTTCACAAAATATTTGTTGGCTGCTTTGTCCTCTCCTGCCATGACTTATCTCCAGTACTCACTTCTGAAGCCATTTTCCACCATTTCCTCTGAAAGAGCATTCCCTGACTGTTGGCACTCTATGCCTCCAACTGGAAGAAAAAAATAACAGCTGAAACTTCACCTATCTAAGCTCATATCCACAGGCAGAGGAAATCCTCAGAAGTTGAAAGGACCCTGGACATCTCCAGAAACTTTGGCTTTCAAAGGGTTTAGCAGGATCATGCCTTCACACCTCATCTTTGTAACCATCCCAAATTAGCCTGTGGCCACCTTTTCCCTTTCTGGGGGCAAATCTGCTCCAGCCATGCTCAAACCTATCTCACTATCACACACAGATTCTCCAAAGCCGTGCATTGATTAGCAATTCTCATGAAGGTGGATACTGTCTGTGATGCTTGATCCAGGAATTTGCTGATGGGAATAAGGTCAACGCACAGGGACCTGTGAGTGCCAATGATCCAGAAGTGACTCCGAGAAGATTTAGACACCCATGTGGTGGTGGAGGTCAGTGCAGCCATGGCAGTGACACTGGCTGCAGCCCTGAGAGGGGCATTAGAGTATTTTGCTCTTCTGACACTAGCAAAATGAATCACTGTGGTAAAGTCTGAGATCCATTTTTGCCTATTGCTGGGAACAGGAAGAGCAGCAAGTAAATAAGGCTGGATGTGTTATGGCTAGCTGTCTTTTCTTCTGTTTGATCACTTGAAAAGACAGGTGACTGCTTACTTTAGGCTATTAGACATGTTTGTTATACATAAGGATTCATGGACTTTCAGTTATGCTTTCTTTAAAAAAAAACTTGCTAGAATGATACTGAGTATTAATTAAAATTCTGTGACTGTTGTGAATGAAGATAACGGTAAGTGTTGAGGCACTGGGTAAACACACTGCTCTCTACACTGTGCTGTCAAAATGTTTCCTTTTATTAAAAGACAACACAAATTCACAAGAAGAGAAATGTGGATAAATAACGTGTTAATCAATGGCAAATTTAAGCACAGACACACATATAAATAAAATTTCATAACTTTATTATGATTTATTACCAGAGCCAAAATATTTCCAGAGGAGTATTTTTCTATTGGAGGAGAAAGTTCTGTGGAGCTGCAACAGCATAACAACAACCTTTACGCATTTTTGGAAGAGGAATATTTTATTAAAACATGAAAGGACAAGTAATTTTATTCCATGAATTACTAGAAATCCAGAAAATAATTAACTGTGGGCAAATCCTAAGAAATGTCTTGTTTCAGAACTTGTTCAGAGAAATTTATTCACAAAAAGTTCACATTGAACATCATACTCAGTAACTAGCAAAATACATTTTTTAATGATGATCACTTATGGTATAGAAAAAGAAACCAGCAAAAAAGAAAAAAAAAAAAAAGGGTATTGCTTTGCACATAAATCTCTTTTGTGTAGCTCTCTCTGTCAAGACCTTTGTGGGGGGACTGATCCCAGCAGGAAAGCAATCTTCTGGAAATTAGAGCCAAGTGGAGTGTTTCCCAGATGGGTGGAAAGTCCCAGTTTATCGCATAATAGTAGTTACAAATAGGTGAGAGCCATTCTTGTAGGATCCTGGGAGTGCTCTTTGGGTTTCCTGCTATAAACAGTAGGCATTAAAGACAAGCAAACTTTAACCTTCCTGATGAACTGAAGCACTGAACTCAGCTGCTCAGAAGACTGCAAGAGTTCTCTGTCAGAGACAGGTGTGATGTGTCTAAACCATATAAACTGAAAAAGCTGTGAAAGCACAGGTTTAACAGAGCTCCTGAAACCTTGTGCTAGGACAGCTCCTCCAAAAATGTCAAGAAGAGCAGATATTCTAAGGTCAAAAAAGGGTGGAAACCAAGATGTTCTACGGTCTTGCTTAATGCTCTGCTCTGCTTATTGACTGGAGAAGTGATTTGGTTAAAAGGTGGTGGAATTCCTTTTTGTTCTTCTCACAGAGTTTCTGAAAGGCCAAATACTTAGCCTGTGGATTTTTAGAGGGAAAACCTTCATGTTTTTCTCAAGAAGCAAGGTAAATTGGAAATAGAAGCCTTCCTACAACCAAAACATTAATGTTTAATTTACACTGAAAGTAGGCTGAGCCTTACAACTCTCTGAACTTTCTTCAGACAGCCGTGCCCCTTGAAGGCTCTCTGAGGTCCTGCTGCCCACCACAGCCCCAGATGCAATTTTAGAGTCACAAAACCTGTGGGATGAAATGTCAGCCCTGCAGTTGTTGGCCCTACAGCATCCAAGGCCCTCATGCTGCAAATCAAGATAGTAACAGATCTCCTTCCACCTACTGCTCTCCTACACTGGGGGGGATAACTCACAAAATTATATGTGAATGGCCCAGTGCAGAGCATGGATTTAAGCCCCCTGGACCCAGGTGTAGGAGGAATTTGGAGAGTTAAATGTCATTTATCTCAAGCTTCTCTTTTTGCTTTTTCTTACCTGCCTGCTTTAATTCTCAAAATCTGAGGAAACTGCAAATACAGACATCCCAGCCCCAGAGGCAGAGGATGTGTGTGAGGTGTTCCTGTACTGTGCAGCCCTCACAGGAGGAATTCTCCCACTCTCTCCTGGTTCTGTGTGGGCACATCCAGGCCCCTGCCCAGGCAGTGGAGCTGGCAGAGCCCATGAGCACGAGCTGCTCCCAAAGGCAGGAGCAGCAGAGCTGTGCACAGGTTGCTCTCCTGCAAAGCTGCCTGGTGAGCCAGTCAATGACCCGGGCACACTGCTCTGAGCTTCGGCTTCCTCGGCTTGGGAAATACAGGAAAGGCAAGAGGGAGGGAGTTACTTTACAGCAATTCCTGCAAAGACTGTGATTCATTTATTTGTTCTTCTATGAACACCCTAGCCAGATGACTAAGGCAGATCTGCAGACTGATGACCCAGAAACAGTAGAGATAAATTTCATATGTGGTGGAAAGGAAAAATAAGTTAAAAGCCATATATATTCCTACTTTCAGTGGTTTGCCTCCCAGCACAAGCCCTGGCCTACACCAAGGACATAGCACAGAGATTTGCCCAGGGACTTTTCCTTTTTTTTCTACCTCTTCCTTATCTCAGGGTGGGGTATTTGAGGTTACCTACACCTGTGGCTTTTGAAATTAGCAGCACATAAACTCACCACAGCTGCTGGGTCTCTCAGGTGGGAGGGTTATGGTGGCCTAGTTCCTTTTGTTGTTGAAGTTCAAGCTGCTGAGATGGAGGCTGCTGGGTTTACTGCACCTTTCCCTCTTCTCAGGTAAGGCATTTGTCTTTGCAGGGTGGGTGGAAAGGAAAAGGAGGAGTGTGAAGTGTAATAAATCTGTTTTGGTAGCTTGGGTTGCTGAGCTCCTGCTGGGGAGGCAGGAACCTGTCTCTTCCCTTATCAGAGGATGGGTCTGTGAGGTGGCTGAATTGACTTCTGAGGAATTGAAGATAGACTGGATAAATGTAGGGGGGCTTCAGTATTTTGTTTGATTTTTTAAAATCTATTTTGACTGCAGTGGTATTCCCTGGGAGGTTGTCTGTGGTGCCACTGCTGGGTTTGGGTGGCTGGGTTGCTATCCACCTGTGATCCCTTAGTGCCAGTGAAGTGTTGTACTTCTTGGAGTGCTCTGGGTGCCTATGGAACCTGATGTGCCTCGTCCCAGCACCTGCTTGTGGAAACATGTGGCAAGAACCTGGAGAGGGCAGGATTACCAGCCTGTGAGTGTGCATACCTGTAGGAAGCTGCAATCATAAATACACTCAACCTCTTGGCTGAAAAGCTTCAAATATCTCTGTTTTCTGGTCTTCCTTTTGGAACGCTGGAGTTTTTTTTTTAAAGGGTGGTTTTATGAAATACAACTTGAAAGTATTAAGCCCCAAGCAACATGTGACCCTAGCACCACAACAATCCTTTTAGAGACCTGTGTCATATAATCCTGTGTGCAGCATGCAGGGCAAGATGGGAAAGTTCTTCTCTTCCCATCACGTTCCTCTGTCCGGATGGCTTAGCAGTATCTGACGTGGAGGGTGTTGTGCACCGGCCATTACAGGAGCCACTACCTTCAAACCCCAACACCCTTGCTTGATCCTTTAATCACTGTAGCTGTGATTTCCAGAAAGTGGCCCTACACAGTTAAAAATTCGTATAAAGATCAATATTATGCTCTTTGATTTTTTCCTTTTCTTTTTCTAATATTTCCTCAAATATCTGACTATTTTCTTATTCCTGTACCATGATATAGCCTGTAGATGTAGAGACTAATGCAGCTCCCTTATTAAATGGTTTACAATAGGAGAATATTGGCTTCTCTCCACACCACACCAAACAGGTCAGTCTCCATAATCCATCAGCAGGCTTCCTCACCACCATTTTTACCCTTTTCCAGTTGATTCTGCCAGAGACTGAATTCTGTGGAGCATGTCAGACCTTTATTCCACACAAAGTTCATAAACCTTCACAGGGTCAAAATTACTGAAAAGCATATACTGTGTTTTCCTAGTGCTTTCTCTCTCCTAATTAATTTTGGTTTGTAATTTCTCATGGTTAGCACAGCGTATCCACATTTCCATCATAAATGCTACTGGAAGGATGTACTTCACACCCAATGCTATATTTAAATGCTAAGTTTTCCCAGAGCTGGGGAATAGCTTAGGTGAGGGACCTTTCCCTGGAGGTGGGCCATATCAAGGCCTCTTTCCTCAATGAACAGGAGGAATACAGAAAAATGAAGGCAAGCATCCAAGTAATCTCTGCAGGGAGTGACAGTGTGTGAAGGGAACTCTCAATCAGCAGTCAGGTTTGATTTAGTTGTTCGTACGTGTGGCAAAAAGAAACTTGGGAGAGAGGAGAGAACAAGAATGGATGTGTTTAGCTGCAAAGAGGACCAGGGAATGAAGTTTGGAGGAGGCAAAGAAAGTCACAGAAGGCCAGTCACTGATGTCTGTGGAGTGCTGGAGCTGTTGGGTGAAAAGGAGGTGCAAATCCACGTCTTGATTCAGTTGTTTCTGTAGTATCTCTGTGCAGCCTGCTAGGGTGTGTGTCTGCTTAAGGGATGCTGCAGGGCTTGCTGTCACTGTAGTAATAAATGCCAGAAATGCAGTGAGATTCACATTTACTCATATTGTGATGGAATTGATACTCATCTCATCCTTTCCAACACAGAGGATCCTCTCTGATAATATAACTGGTGTTGTGTCCAAAAGAAACAGCAAAGAGAGCAACTCGCATAGCACAGGGATGAGCCACAGTGCAAGGGGGGAAAGGTTTGATCCCTGTTCTGTGGGAGTGTTTTCCCGTCACCAGTGACCGGACTGCGGTCTGGACTGCAAGTGCCTTCCTTCCCAAGAAAGTACATTGTGTTTCTCAGTTATTTCCCCCTTTTACCCCGATGAGCGTCTCATGCCAAGTTGAAAAGTTCGGTGTGGTGGATGGAGCCTGATGCCTTCCATGAGACTGTATGGCGTGGTAAGTGGATAAGGTGAGACATGTAGGTTAAAACCCCCGAAAAGATTTGAACCTGACTTGCTGCATCACCTCTCGGTGCTCTGAGTTCTGAGCAAAGGGAGCTACAATGCCCCCCTTCCTCCTACCGGGCACTCTGAAAGTGCTTTTATAGGGCCTCAAACTCTTGCACACCCAAAGACCAATTCTGGAAACACAGGGCTGTGAGCCAAGTAACTTGGTTGTCTAGGGCCTGGAGAGGTGTAGATTGCCAAGGAAATTCATGACTCTTGGTGTGCTCTAAATGCCATTACTAGAAAAAAATTAGTAGAAATCCTAAATCAATGCTTAACTTTCCTGCTTTGTTGTTCCTCCTACTCTGTACCAGGAGGACTGTACTTCACAGGGGACCAGGGAGATAGCATGTTGAATGAGGATGTGGATTTCTGATCTGTGACTTAGAAGAACCTTTTTAAATGTTGGCAATTCTTCTTTGAAGTTCCTCAAACACAGATCAATATAGTTAATGACATGTAAAGGCAATCTCCTTGTAATCCTGTAGGGGAAAAAAAAAAAGCAGGACTGCAATCCCACCACAATGGAAAAGCAGGGACTGACTGCAAAGTATGCTGCCAAACAGCTGGTTTGGGCTATTCTGGACTGTCTGGGTCCACCAGTGCTGAACATGTGGTATGGTGGGATCACTTTGCTGGGATGCCTCCCTATGTCACGCATAGGCAGGGTATCACCCTGTAGGTGGAAGCTGAGGCAGTGGCCTGAGGAGCAGAGTAGTTTTCCTAGGAGATCACAAAGACAAATTACCCTTGGCAAGATTGCCCCAGGGTCTGTCCTGGCTCGGGAGAACAACCCTGGTCAGGTTAACTGGGGGAGGAGAAAACTTGGGATGAATTTCCTTGCAGTGAGGGCATGGGGCCTCTGTTTTGTGCATCTTTACCTTGTGTCAGCAGAGACACTCCTGGTTTGTATGTGCTGGAATGTCAGCAGGATCCTACCCGATGTCCTCAGCACCCTGCCCTTGCGCGGACTTTTGTTATGTGTGAGGTTTCTCTGAGACATGTTCTAGGTCATCATGAGCTCTCGTTTAGCTTTAAATGGGTGTATGTTTATCCTGGTGCAGGATTTTGCCTTAGTTGTTCTCAGTGACCTTGGACTGAACTGAGACCCCCACCCAGGTAGCTCTGCAGTCTACAGAGCAAAAACTGAGCAGCTTCCTCCAGTGGTGCCCCTGGTGTCCATGTGTAAGTGTTTATACACACGAGTTGTCTTTCTTTCCAGCTCCTTCTTTCTGTCCTCTTTTTCCACTTGGTTCTGCTTTGCATTTTATTTGCAATGTGTTGTCCTGTTGTGAGTATTGCTCATGCATGTTGAGTTAGGGTTCCCCAAGGAGTCTGTCTGGCATTGGAAAATTAAGGTTTTTGGCTTTTGCACTCTCAAAGCCCTTTATTATAAGCTGGGGTTTTTTGCTTCAGGGTAGTAGGATGTTGGGAACAGCTGAAATATGGCACTGCTGAGAATCAATTAGTGTAAAAACTGCACTAGTGCCCAGCTACGTGCTGATTACTCTGCCCCCAAAGGCAAATGTGTTTGCAGTTTAGGTCACAAGTGAAATAAGCCTGTTGAATCTCATTCTAACATGTCAGTTTCTTACAGACTTTCTTCTCCATCCCAGTGCTTACCTCTAGAAACATAAATGTTCTTGTTGAGAGCTGGGAAAAATGTTTTGAACCAGCAGATCCCTCCCTTCCTCTCCCCCAAGAAAATAAGGAAATTGTCTTGCAAGTACCAAAGTAATTTATTTCAAAGTGTTTTGGTTTGGCAGATAGCAACAAGGAGACTGTGGTTCTACTCACAGCAGAAAGGTGGTATCTCATCTTAAATCTTCAAATCGGACTTACTCTACACAAGGGATCTGAGTTGGCCCTTGCTGTTTGCTGTGGAGATTTGAGAAATGTCTTGTGCATTCCAGGCACTGATTTCTTTTCCTTCAAAAGTCCCTATAACACTGGCTTTGCCTCCACACTTAAGTGATTCACACACTAAACTGAAGAATCAACTCTGATTCTGGTAACGAGATGACCTTAATTAGTTAAGGAATGTATCAGCCTCTCTGCTGCTGAATAACTTTGCACGTCCCAAGAATGTGGTAATGGTTAAATATTCTGCCAGTCTGGAGGTGAGCAGCTTTTGGGCTTTGTTGGATTCCAGAAAAGAATGAAGGGAAGAAGCCTTATCAGATGAGGATTCTGCTGCATGCAGCTAAAGGCATTGCCTTTTGTGGTCACCTATCCTCTCTGACTGTTGGCAAAATTCACTATTTGCCCTCAATTATCATTACACTTTGACCAGGAGAAGAGATCTCATTTTTACACCCAAATCTGTGGCACCCAGGCCTTACTGGCAGGCAAAGGGTGGAAAATACTAGGAGGTACTTTCTTCCTTTCCCCATGTCCGTTTCTGTCTACCCAAAATTGCATCCTAATTCTGGCTGATAGCTTGATATGGCTGCTTGCCTTTTCCTCCACAGAACACATTATACACTCTTGTAAAGCCTCTTGGCAGCTTTGTGGTATGAAAATATGATAGAAATCCAAAGGGCATTCTTTAATGTAAGGCTGTAGAAATGGACACAGTGTCCATCCCACTTTGTCTCCTATTTTCTGGCGGGCACCTGCACGACATTAGGGAAAATTGGATGCATGTCCTTTCTGAAACAAATTCCTGTTCCAGATGCTTAGTTTTGGGGAAGATGAAGCTCTGCCTCCCTGTGGGGAAACAAATTCATCTCGCCATGCAGTGCAGGGTGGGGTGATGTCAGCACATTGCACGAGAACTGTGCCAGTGCTTCCTTGTTGCTTCACTGGCTAAATGTGAGAGTGCACATGCCCAAGGCTGCTGCACTCCAAAGCCCTGTGCTCTGCCCTGAGCTTGTGTAACAACAGGGAATGCCAGGTGAGCCCAGGCTCTAATGAACTGCTGTGGCAACTACTGGGGATGTTAGCACATCGCCTGAGTTTCAGCTGACCAGACCAGCTTAGTCTGCTGAAAGAATCTGAAGTGCTGCATCGTTTGTTCTCCTTGCTGTAAAGTCACTTGTGGCTAGCTGAAGCAAACACCTTTGGTCTGGATTTCACTTCACTTTGCAGCTCTACAGAGTCACAAACAACTCAGGTTATTTACCATAAAAGTGAGTAAATTTTCCCAGTACATGATTGGGTCTATTCTCGCCGTGTGTGAGTGCTGTCAGAGCAGGAGGTGCTGGAGCCCCCTCTGTCCATGCCTGATGCTTCTGGCTGGAGCAGGGCTGTACATTACTATTCCAAGTGATGTGTTTCACACCAGGCAGCGAGGCCAGTAAGACTCTGAAATGTGCTAGATGGAAGCAGGTTGTACTTGGGGCTGCGTTTTGGGTTTTTCTCTCTCCTTGTGCAGCTGCTGGTGGAATGAGTTTCCGAAGCTCCCATCTCCAGGCCTGTTTATTTCCCCATCAAAACTTTTTTTTTGTAGGGCAAGTTGGAGAACAGTGGGGAGCAATGGTCTGAAACTGAGCAGAGTGGGGGAAAAAAGTAGGCTATATATCAGTAGCAGTTTCATAACTGATGGAAACTAGTATGGGAGCATTTGCCCCTGGGAAGAGGCGCTGAATCTTTTTTCATCAGATACAAATGAGGCAATGCAAAGGAGGAGGAGGAGGAGGATTCTATTAAAATTAGAGGGGGGAGGAATTTGATGGCATGACTTGGGCTGGAGGAACTCTCACAATCTGTCCTGCCTTATTTAATCAGTATAGGTCAAAGATTTGATTATACGGCATTCCCTGTTAGAGAGGTTTCAGCATATTGTCTTCCTTGCTCTCATGTACAAGGTCACCTGCTTCATTGGAATCTCAAGTGCTGCCTGACCTCTGGGAGAGGGATGCCTGGAAAGAGCAGTGAGCTGCTAAGGGGCTGGTGTGAGCATTTAAGCTAAGCACTAGTTGCCATTTGCAGTTGTAGAAAACAAGAGCTTTGCCAAACCTGGCCTGAATGTTGGCTGTGCCTGGAGAGTTGCACCTGGTCAAGTTACATGGCAAAAATTTGTACAGTGCTACTGTTAAGCAGTTGAGCCTTGTGAGCTCTATTTAGGGCTTGTACTTGTGAAGCAACTGGAATAACATGTTGGGTATGGTGGTAACTCCTCCTTTCTGGCACTTCAATTTAGACTTGGATTTTATTCAGGTTTTTGCCCAGGACCTCAGCTGTTTTGCAGAGGGGCAAAGCAGGACTTGTGATAGTGGTTCTGAACACCCCATGGTGCAGAGCTCCACCTGACCTTGGGATTGTCCTTAGATCTACACCAGGAGGTTTCTAATATAGCTGAGGAGAAAGAAGACATATCTCCCCCACTTTTGTTTTTTATTTCCCTCTCTGGTCTAAGTGGGTAGTAGAATAAAATGGGAATTGCCCTTGGGTAACCTCCAGGAAGCAGAATTCTCCCTTGTTGGCATGGCTTTATGAATGGATTTATAAATGCTACATGAAGGCCACCCCTGCTGAAGGGGCCTGGCTTCTCCAGTGGTGCCCACTGAACTCATTTGGGGATGCATTTACACTTGATCCTGTTAGGAGTCCTCCCTGCTCCTCTTGTGAATTGGTCATCCCTGTCCCTCTTTGTCTCAGCTCTGAGGAGCACACCATGACCGTACAGAAGAGTTTCCGTGAACTGTACGCTCTGGCATTTTCCTGTTCCAGTCACTCCAGGGATCATAAATAGCAATGGTAATAAATAAAAGCAGATGCTATAGACTGAAGTTTATGTATGGCACATTTTCCAATGTACACACGTTCTAGTACATTAAGTACTCCCTCTCTCTCTGCGTGTATGGTTTAGTTTCTTCTCCGATACCTCTCCAGTGTACTCCTTCTGTGGCAGGAAATGGAGGTGCTTGGGCTCAGGAGAGAGGTAAAGTAGCCTTCTGCAGATGTGGGTATGGGCAGGTGCACCTACAGGCTGCAAACACGTGGTCTGAAAAAGAAATTCGTGCTGAAGGAGTCTGTCTTCCTTACTCTGGTGTACATGCTTCTGCCTTCATGCTTATAAGAATTTTTAAGTGAACAGAAATTTTCTTGGGTTAGGATCAGTTAGTGGAGCATGAAAAAAGTTTAAGGGATTTTTAATCTCGTGAGATGAGGACCTCCCTAGTTGTAGCTCCAGGTTGTGTATGCAATGCTAGGTAACGCCACCCTTGAACAGTAAGTACAGTGTAATAAGTGTCATACCCTGTCTTGTGTCTTACAGAGGTCCTCAGCTGAGGGGTGTGTGTGTGTGTGGGAATATGAACATGCTTGTAACGCTTTAGGGCTTGAACTAGTTCCATGTGGAGCCAGCTGGGGTGTACCTACGGAATAAAGCTCACGCGTGCAGCTGCAGAACAGTGTGGTCAGAGTTAAATGGGCTGCGCTGCATGAAGCAGTGCACAAACCTAGTCAGTATCAACGAACACTTGCATACCTGTCAGATTCAATTAGTTCACCACTCGACTTTCCCTCACTCACTCTTCAAAAGGAAATGGTGCTGGTTTGGACCACATGACCCCTCTGTGGTCTCTTCCAGTTTTACCCGTTCTGTGATTCTGGTTCTGCCTCACACCTACTGAAGTGCGATGTTTTGTTTCAGATTAAGTGAAGAATATTCCATTAAGTGAAACCGATTTGGCTTAAACTAGTGAACCTGTTTTTAGGAGAAATCTTCAGTTTTATCAGCAGTCAGTCTTGAACCTTCAGTTTTCAGCATTAAAGCCTGCTAAGCCAAAACCAGAAATGCAATGAATTAAATAGATTTGATTTTGAATAGCAAAAAGAGACTGACAAGACAAAAAGAAATAAATGTCATGTTTTTAATGCTGATTTGAACAGCCTTTCATGAAGACAAAGCACCAAATGTTGAGTCTCTCTCAGCACAGCCTAACAGCACTGGCTGTCCAGACCCACCTTGTTTTCAGTATTCATCATTGAAGGGATACTCTGGATGGTCACGCCACCTGTGGAGAGGTCAGATTGGACAAGTGAGCTCCTTGAGTGAAGCAGGGTATCAAACCACTGCACTTGTCCTGCGCACAGCAAACCTCTTCCTTGCAATATATTTGTGGCCTTCATGGAAGGCTCTTCTACTTACTCAGAAGCTGTTCTGCTCTGAGTAACTGTACCTGAGGAGTTGGAAGCAAACCTGTGTATTTAAGGAGAGACAGTGAAGGACCATTTTTCAGGCATACAGACTGTGTACCTTAAGGAGAGATGGGGAAAACCAGCAAGAGCCTGGATGTCAGCTATTCTCGCTATTTAACTCAAGTGGGTAGAAGTGTTTTAGGAAAGGGGAATGGCTTCACCGTGTGTGTGTTGTGGAAGGGGAAGACTTTGTTCAGATGTCTAGAAAGACCCCTAGAAATAAGGGCTATATATGAAGAAGAGGTGGAGACATCAGACTCTTCTACTTTGTCTTGTGCCCTTAGACTGGCATGAACAGGTCTGGGTCTGGGATGGTGCTTTCCCCAAGCAGCTGCCATACCTAAACTGGGTCTGGCTGTCCTCTAGCTCAGCCTACATGTAGATGCTCTGCCAGCATCTACAGTGGCAGAGAATTTACAAATAAGCTTTGGGATGACCCTGTTCAGGGGAGAAAGGGATGTTCCTGGGTGCATCCTAACGAAGGTAGAGACATTTCAGGCCTTATTTTAGAAACTGCAAGCTCAGGGAAGATGCACAATCCAGGATCATGATAAAAGGCAAAAAGAAAATTCCCAGGGTCAAATTCAGGTGAAAAAATAACACTGTGTTTGCCCATTACTGGCAGACTTGAGAGAGAGGTAGCTGTTTTCTGTTGTGGGTTTTCTTGTTTGTTTGAGAAGATGATGCTAAATCACAAGCCCTGGCTTGACAAACACTTTCCATTAGCTAAATGAAAAATTTCTGAAGAGCATTCTCAGGTGCACCATGGCAGCTGGCTGCCTTGCCTTACAGCAGAGCACAACAAATACTGGCATTTATCCAGCTGTGAATCGTTCCAGTCTGGGAAGGACACATTTCACAATATTGAAGGTAACTAACTGGAATGCATCAAACATTTTGAATTGGTTGTGTCAAAACATTTCATTCCAATATTCAGCCAAGATCAAGTGTTTACACATTAACAGATTGAGTTGGTTGGAAAAAAAAAACCCAAAAAACAAAACAAGCCACAACACTTTGGCTTGTTTGACTTCAGTATAATGTGATAATGTCTGAGTTGCCAGTGTCATTATCTCTACTTTTCGTCTATAGAGCATGCTTGCTAATCAGATCTCACATATTCGAAAGTCTGAGTCCTTTGAGTGAAAATGATTCACTTGGAGGAGTCACTGCAGCTTGGCATAACTTGTAAGGAAAAACATCCATAGCAAAGAATGGGAGCATAAGCTAAATCAAGCAGATAGATTAATGTAAAACTTGCCCTGCACAAAGCTTCTAGATTTCTCCAAGAGAAGAAGAAACAATTTCAGATTAAGATTTCCTGAAGTACTCATGTGTGCATAAAACCTCAATTTTCTTCTCAGATGCTTAACTTGCTAATTCATTCCACTGATTGCATTACCCTGTTTGCATGGGCTTACTCATACCATCAGAACAGCAGGTTTGCACACAGTACCCTTACGGTAGCTGATAATTGGAAAAACCAGAGAAAAGCTGGATTTTTCCATTCCTGCTGGCATTTTCATCCCAACAGTCAAAGGTTTTGCACGAAGTTGACTAACCAAAAGTCAGTCTGTATCGTGGTTTTACTTTTTCAGGTACATACTGCCAGATGAAATAAGAAATGTGTTTAGGTTGGTAATTTGTCTGAGGCAGTGTCAATTCCAGACACTTCAGTGTGGTAACGCACAGTAGGCATATATATCTATATATATAAATCTATATATCTGCTCCTTACATGGCAACATCACTTTTCCGATAAGGTTTTTTCATAGCTGAGATCAGACTGTACTTAAGCATTTTTCCCCAAACATGGAGCTCCTGTGAAAACTAGTGTTGCCAATGCCTGTCCTAGTCATCCTGTTTTCCTTATCCTTGGTGGCCTCCTGCGACCAATTTCAGTCTAATAAAGCAAAACATTTAATTTATTAGTTTTTTAGATCGGTGGCTTAGAAAGTTCTTCTCCTGTGGGCATTTGCAGCCTTTAACTTTGCTTCTGGAAAAGGCTCTTGCATTTGCACCAAGGTTACATTTCGTGTATATAATTTTTTAAATTTAAATGATGCTGTAACTCAATTTTGCTATATAAAACCAAACTGTTTCAGATACCAAAACACACTTAAGAACCTCCTAGGCCATTTGTGAGAAGCCTTCTCGAACTAAGTACTGCTAATTGATGGAAAGCTACTTTAAATTTTAAGAAACCAAGGCTTCAGAGCACCTGGCTGAGCTTAAATGTGAAAGATGAACTCCATTATAATGCTTTTAACTTAGTGCGTATTTTCGGTCATATTTATGCAGCAGAGTAAGTGGTTTGTTTGTTTCTTTGCAACATTTTCCCATATCTTTTGAGCAATGGTCAACATTTTAGAGTGCTATTGATGCTGTTACCAATGCTTTTCATTTCACGCTACTGTTTGGCAGGACACAAGTAATCCAAAGTAAAAAGAGAAAGGCATGGAAATTAATCTCTAGCATTTGGCTACATATTGAGTGCCCTGAAAAGGGGAAAACAAAATTTGGCCATAAACCATAGATGCTTTTGAAATGAAGGAAAAACAAACAGCCTCATCCTCTGGAAGAGGGGATGTTGGGTCAGTCTGAGTTTTCTGGGATAACAGAGCCTTCAGGTGAAGCAGAACCATATTGGGTGGTAAGCTTTGGATGACAAGCAGCAAGAGATCAAGCCTTGTTAGTTCTCAGAAGAGACAACTAGGAAGTGGTCTAGCATTCAAACAAGCTTCCTGTTTTTCTTAGAAGAAGGAACAACTAAATTTTATTTGAATTTCAGCTCCAAAATCCACACTTCTAGACAGGGATGATGCTACGCTTTATTAGTGTCTGAGACCATCATTCCCACATAGCAGAAAGAGTTTAAGGAAATGGAGTAGAGATGGAATAGCCAGATATAGTCACTTTCTACTAGGTGAGCTTTGGCAACCTGAGCTGTAGGCAAGTACTGTACACTTGTTTTTGCAGTGGATCTGGGAGCATATTCAGGCTGCATTAAAAGTCTCTCAGGTTTAAGCCTTACCTTAAAATAAGGTTGTTTATGCAAAAGTTAATATTAAAAGGAGGTGTTTGTTTGGGTTTGTTTTTTTTTAATTCTCTGAAAGGACAGGAATGTTCTGTGAGGATCTAGGATTTCTCCTGTACTTACATTAACAGTTCCACATAACGAACATTTTTGTTCAGGGCTTCAATTTCTTTCATCTCTGTCTCAGTGAGGGAGAAGTCAAAGATCTAATGGAGGAGATGTTAGGGATGCGTTAGCATTTCTTGTCATAATCAACCTTCATATGTTCCAGATTCCAGAAGTACAATCCCTCCTTCTCCCTGCCTCTCTCCCACAAACCCATGCTTACTTGCGTTTGCAGGAGTCTCGAGGACATGAATAAGCCCAGTCACATTTGCCTACACCCTTTTTGCAAGAAGGGGAAGGTAATACTGAGCCACTAGCTTTGAAAGCAATATATTTCCAGGGAAAGCAGGGAGCAGTGTAGGTACTGAGTGCTGAAAGGAATGCAGGAACAAATTCATCTTATTTGTGGGTGGTGTCAAGCCGGATGTTTTCTGGTGGCGTGGTTGTGAACCTTTCTGTCACACTTGTATGCAGCAGCCCTGCCGTAGCACTGCTGTCCCATACCTTAAGACTGGGCAGAACAGTAATTCCTGAGCTCCCGCAGCTTTGGGCCGCTGACCTACTGCGTTACCTCATCCTGCTTGTGCTGCTCACTGCTCGTGCAGCAGCTGGTGCTCTGGGACACACCACCAGCTGGAGCTGTAGCTGCTCCAGAGGGTTAAAAGACACCAACATTTTGTCTATGCGTTGCTCTATTATTCTCTTATCTTATTACTGTTTAGCCGTGGGTACAAAAAGCACCAAATGTGGTAAAGTTTGCCATCAGTCAAATCCTATGTATGTCTACAGAAAAAATGGGGAAATTACCTTCTACAGGGGCTAAGCCAATATAAGTGGATTCGTCCATGTACCACTGGGGTGTGAATTTACCTGGAAATTCTCTCTGATGCGTTGTGGATTGAAACTTTTTGGGATGACCACCACCCCTCGCTGGACATTGAAACGCAAAGCAATCTGTGCCGCAGTCTTGTTGTACTTCTTGCCAATGGCATTCAGCACAGAATCCTTCAGTAAAGGAGGGGAGGACACATTTACCCTGGAAGAAAAGTGGGAAGAAAAAGAAAACAAAAAACCCCCTCATCTTTAATGTCAAAACATAGGGGCATGTACTTGTTTGTGGACAGAACACTGCACCTTTTGACAAGTAGGGTGAAAGACAGGAGAAAAGCTTTGGATCTTAGGTTGGCGGGTTGTCAAAGGCAACTTCCTCTGTGATGTCCTAACTTTGACTTAGTTTCTCCTTCCTCACCTAAGCCTCACACATTCCCATTTCAAAACACTTGCCTTCTGTTAGAGGAGACCTAAGGCAACCTCCTATGCAGACACCTGGCATTCTTTGATGACAGCATGCAGCAGGAGTGTTGAAAGTTTACACGCACAACAGTAATATTTAGACACTGAAGTTCAAAACCACTTTAAAAAATGGGGGCAGAGGTATTTTGCACAGAGATCCAGGAGTGGAGAACTATGTTTCCCTGGATTTTGTCCTTCTATTAGAAAGTAACATGGGGACTTACCATGATTCATCCCTTGAGGTTCCCAAAGGGCTGTACCCAACAATAACAATGTCATGTTGTCTGCAAAATTCTAGGAGTTTGGGTTGGGTGAAGTAGGGATGGCATTCTACCTACAAGAGTAATATAGAAAGAACAATTAATCCACAGGGCAAGACACAGAAGCAGAAGATATCCCAATATCTGTGAGATCTGCAAACTAGGTGATGCTTTCAGGAAAGGATACATGTAAGTTAGGGACTAGGGAGACTTAATCTGTGGTTACTATTCTAATTATACATTGCTGGGTGATTGATTTTTTTTGTGTTTGATTTTTTTCTTTTTGGTAGACAGCAGATTAACATCTGCAACTATAATTTGGCAGCAGGGAACTTCTATTGGCCCCCAGTGGAAAGGTGGCAATAAGTGGGGTTGTGGAGGTGAGGGAAACTCACTAGACAAGCAGACTGAGATGGCAACCCATCTCATGTGGGTCAGTTCTCCATTTCTCTGCCTCTTGCATTCAGGATGACTAATCCGATGTTGTTTTCAGGGAAGTGTTGGCATAAGCTGTCCCAGTTAGAAGGTGGGGGGGATACAAAAGGTGAGATTATGACCTTGTTGCGGGCTCTGCCCTCCCACATTGCAAACACTGTTCCCTCACAGGCATGGATTTTCTGGCTGTGATCTCAGACTCTGAGAAATGGATGTCTAAAAGGTGACAGAGCAACCACTGTTTGCAGTGGTTACTATCTGGCAAGTCCGAAGCTATCTGGCACATCTATGCTTGCTGGCCGGCTGCCCTAAGCTGGGCTTAATCTTTTGCCTGGTTTTCCTCGACCCCAGGAAGCATCAGCAATGCTCAGTGCAGTCTTAAGGGCACGCCAGAAACAGCAATTGCATTTTGCACCCGCTGGGCATGTTAATACCAGAGAAGGGTGCTGGAATTTCCTATTCTCGCAAGCAGCCTTTCCCTCCAGGCCAAATGCAGAAATGAAAGCTGTGGCCAGCCTCCTTGTCCTGCCTCATGGCCATTCCAGCCCTCCAGGCCACGCGCTGGGAGTGGGAAGTTGGTCCTGGTTGGTCCCTGGCCTCTTCTTTATTACTGCTAATGCGGATATTTGTGTGCCAGACGAGTCAGAAGAGCTTCCCAGTGATTTCTAGGAAATGCAGTGACCTGCCAAATGCCAGAGCCAAAGGTACTGGGCACTCAGATGGGTTGCTGCCACTTGTCACCTTCTCAGAGCCCCGATGCTGTAATTTAACTCGGATGTGCCTGTCATCCTCATGGGATTGTTCAGCGCAGGCCAGTCGCTTAACAGGGTCTCCTTTAATCGAGCGTTTGCTCTACCTCTTACAAATATCTTAGAGGAAAAGTACAAGAGAGCAAATACAGGAAATTTAGCAGTTGCTTCTAATGGCTTTTACACTTGAGAAGCCTGGAGTGACTCAGGATCCATAGGGTTGGGTTGGTGTCAGCTAAGGTAGCATGGCTTTATTGAGGGCTGGTTAGCTCTGAATGGTTTTCTTGGGAATTTTTGGACTTGAAATAAGGTACGTGGCAGAGATCTAAGATCTGCTTTGGCTCAGCATTCAACCTTATTATGGAGCTTTGGCACAGAGGCACCAGTTTTATAGTCCTGGAGCAGAAACTGAGGAAAGCGATTGCTCCAGAGCCTTCAAAGATCGATCTTTAGCCCAGATAGGAAGAGTAATATTTTCAAGCTGGAAATGGAAGTATGGAGGGCACCTGTGGCAAAGTACACATCGCCTTTCCATACATGGTGGCTTAGGCTGTGTGTTTGCCTCTGTGTTCCCCAAAGGGCAGTGGCACCGTGGCAGGCACTGCCGTTGGCTTGCAGTCATACCTGGTTGCTGACAGGTTTGTACTTAAGTCCTGGCTTGTTCATGATCATCTCCAGTTGCCTGCGGTTGAAATTGGATACTCCAAGAGACTTTGCCAAGCCTGCATCTTTACATGCCTCCAGAGCCTGCAAAGAAAGCAAAGACAAGAGGAGTCCCACATGTTGGCTTGATTTTTTGGAGCATGCATTTTAGAGAGAGGTGGAAGATAGACCCTTATTGAGATCGCAGAAAACCCTTTGCTGCAGCAGAATTAACAGCTCTATTAGCATGAGGGCTGGTGTTTTACGGGCAAACTAAACTCTACTCCTGCGTCGACCTGCTTTCCAGACCAAACCTTAATGTTTTATACCTCCTGTGAGGGTAGAATTTGTCTGGAGAGCAGAAAGATTTAGCCTGAGATATAGATACTTAAGTGCCAGGCATCCGCTTTTAAGGAGTTTTGCTTACTTTATACTGCTTTAGCAGTGCCTCAAAGCTGGAGAAGGAAAAGTGAACAAAACAGATTGCCTTCCTGATAAGTCAATTCATTCCTTTTGATTGTAAGACAGTTTTTCATATGAAGTCTCTCTCCAATGAAATCCCCTAAATATCTGGCAAGGCACATCACAAAACCTGCACAGAAAACATCAGTACAGTATAAAGCAGAAAAAAAAAAAAAAGATGGATGAGAGAGAGGCATTCTAGATATTTTACATTTTAGACAACTCCTAATAGCTGAGAAACCCTTATGAATACTGGATATGAATCTGTTCCTTGGTCTTCATTAGCTTAATCTGCTGGGTTGTTAAGGGGAGAGGGGGTCCTTTCCCATGGTCTTCCCCTTTGCTGCCCGAAACTCTCTACACAAATAATTCAGTGACTGTTTGAGGCAGAGCAGACCCCACCGTGGAGCTGGATGCCCCTCCAGGTTTTGTTATTCTTTCTGTCTCACAGGAGCTGTAAGAGGCCCTTTGTGTTTGGTGACCTCTAGTTGGCCTCATATGCCTTCTATCACTCAGTGACAAGTCAGCAAATACAGTCATCTGGATTAATTTTTGCCCGCTAGCACCACACTGAGAGAGAGAAATTATCTGGATTGAGTTGAGTCATTTTCATTTCGATTGATGCTGCTATTTGCAGGCACTCCCCACCACCTATTTTTCTCCTGGCTTATAAGCTGGAGGGAGCGGCCTGCTATAGAATACCCTTTATATTAAACACCAGCTCAAAGATAAAAATGTAACAGTGTTGGGAGAGCTGTTGCTTTCAACATCTGAGCAACCATCCTGTGAAAAGAGAGGAATGAGCTGCATCAGCCAAAGTCAAGTGTAACAGAAACAGCTAACATGGAAATCCCTCTTCCCCGCGAGACCCAGCCTGGATGGCTCAGCTGCCAAGGGAAAGTTCAGGCCCACCCCAGGCTCTCTCCCACTTAAAAATTTCACTCAGAATGTCAGCATTCTTTGTCTTTATCTACTGTACCTCGAGTAGAGCTAAACTGGGACATGACTATTCAGATCTGGACAGTGCAAGCTGAAGTGGAGAACGTAGTAACACCTCTTACCTCTCTTGGTGTGAACTGGGCATATTTGTGATGCTGTTTCATCAGACCTGGTGCAGAAGGAGAGCTGAGCAGCTCTGGCCGTGAACTAAAACGGTGTCCCTGGCTTTGAGAGGCAGAAAGGTGAGGAGATTGCTAATCTCACTTTCTGCCTCACCCAAGATCCTGAAGCCAAGTGACATTACGCGTAATGAGACATCTGCCTAAAGGACTGGAGCACATCACAAACAAATGAAGGATGCAATCTTTCAGGCAAATGCTACTTCCCTCCAAGTTTTCTTACCAGAAAAAACTTGTGTTCCCATCTGATAAGTAAATGTAGAAGTGAGTGAACTTGTTCTAAAGCAAGTGATGGCAAGGTCTTGGGCTTTGTTTTTTGGTTTGTTGGGGTTTTTTTGAGGTGGGAGTTATTGGGGTTTTTTGTTGTTGGTTTTGGTTTTTTTTTTTGTTTATTTTTTTTTTAATAGGGTTTTTTTGTTGATTGGGGTTTTTTATGGTGAGCTTTAGGGCAAAATCTGTTCTTTCTTGCAAGGGAAAATATTTTTTTTAGATGATCCAGTCTCTTCTTAGGGCTCCAACTTTCTCTTTCTGTAAAGATCTGATTAAGGGGAAGGATAGGTAAAAACCTAATGATAAAAGCTTCAAGTAGTGAATGTAGAGTGCACTCTCTTAAAGAAGGAATGTGGATGTCTGATGTTTCAACAATGTTTTGTTATAAAAATAATTAAATGGTAGCAATAAGAAACATGCTGAAGCACAGAAGTAAAACTTATCCATGGAGCTGGTAGAATTCGATCCATTTCCCCTGGCAATTTGCTTCAGTTATGTTTATGAAAACCACAAGTAAAAATGAGAACGAGTATCTGTGGCTTTAAAGTATATATGGATGGATATTGTGTTTGCTTACCTCCCAGGTGGCACATAAGTCTGTCTCATGGTAGATAAATTTTCCATTTTCATCTTTTGGGTAGAGTGCGTCTCCAGGCTGAAAAGCAAAACCACACTTCTGTGCTTTAAAGAAATATTTTTCACTCCTTAGAGCAAAAATTTTCATGGACTCTGTTTCTACTAGTAAACAACAAAAAAAAATTGAATAGTTTTCTGAAACACCCGAAGTTCAGCAGGTCATTCATGCTGGGCTTACCACATCCTCGTCTGCTAGATAGTCCTTGGATACACTCCTGAACTGTCACATGAGAGTACACTCAGGAGTTCCTGGATGGCCTTGTTTTTCAGTAAACTTTTGACCTTTATGTTATGGCATCCAAAAGACTCGTCTCCTTCCAAAGGGCTGGGTTAGAGTACCAGCCTGTATTCTCTTCTACTTCTTCCCTCTTCTCTTTTTAGCCCTTCCCTTGCCTCCTGCTTATGTCTTAGGCACTTGAGCCCTGGGCTAAGCTGGTACTCTCCCCAACAGCTGGAGGGTCCAAGAGCTACTAGCAGTAAAGGTCTATGGGCACAGCTGACCTCTAAAGTGCATTATCCACCTTTCTCTGGGCACTAGAAGCGCTTTCTTCCGATCTCTATACTGTGTACTCTGTATTCAGAGATGATTTATGAGCTGACATCTCACCAGCACAGCTTTCTCTTATTTGCTGGTCATTTCACTGCTGTTGCAGGCAATGCATTAACACCTCCCTCCCCTGTGTCTGATCACAATTTCAACTTTTGTGTTTGGCTGGTGTTTGGTTTTTCTTTTTTTTTGAACAAAAACCCTTCAGTGATGTTTGACATTTGATCTGACTTCAAACTGCTATGTTTCAAAGGCCTGGGTACAAGATGTTGACGTGGTAACTCCTTGGGAACATGCAGCTGTGACTAATATGATCAGTAACTATCACCTCCCAATTCAGTCGAGTTCAAATCCAAGGCATTTAACGGGAAAAGTGAGCCTAAGGAAAACACAGCCTCAGATTTCAGAGGGCCCAGGTCTCAGTTACAGGCATAAGCCTGTCTCCTCCAAATGTGCTGATTTTCCTCAGAGAATTCCACGAAGAAAACTTGTTGCTTTTGTTGCTCTGTCTTGTTGGAAAAAAGAGTATCTTGACTAGATGGAGGTAGGTGGCTGTTGGGTACATTTTTTTTCTATTGGAAGGCAAAGTGTTTGCCATCATAACGTGAGGTGAAGAAGCTTTATTTGCAAAACCACCCCATGGTATTTTGGAAACCATTCATCCCATGATACCCCAGCATACCCCAGCAAGGAGTGCAAGTTCAACATACAGCAGTTGGACTTGTTTAAGTTCAGGAAATGAGTCTGAATTCAGGACCTTTTTACTCTGGTCACTTCTAATTCATTAACTTCTATTCAATTTTTTAAATAGTAGTAAATAGGCAGCAATTACATCAGCTAATTTACCATCCTCCCATTTTCCTCTATTTCTATCACTTGTGTTTTAAAAAATGAACCAAGTCAGGATGAACAGTGCTTGAAGACTCACTTCTCGACTGAGATGTGGTGTGAACTACTGTGGATTTCTACAGGGATCAATTCTTCCTCCTACCTGCAGACAACTGTGCAAGGTGTCGAAGTGCAGTTGTCTCTGCTCAACAGTCTCCAGGCAGAACTTTCTCTGCCAAGCTATCTTTTTATGCAGGGGAATTTCTGAATGGAAGAACTTCCTGCAGATGAGTAAAGTCCTGAGAGAAAGGCAGTGTTTTGGTGGTGACAGGGTGGTAGTTATGGGGTCTTTCAGAAGGTCTTTCAAAGATGGTCACATATTTTAGCTCTGGGTTCTCATGAACTACACCATACCAGTCATTCCCAGAAATGCTGTTGCCTTCTCTCACAGTTCTCTTGGAGAGAGCCTTGTGCTGTACACTGGATGTGAGGTGGCTTGCTACCATGCTGCTGCACAAGCACTGAAATTAGTGTGGCAACACCATACAGTCACTGCCATTATGCAGGGAACACATCTTATCATGTCACGTTCCAAGTCTGGAGGCACTCCAAGAGATACCATCAGCTTACTTGCCAGTTTAAAACCCAGCAGTTGTTAACCACCGGGAGGAAAAGTCCTGCTCCCATCATAATAATTTTCTCACCAGCACAGATGCAGGAAGACAGGTTTGCACATCCCATTGCTTTCATAAAATGGTCTTTGACAAACAGGCTTTCTCAAGAAAGCCATTTTAACAACCTGTGAATGTCTGTCCTATAAAGAGAAGGGCAACAGGAAGTCAAATAGTGAGGCCAGTGGTCTGTTTTGAGTTATTCTTTTAAAATGACAAGATACTTAGATGAGACCTGATCAGTGTAACACTAAGTTATCTCCTTTCCTGTCCGATCACAGAATCACTCTGCTGAGACAGATTTGCAGATCATTTAGTGCACAGGCTGATGCTTATTGATGAATCAGTCATCTGAGAAGAGTCCCCTAAAAAGCCTGCTGGTGGGTATGAGCTCCCCAGGCAGAGGACACGTGGTGACCTGGAGGAGACCTGTTCCTGCTGGTCATCTGCCTTGCTAGGGTAGAGGGGCTGAGCACCACTGCTGGGGGCTAAAGGCAGGAAGGACAAAAGTCCTGACTGGGTCATCTACATGGGGAAAGAATACAGGGAGGTGTAGGCTAATGTTGGTAGGTCAGTGAATAATTTCACCCCACTTGTCGGCCATCCTGGAGCTGTGGAAAAGCAGTGGGACTTTGCTGACTGGTGCTCTCTGAAACCATAGGCCTCTTGCTCTGCCTAGAAGCCCTGTGACTAATTGCTGGCTGGGCTCTGCAGGGGCATGTTTCTTACTGTTTTCAGAGTGGTACTGTAAGTTCTGTCTCAAGTACAGTGCTGGTTCCAATCAGAGACTGTTTCCTAGAAGACTTTTAGGGAGAAAAGTACGAATTTTTGCAGGCTAGGGGGGAGTAGGAATTTCTTAGGGTTACACTTGCATGCTACTCATCAAAGGCAAGCATCACAGGCAGGATGGGTGTATTTGTGAGAGAGGGAGTGAAGAAAGGAAACCTGTCACCACTGCAAAAGGATGGGGTTTTTCCTTTCTGTATTTGACACAGAAAAGTGTATATTTTTCAGGCAGAGAGTGACTTCTTTTTTTCTCTCCTCTCATGAGAAACATGAATGAATGTCTAGGTCCGCTACTCCTTTAACAACCCAAGATTGTTGATACAAGCCTCAGGGAGTCAGATGTACATTACTTTAAAGCCAGCTGTCTATATCTTTATATTGTGAGACAATGACCTTCACTATGTGGGAGAATGAACTACTAAAGAATACAAACACAAGAAAAGGGAAACAGGAAATTGCTAGTGGTGGGAAATTTTCAAAAATGTACCCAAAACTATTCCATACGTGTGACTGTATAAATAAAATTTTAATATCAGAGTCTGGTTACTCCTATACATGTCTTAATAGGATATGGCTTCCCCAAGGGGAAGAAAGGGCTGCAAATGTAATGTGATAGCTGCATTGGTAAATTGCTTCTCATCTGATAGTTCTGGTAACTTTGAGTCTGCAGCAAAATATGATTTTAATAATCAGGGAACTACCTTTCTTGCAAAAAGAGGCCAGTTCAGAGCGCAAACCTAGTTCGGAAACAATTAACCAACTAATTGCCTGACCCTATTGTCTCTAAGAAGAAGGATTTAATTAGTTCAAAACCACTTAAATGTTTTGAATATCATCCTCTTAATTTCATTTGCCTTTATATCATTTACTTCTAGAGAAAAATTGTAAAGGAAGGTACAAAGCTTTGAGAGCAGAACGTTTGTGGACTTGCAGGAGAGAGGCATGCAACTCTGATGTGAGCTCCCTGCATTCAAAGGTTTTGCCCGTAAATTGCCCACAGCCAGCAGTATGAAGGAATATCAGACCTGAACATTTAAGAATGAGAGATGGACAGCCCATATTTGGCACCAGTTGTGATCCACTGAAGCTGAGCACTGCAGTTATGGAGATTAAGATTATAACCATGATTTGCCCAGCAGCTTTAATTTGGGACAGATTAAGGAAACCAACTTGGTGACCTTTTTGCCTTTCCCTCTCCCCCTCCAAGCTTTGCCCCTGGCCTGCTGCTGCTTTGTATGACCTCTTCGTTCCAGTGACTCTCTCCCCATGGCTCAGAGAGGATTCAGACACATGTACTGCTTCAGCTATGGTAATTTTTCAGAGCAGGAACTGCTCAATCCCTGTTGGAAGACCTGTCCTTCCAGCAGAAAGACTCCAAGCAGTATCTGGCCTGGCCTGTTCTCACACCACGTATAAGGCTCTCTTTGTGTGGGTAGCACACAGAAATATGTGCATGCAGTATATGTCAAAATACATATGTTATCTGCCCAAAATGCTGTTGACAACACAGGCTGGAAGCTGCAAGGGATATGCTAGATGGAGACCTTGGTTTGAGCCAAGTTCATGCACTTTTTCCAAGCAGTTTTTCTTTTTACCTTGAAAGCCATTGGCAGCTCAATAATGTAGAGGTCAACATAGTCCAGCTGCAGGATCTTCAGGGTCTTCTCCAGCGTGGGACGCACCAGCTCTGGGGGGTGGCAGGTATTCCACAGCTGGGGAGGCAAGCACAGGCTTTTTTTGGGTGCCAGGAGGAACAGCGAGCCAGCTGAAGCCCTGCAACACACAATCCCTCCCTCTTGTCCTTCTGACAGAGCCCATTATGCACAGTGCAAAGACATTGTGGTGTGCATCCCTGCAAGGCAGAGGTGAGGGCCTTACCTTGCCTTCTGTCAGAGTCAGGTGCAGAGGTTAAGACAGGAATTCTTGCCCAGGACTGATGAAGTGTTGACCCAGTAAAGCCATTATGTATTTTTTTATTATAACACAGGTTTTCTGAGCTGAGTATATTGCAAACTCTTGCTCAATGAACTTAGATTCCTTTTGTTTCCCAAGCATATGCTTTCACTGAAAAACTTTGTTCCCACAAGGAATCTGTGGTCAGTTTTATGCATGAAGGCAGAAGCTTGGATCATGTGAGTTAGCTATTGAACAGCCAAGCACCCAGCACAAAGAGAATATTCTGGTTTTCTCCTGTGGCCATGGAGCCTGATCTAGGGAATCTTTCATTTATTCCCCAGTCCTCACGGGAAGATGTGTTTGTGTTTAGTCACTGTAATGCAGGTGTGAGTAGTTCAAGCACAGTCTTCTGTACCTCCTTAATCCCAACTGCTTCCTTCCAGGGTTATGCCCCGAGGTTGCTATGGAGTGTGCTTAGCTGGTGAGTGTTCAATACTATCTCTAACTGGACTCTGCTGATGCAAGTCTCTTGCAAGAATAAAACCATAGCATGGTAATTAGTAACCAAGAGCTCTTTGTAAACTGATTGAGTTTTGTCGATTTTAACTGCAGCAGAATTAACACACAATAGAAGGTTTAAAGTGCCATTTGAATGCACGCAATAAGTTGGCCTATTTTCTTTTCTTTTTTTATTTTCAACTTACAAAACTTATGTGTGGAGTCACGTTGAGGTTTTTATCACTTTTGTTGGTTGGAAAAACCTGCTGTTTGCTGGTATGGTCATTGTCTAGTCAGTTCTGCCACCAAAGCTGACAGCCACTGTATGCCAAGGCATAGAATGAATTTGTTCGAAAGACACAAAGCTTGAATTGTGATTTATGGGAGAAGATGTTGATTACAGGTGTCAAAGGGCATAGCCTGGCTAAGTTTTAAGGTATTTTAGATGCTTGTTTTGTTTTTAAAACAGGTTATAATTATTCCCCAGGAAAACAATCTGCTCGGTTCAGCCCAAAGAAGCAAGGACATGTTAAGTTGTACTGAGAGCAGGACATCTGACCCTGCCCTAAGCTGACAAACCAAAACACCTGGAAATTCATACTAGGCCTTCCCCAGCTGCGTTCTGCAAGGAGTGAAGAGTTTATGATCAGTAACAGTGGAAAGAGGCTGAGGTGTACTACAGTAAAGAGACCAAAGTCCTGTTCGCAAGAGTTTTAAGCTGTTCACTGGATTTGCTGAAAACCCTTGGTCCATGTGTTTTTTAAGCATTTTACATGCAAAATGAGCTTAGCTTGTATTTAAGTGAGGAAATGACTCTGCAGACCCTTCATGTTCAGTTTGTTGCTGTGTTTTAGAACTTTGGTAACACGAGACATATTGCTTAGAAGTAGTTTTTCTGAGTGCCCTTTCTAGCCCTAGAACTTCCAGTTCTATTGAGCTCAGCATTTGCCAGTGAATGTACTTCCCTCTAAAAACTGCAGAGGTTCTAAAGAACCAGCCTTTAAAAACAGCAAACATTTGTACTATGTGAAGACATCGATACCATGGAAACTTGAGAGTTTCATAACTGTTTTCATGATTTGTACAAGTTATTGTATTATCTACCTAAGTAGAACCCATGTAGATGTTTGAGCAGTCAAAGCTGCCAGCTGGCTTTGGCATTTTAGGACACCACATTTCCTGGAAATGTTACTTCTAGTTTAATGAAAGAAATATCCTGGGATGAAAGAGGAGACCAAAAAGGTCTTGCTGTATAAGCCAAGTGAGATGTTGGCAGTTGATATAAAACCTCTAAAATTTCTGGATGCTGAGCTGCTCTGCCTGATCAGGCAGCCAGCAGTGAGAGCCAAGTGCAAGTGCTGATGATTTCAACTGGCAGATGCAGCGCGATCACACCAGGTCACTGTTCCAGTAACGCTGCCACTCAGCAGGGCTGCTCTCGTTAGTCCCCGCTGATGGATCAGCCCTCCATCCGCAGCATCTTTTTGCTTGAGGAAAGATCTGCATGAGGGGCTTGAGTCTGAAGGGTCTTGGGAATTTCCAGTGCTTCTGGTGTCAGCAAGGCAGGAAATATAACTAACTTCTGTAGTGCCTACTGCTTCTGAGAATGGTCTGTGTATCTAGCACGTTTCCTAGAAGATGCAACAGTTCATATCAATCAGTTACTAATCAATGCCTGAGGTATCTACCAGTGATTGAGATTTGCCTGTAGTTTGTAAGATACCTGAGTTTGTGAGGTACACAAAACTAAAGATATGCAAGCTCATAAGGCACGGCACATTCATTCCCACTCCTCCTGAGAAGTTCAGAGCTGCTGTGAAAGTTTTGAGTGAAACCTGTGAAAATCCTAGATTGTGATGGATTGAATTAGTTGCAGAGTATTTTCCACTTCTGCCTTTGAACTCTTTTAAAGATTGTAGAAATGCTGTGACGGTCCATCTCCCTGAGCAGCTGACATTTTGTCAAGCACAAACAGGACACAACAGTAAGAGAAATTAATGTGTGTCATCTCGCAGACACATGGCAGGCTGGGAGCACAGGCACTGGCTGTTGTGGTACTGTGTGTTGCAGCCCTGTGGCTTGCAGGACCTGCAGTTTTCCAAAGACTCAATGTTTAAGTAGTGATAATCAGCTAGGAAGATCATCTGGTGCTCAGATCAGACTACTGAATGCAGAAAGCCTTAACAAATAAAGGAAGCTTGGAAATTTTGCCAGGAGAGGTGCTTTCACACAGCCTAAAGGTTGATATGGGAAAATAAATTGCAGGGGAAGCATTTGGGAAAGTTAAAATACTAAAAATTGTTAGGACATCTGGTTCTAGCCTTTTGGCACAACTTGGTGGTTTTGATTTCAGTATTACTGATAATTTGCAGTAATGAGACTATAAAACTGTTGAAACCAAATATTTTCACTGATCCAAATCAACATATGTGGCATATGAGAGACTGAGAAATTCCCCTGATAAATGAAGAAAATTTGAGAACATGAGGCTTTTCTCAGAATGGCAAGGTTGTTATCAGTAGAACCAAGCAGGAAACTTGGAAAAGAGTTGCATATTTTACAGATTGGAAGTTGCTGTACTTGGAAATTGGTCTATAGCTGCTGAAAATCCACTTGGTCTGCAAACTATCCAATCTGAAGCCTAGTTTTCCCAGATCACAGAACTTAACTCAATTGCTCACACTCAGCCAGGCCTCTTATCCCATGGGATCTTTCACTCTAGGAACAGTGGTGTTTATTTGCAAGTCTGTTGAGTAATTGTGGATTACGTCTTATTTGGGAAAGGCAAAAGGGAAAATATTAGGCTGATATGTTCAAAGAAGCACTGCAGGAAGGACTATTTGAGGCCATAAACTCCCTTAGAAACTGGACAGGCACCATCAGTCTTTGTGATGTGCAATGAGTTCTCATTTACCTGGGATCATTCACCGTAGTTGTGACAGCTTTTGTCAGACACTTCACTGGACAAGGGAATTCATTCTTTTAGGAGAGAGTCAAATTGTAGAGTTAAGACTTGAAGGTATAAAGTAGCTCATGCATTACTCCAGCCTCGTTGCTCTAGAGCAGAAGTGTAATGACATCTTCTCTCCAAGTAAGTTGATTCATCATCCTAAAACTTTCTAATGACAGGTGATACAGTATCTAAGGGTGTAGCTTGATGAGTAATTTTCTGGCAGTAGTAACAGTGTAAGCTATTGCTGTTCTCCCATACACAGACACTGGCATGCACGTGCTTGCTCCCACCCCTTTCATTGTGCAACCTCATGGCAAATCTCTGCAGGGAATTGCTCTAACAGAAAATAACTCGTCTGCAGGGTCATTGTCCAGCTGGGGCTCTGTGTGTGTCAACACAGCGTGTGGCACAGTAACAGGTTAGGCAGCACTTTAGGCTGAATGTAGCTGTAACTTAATTTGCAGGTACCTACAATACTAAGCAGAATGGATGTTGTGTGGTTCTCACTGCTCTCAGAGATTCAGAGAGAACTGCAGTGATTCCTGTGCCTCACAGCAAATCTAGTGTTCATAAAGACCTGCAGCATTCTGGTAATGCTGGGAAAGAAAAATAAAGGATGTTGGATCTGGAAGGAAGCATGCCAGACGTTGACCGCTGGCATTCTTAAGAAAGACCATTCACGGAAATCCTGGATTTAGTGTAAATAATCTGAGTGCAGGTTCTCACCTTGCCACAGTAAAATATGTCTTCTCGCTTGATCTTGCCTTCAGCAATCTTCTCCCGGATGGCTTGTCCCACTTCGTGCTCGTTGAAGTAGACAAAGGCACCGTCAATGTGGCGGTAACCAGCATCAATGGCAGTCTTCACTGCCTCCAGACAGGAGCCTTTGGGAGTCTGATGGGAGAAGGAGAAGAATGAAAATAATTTCAGCCTGCTGCTTGCCTCGCCTTCAGTGTTAGAGAGTCCCTGAGATATGTGCAGGAGTTGTGCTCCAGTTCATCCTTAGTGACCATCTCTTACCTCCCCAGACAACTGTGTTCCAACTTATAAATGAAAAAGTGCTGTGCACTTTCCATCAAAACTCTTGAGCATGTGGGATTAGACTGGAAAAAGACAGGAAAGCAAAAAATTATCTCACTGTGTCTGTGAAAGAGTTCTAGTGTGCTCAGGAAGTAGAATTGAATGCATTTGATAGGAAAATAATTTCAGTATTTCTTATCTAGAGAGAAAGGGCTTTCCTACAACAGCAATTTGATAAAATCCCCTACTCAAGTGGAAGGTAACTTTTTGATTGAGCAGAGCTGGTCAACCACCTGCTGATTAGAGGCTGTTTAAATATCTTGGACCTTTAAGCAGTGCAGGAATTTGGATTTGACTTCTTTCTCCCGAAATCAACTTAGCATTGATGGTATCACAATCTGAAGGTCAGGACTATCTACTGGTCTTCCCAGTTCTGGACAGCTGCTTTACTTTGTGGTTAAGAGCCAGTAGCTGCTTTAGTGTGTATTTATATACATTTTACTGCCTCAGTTTAAGATGAGCCCAAGAAACCTCTTAATAAGTCCAAGTGACATTTTTGTACCGTGTGCTGCATTTATGTTCGCTCATCATTGCCAAAATTCAGAGTAAGCTTGTTTTTTCAGAACAGTCATATTTTCCATATTTTCCATTAGCCAGTGTGGCAAGCAAAATTACACGAAGTTCCAAACCAAGCAAAAAAGCATAAAACTGGTTACAGAAATTATTTGTCTGGTCACTGGAATTGTACTGAAAACATCTTATGGTTCCTACACTTTTTATAATGAGAGAGCAGTTCTAAGTGGTGGTGGCCGAGGGCATGCAGCAGCACTATTCTCCTGTCCTTTTCATGGGCACTACTCTGCTGTAACAGGGACATCTGATTCACTTTAAGGAAAACTGAAGTAGGGCAAGTCAAACTGCTCTGCTGTGCTGCTGTCTGTCTACAACAAGTGGCAAGAGTGGATTCTGCTGTCTGCAAGTGCAAGACCAAGACCACACTGCTTCTCCTGTGAAGAAAAGGGGTGCCAGAGACATCAGGAAATGAGACAGTATGAAGAGAGAGTGTCAAATTTATTGGTTTTGCCAATGCCAAGGGAAGACAAGAAGCAGGACTGGGAGTAAGTGTTGTTGGGAAGGACCGTTTTTCACCATAGCAATAGCTCTCCCTCCTCTCCCTCCTAGCTGGTGCTTTTACAGCTGCCACTGGCTTGGCCATCCATGAGTTTGCCATGAAAGAAACAGCTGCTCTTCCACCACCTGCTGAACTAGAAAGCTTGAGACTCATAGCTGTTATGGGATGCTTCAATGATTAAGGACATTGGTCTTCCCTTCTGTGTTCATGAAAGAAAAGCCTTTGAAGGACTGCTGAAGACGCCTGGGGGTGTCTTCACTGCTGTCTTTCAGTCCCAGAAACTGTAGGCTGGTGACAGATCGTTCTGGGATAATGGGACCATATTCCAGCCCGCTTGCTCAGTGCCCTATCCTGGCTGACTCTGTGGGACACAAATGGACCAACTTCTGTTTGGGCTTGGGGGGAGCTTTCTGCTCCAGCACGCAGTGCCTAAAGGTTACTTAAAATGCAAAGCTGCTCACACGTGCCCTGATTTATTACAGACCTGAATGAGGGCTGAGAAGCAAAACGGCACAATTTGGCACTCTGGAGTATTTACAGCAGTGATGATGCAATACTGTGTGCTTAATTGAGGGAGACAACGAACACTTGTTTCAGTGCTTTGCTGCTTTTATTGTGGGAGCCTCCCAAAAGCACACTTGGCCCCTGGCAGGGCACTTTCCTGGTTGTTAGTCAGATGTAATGAAGACCATGGCAGCTCCCAGCTTTTCAGGCACGCTCAATGGCTACTTTTCACTTGGGGCATGCAGGGCAGCGTTACAGAAGTGCGAGGCATGGAGCAGTGGCAACCTCCAACATGTTCTCTGCTTTGTCCCTGCCTGAACCTGCAGGAGAGAGGTTTGAGAGAGGCATCAGGAAGAAAGCTCTGACACGAGTATTACAAGCCTGCTGTGACTGATGACAGTAACCTCAGACCTCTGCCCCAGCAACGAGCCGCAAGAGGTTGGAGCCGCAGTTGCAAAGCTCAGGCTGACTGGCACAGAGCAACAGGGCTCAGCTTAAAGGTCTGGGGAGCTCAAGCCTAAGTGATTATTAGTTATCTGAAAGACAAATATATTTCCAAAAGTGCTATCAGTGTTTTTTCTCTCTGAAACATGATTTTGCAAACAGTGTACCTTTTAGATTTCTTCAGCCTGTTTGACTTCTACCATTCGAGTGTATGAGAGCAGAACATTTAGAGGACAGTGATGCATTACCATGACACAGAGTTTGAAAAAAATTTTATTTTTTGTTTTTACTTTTTCCATTCTCTTTTTGTTGAAGAGACTGAAAATGGGATGTGAGTCTGGTACTAGAATTTCCCCTCTTCACACTCTTGAGGGGTTGCATGAACACAGCTCTCTGTTGTTTCCTGAAGCTGTAAACCAAACTCTAACAAGCACGGAAATGTTGATTATTGAGTTGCGTCTTTTCTCAGTCACCAGGGCCAGTTTGGTCAGTAAGAAAAGCAGAAGGAATAGGTGAGGAAAGGTAGTGTCTCACAGGTAAGGGAACAGCACAGTTTCAGACACGGAAGGAGGGTAGAACAGAGGGAAATGCTTGCAGTTACTGCATCTGCTTTCGGCTGAATCAGTTGACTTGTTTTAGAGCAGAATTTCTGTCTGTTTCTTAATTTTTTATGTGGGACTTACATCTGTACAAATAATCTTGTGAAAGACCCCTCCATCTCAAGGAATAACCTTATTCTTTAGGGACTCGGAGTGGCTTTTCTTGGATCAGGTCTTGATTACCAATGGCTGGAGATGGGTTTACATTATATATATATATGTTTTTATTGCACTAGTCCATTTCATCTGATGTGGTATATTAGTTCTGACAGATTCTGGTCTAAGGTGCTTCATATAAAAATGCAAAGCAATCTAGGGAATGGTTTTTGGAAAATATTGCTTCTATTGAACTGTCCCAGCTGAAGGTCTGAGACATCTGTGAGTCTGGAAACTTTATACCATATGTTTATTTTCATTCTAATGGGGAAACTATCATTTCTGGCATTTCACATATTTAATCCTTCCAAAATCTGCAGTAATGGGCTGTGGTAAACTGTGCTGATGAGTTGCACAGGCTAGTCATGTTGTGGTATTGCCACTTTTTAGAAGTGTTGCTTTAGGTGTCGTATCTTATTCCATTGTTTCCTGACGCACCACACTAAAGTTGGATGACTCAAACCACCACTGCTCATCCATCTTTCCATCAGAGAAGGCACAAACCTGGATCTTTCCCCTCTACTTCACTGCTCAGTCTGAGGTGCTTAAATCTCTTGTGTCTTTCATGGCATTAGTCTTCAGTAGTGACCAGATCAAAGGCTACCAGCTGAAAACCAACTTTTATTTTAGTGCAGATAGAAATTTTTGATGTATCAGGATCAGCACCACTTACCACAGCAGCTGATGGAACAGCATCTCCCAGGCTGTTTAGTCACGGGCAACAACCTTATTCTACTCAGAACCCCAGACCTCTTCCCCCTCCTTCCTGCAGGTTATACTGACTTAGTACGTCACCTAAAATGCAGTTGCCTGTCCTGCCCACTCACTCCAGACAGGGCTTTATTCTTGCACCATTCCTGAATGAGCAGGGCTTGCTTTTAGAGCAGTACAAATACCAGATGAGGTACGGAAATGTCTCTGTGTCATAAACCTTTGTGCTTTGCTAGTAGTAATTCAGGACTCTCTAGCTTTGGCCTTACAACAAATCTCTGCTTCTTTATTACTTTTTATTTAATCGTAGATAAGAGGTGTTTTTGATCCTTAGCCATAATTAATGTTTCAGCTTCTAATCAGTGTGCCTTGCAACTGTGCTACTTTGATCAAGGACTTGTTTTAGAACTGGAGTTTTATAACCACTTGTGCACTGTAAGTCAGATATTTATCTTCAGTGCTTTTGCAGACAGTCACTAATTTGTGCCAAAGAATCATATTAAATTTATCACATGTTTTATGATAAAAGAATAACTGCTTGGTTGACTAGGAGGACTTGCTCAATCACTAATAAATTTCTTCTATAGCATCTGTGTTACTTTTAAGGTCATAAAGTTTAAGGAAACAGGAGACACAATTATTCCCTCTATCAATCAATAGCTTGTAAACGGGCTGATTTACCATCAGGCATGACAGATTTAACTGGTATCTGTTTCCTTCAGGCTCCATGATAAATAAATCCAGCAGAATGGCTGGGGGAGCAGACTCATATATGCACCTTCACTGAAAAGAAAGGAAGCAGCAATTTGGCTCCTTCTCCACAGACGAAGTAGCCAACTGGCCAGTTACCACTTTCTGTGAGTCTGAAAAAGCAATGTGCTTCATCAATTCTGTCTGTCTGAAAGGGTCTGCGCTCTTTTTCCTCTGAGACCATAAACTTTCCTAATTTTTAATGTTTATTCCAGACACCTTCCATCACATCCCATTTTGTCAAAAACTATTCTCCCTACCATAGCAAATGGTTCGGCTTCAGTTTTGTTCGTGAGTGCACATGACCAAACCACGGGAGAATATTTTTGTGCAGGCATACCCATGAGTTTTTCTCTTCCCACTCAAGTAGAACAGTATTTGCTCAGCAGTGTTAGTGGTTGTCTGACTTATTACTGTTATTTAGTGTCACAGTTCAGCTGCCCTCCAAATCTTTTGCTTTTTCTATAGCATCTTTTTCTGGTCAGCGATTTCCACTGGCTTTCTGGCTGATTAAGAGGGTTATCTCCAAACACAGAGCTAACAGGACACATTGGCAGTAGATTATAATCTTGCAAAACCATGTGAACAGCTACCGTAGTCACTGCTTTGATGTCTTAATATCAGTATTGTCATTTATTCTTTATTAGTGCATACGGTGAAGGAAAATACTCTGACTCAGGCTCCCAGAGTCTGCTCTGCCCGGTTTTACAGGAGCAGCTTTACAGAGTTGCACACACGACTGTCAGCAGTGCATGAGAGCAGAGGAAGCAGCACTTCAGGGAAGAAGCCCTTTACCTTAGTCCTGAGCATCTCACCTATTCAGTGAAATGCTTTCCAGTCTCTCAGCTGGGAATAATGATCCTGGGGGGGGAAAGCTTGAGGTGTTAGGAGACACGGGGCCATCATCTGGAAAAATCTCAGTTTAGCTGCAGCAGAATTACACAAGACATCCAAGCCATGGGCCAAGTGCTCCAGTCCAAACCTATAATTTAGGATGTGGAGCCGCTGTTTAGGAATCTTAGTCAGCTAAATACAGGAAGGAGAAAGTAGGTACATTCCTGGGCTCAGAGCCTCCTTCACCAGAGCTCGGCACTCTCACACAGATTCTTATGCAAGTTTCTAGAAGCCCAATTGCTTATTTCTATTTGCCTGTTTTCTGGACAAACTGGCAAAAAGGATTGGCTTAAGATGTTAGGAACGGAGCATAGAAAGCATGTGTACTGAAGGCCCTGCAGGAAAGCACAGGCTGAGTTTGCAAAGCTGGAGGATATGAGCCACACAAGGGTACATTCTTAGAATTGTTTAATCTTGTAAAAGAGAAGCTGTACTGTACACCTCTTTCTTGGAAAATGCAACCGCCAGCACATCCCTCTCTCTCGTACGCAGGAAAATCTGGCTTGCATCCCCCGGAAGCATTGGCAGCCACCATCCAGGAAGCAAAACCCAGCAAAGGGTTCTCTGCAAAAGCAGGTAGAGCTGGGAATGGAGGCAGAGAACACAGCTAAGAGCCACAGGCTGCTGTGCTGGCCCAGAACTTTGCTTTTATGTCATGCGGTGTGTTGCCTTGGAAGGCGGAGGTCAGCAAATATGCGCAGAGAAGATGGGGGAATGGTGACACTTGTGGCCTTGTGTCGCACCATGAATGAGGGTGGAAAAGGGGTGCCTTTCCCCTCTAACCTGATGCTCTATCAGTGGCCTGAAGCATGGGGTTTGTCCATACGACAGAAATTAGATTGCATAACTACAGATTTAGCATTTCTAGAATTCCTGTGACATTGTTATTCTAGGATTTAGCCAAAGCTGTCTTCACGAAAGTCTTATTATTGTTGCTGGCAGAGGGTGCTGGAGTTATTTTTAACACTTGATTGCAGAATCCTCAGTTTTAGGAAGGCTGCAACTTTTCACTTGACGCAAAGTCAGTTAACGTGTGGCGAAGCTGAAGAGCTGCCATGCCTTTCTGCTGGCAGCTAGAGGATTAAAGCAAACCAAGCACAGGATGTGCACACCTGGGACCCCATGCTCACAGGGCTAGTGGGGGGCACTGGGAAAGTTCCCTGAAGAGCTAGAGGACACGGTAGCCCTCTGGCTGGCCCTGGAGAGCATGGATCTATCTGGGAGCGTGGGTGCTATCAAAATACCCTTCAGACAAGCAATGCAATCATAGGGATGTGTGAGGTACAAGTGGAAGATAAAGCACCAGCTTGTGCAATAAAAGAGAAGAAAAGCTTGCCAGTAGCTCTTCTGCTTCATTCCCTAGAGTTAAAGGGGAGAGGTTTCTGGCGCCAGTTCGAAGAAGTGTTTGCAAAGGCAAATGTAAGATTTGGGGAATTCCACCACCTAGTTAGCTGAACCAACAAGAGTTGGCTTTGAAGCCTGGAGAGGCATTTTCTGCACAGTGCTTTCAAGTTTTGACAAATCTGGCCTCCTAGGTCAACCAAAGAGACAATCCAGATGTTAGCTTCCCACATGCATTGCGAGAACATGCTTACACTGTTTTTTGGAGAACTGTGGGGAATCAGGGACACATGGGAGTGCGCAGCCATATTTAATGTATGGAGTCGGTCAGGGACATTTTAAAAATGGACCTTTGCCTGGAAAACTGGGCTCTAAATGTTCTTGCCAAAAAGCGTATCTTTCAGTTGTGGTAATCCCGATTACTCACTCGTAGGGGTTCAGTTTTTCCCCTCTTCAACAATGTCAGTGATTCCCTGTCTCATCTTCTGTAAAACAATCTTCTTAACTTTTATTTAGATAGATTGACTTTCCCTGTGGCTCTTGAGCAGGCTTTAAAAAACCCCAGTATATTTAGAAAGCCATTTATAGGAAAAGAGAAGAATAAAAGTACTAATTTTTGGGTGTCAATATTTGGCTTAGTATTATTGCACTGGTAACAGCTAACTTTGTAGTTTTTGGAAAAGGAGTATATTGAAACAGCTAGTGCTTGTCACTGCAGCAGGCAGCTATGGAACGGAAAAGGTCTGTTCTCTGTTTGGTTACCTTTCAAATAAGAATCCCTGTGACTGGTTTTGAGTGGCGCTACTGTCCTAAAAGCTTATCTGGATTAACCCTCTACTAGTTTTGGATCTGGGCTGATTAAACACGATTCTACCCTGTGTCACAGACAGACGTAGTTTGGTGGGTCATGTTGGCACCTGATATCCACCATCCAAAAGTTGTCCCGACTCCCAGACAAAGCTGTCACTTCCTAAAGGCCCCGTTGCTCTGGGAGCGTTTCCTTCTGGAGCGCTCTTGCCGTGTCCAAGTCTGCACGTGTTGGTGCCGCGTTTGGGAGCCAAATGACACGGTGCCAGGGTGGCTGCAAGAGCCAGCCCCTCTGCTCGGATTAGGCAGGCATCACTGCGCGAGGCCAGGCAATTATCTGGCTGTCAACGGATTCATTAGTGCAAGTCCTCGGCTCTGCGGGGGGATACATCTCATGGTCCTGGAGCAGTCTGAAAATGTTTTCACGTAGCAGCTGAGATGTCAGCATAGGTTAGAGGTACTATCATTTTAAGAAGAAGGGTTTTTGTTTAAGGCGTGCTTGGGTGGCTGAGGGGAGGCAAAAAAGTCATTCTGAGCACAGTCTGCTCCTCAGAGCAAACTAAAAAATTCACCATTTTCCAGGACCAGCAATTTTGTGTCCATTTTGCTCAGCAGTGCTCTCTTGGTTAATGAACTTTTCAGCTAGGAAGTGAGTCTTTCATTCACACTCATCTACAAGGCTGGGCTCCTCCTCATTAGGAATTTTGTATGTTGACCACTTCAGTAAATGCAGCTTTTAATCTGCTACACATGATTAGACACTAATTGTGTTCACAACCAGAAACAGAAGCCATTAGCACAAAGTAGACATTAGTAATACTATCAATTTATTTTCTAATAAGCTTCAGGTTTCATGGAAATGAAGAACCACAGAGATTTCATCGGAGAAGATACATGGAGGTAAAAGAGCATTTTGCAAATTCAGCAGTGTCTTAGAACCACGGGATTTGTGCAAATAAAAATATTAGGAAAAAAGCTTGTGTCTCCAAGAAAGCTGCATGCAAGAATCTTTCCTCCAGATTGACAGTGTGGTAAGTCATTTTATCAAATCCAAATTAAAATCTGACATTAATGGTTAAGGTACAATACTTACACAAAAGCTAGGAGTTTCTGAGTCTGCCAAATTTCAGGGAAAAAAGCATCTGCCATTTCTAATGACCTGATTTTTCTAATTATATGACATAGGTTTCCTTTCTTAATGAGATAAAGATGCAATCTTGCATTTATGCAAGCCAAAAATGTTCCATTGTATAACACAAGATTACAGGGAGCTAGCAGGAACCGAGGCATCAAGAGGTAGTTGCAGGCAGAGGAGGAGGGGTCAAGGCTAAACATGAAGAAGGAAGTGTTGAAGACAAAGAAACGGAGGAAGGCTGCTCCAGTGGCAGAACAAAAAACTTGTATGGTTGAGGAGAAAAGGAGAACGCAAGATAAATCAGAGGTAGCAAACATGCCACTTGAGCATATAAGAAAGGGAATTCTAAAATGTGTCATGCAACAGTAAGTTTTTAGCAAAAGTCATTGATGAAATCAGAACTTGGTCTGAGACCCTTTTGATTTAGTTTAACCTTCTAGTGTGTACCCTCACCTCTTTTTTATAAGGAGTTTGCTCTGTGAAAGCACTCTTTCATGTGTGAAACCGCTTATTCGCTGCCATATTTGCCATCTCTGTAGCAAACAGCAGGGATGAATTAAGGCTATACTAGAGCCCAATCACTGCAGTTTCTTGAATCCTCACACAAGCTTCTGCCCAGGAGCCAAGTTGGTCTGTTGCCTGCTAAAAGCTGATGCCCGCTGCTGCACCTCCTCAAGGTATCTGGGCACCAAATACCAAGAAATCCTGCCTTTATCTGCTCTTGGCAACTGGGTCTTGCCAGTAACTGACTTAGTTGAGGAATAAAGAATAAAATCTGAGCAATTAATCAGTGGGGGCATCACTCGACACCAGGATACCAGCCACCGAAGGAAAGGAATGCTATCTGCAGCCTGTGCAAGCAGAATTGATGCAGTATGGTTTAGTCCTTCAAGCACGAAACTAACTGAGTCATGACTCCATGAGCGATCTGACTGCAGGTATTTGGTTTCAGGATAAGTATTGTTCAGCGTGAAGGCTAGGCTAAGAGTTTACTAACAGGCAGGCAAGGAGCCCTCCAGGACACGTAGCAGATCAGGCACAGTTGTCTTTCTGGGCTGCAGTAATGTATCTCCTTCCCTTCTGCCCCGACTCAAGTGTGCAAATCTCCACTTGGACATACGGTTTCAGGATATCCTCAGAGACCGAGGGAACATGAGGCTACCCTCTGAAACATCTCAGAAATCCCAGCCCTGAGAGACCACATGTTGCTGCGTGTCGGCCAGCCACGGCTCCGCTGCTACAAAGCGCTCCCTAAAGAGAAGAAGCACTAGTACTGCATGAGGTAATACTGCTGCTTAAAAAGCAAACAGCTTGAGAAAGCCAGTGGTGGTTACCAAAAGGGACTGTGAAGTGACACAACATCTTTTGGAAATGCTGGTTGGGAGATACAGTCCAATAACTTTAAAAAAAAATTATTTTGTTTCAGGAATTTTATTTACTTCTTAAGTTTGGGGCCTAAATCAGAGGCTTTGTAACCAAATATCCCAGCTGACTCCCACGGCTCTATTCAAATTGGGTTCCAAATATTTTACTTCTGAAAAAAATAATTTCCTGGCCTACATCTGTGGTGTTTCATGTAGGTTCGTAAAGATCACGTCGTTAGAGAGCTATTTCATACTCAATACTTACTGAGTTGAAACATATATTCATGTGTAATCACATACATTAAAAGGACCGAGGTATTTTCTTTGCGTATTTATTTTAGTAGCATGTCATGGGATATAAGATAAGACTGTAAGGACACTTGGATGTTAGAACAGTTCCTGCTCTTGTCACTGCCTCTCTCATCTCTTTCAAGAAAAAATCCAGAAGCCAAATTTACCTCAGGAGGAAGACTGTTGTCAAGAGTCAGAGTAGGAGAAATTTATAGGTAAGAGATCAAGAAGTGGAAACCTTTAAGCTCAACACTGTCTGCAGAGATCTCAGGTGTCACCTCTCCCTGGAACTCTCAATACATGATTCATTTCGTAGCTTTGGGTCAGGCCAGGTGACTTTCTTTACAAGTCACCTGAAATCATTGCTGTCTCCAGCCAGTCATGTTTCAGAAGCCAGTGGTTACCAGAAGGAAAACAGGGGGAATTAAGTAGTGTGTAATTCCTCCCTTACTGCAGCTCAGAGATCCAGATCTCATCAGGAGGACAAATCACTTATTACCTCTTTTGACTCAGGAGCAGCCCATGGCAGCTCCAAAGGCAGGCAGCCTGCAGCAGGGGTGCAGCCAGCACCGTTAAGAGTGATTGAAACAGTTTGTGCATGCACATCCTTGTGCGAGGAACTTTTTGGCATAAATGATCCTATCAGAGCATTGGAGGCTGTTAGACCTGCACAACGAAAAGTTACTCTGTTCAGCGTCTAGCTTGGGTGTAAAAAGTAATTCAGGGTGCCAAAACAGTGTTTTTACTTATCCAAACCAGATTTTTTAAACTTGGTCACTCAGACTGGACCTGGAAGCCCTGGATGAACTTTTCCTCTCCCTGATTCAAACCAGCAATTTCGTCTTAAACAAAACCCAGACTGTCTGGGCACTCACAAGGGCTACTTTGTGGTAGTTAAAGATTTGGGGAAATGGGTCTCTCTTCCTCCTGGCTGGATGCCATACCAAGTTCTTCAGCATCCAGCGCTGTGGGGCTGGTGGGCAGTGCGCTTTCCCATGGGGAGGGTGCTCCTCCTGCTCCAGCCTGTGCGTGTTTCTTCTTGCCTCTCTCTAGCTATCACATACCCCACAATCACATTATTTCCCTGAGCTGTCTGATAGGAGTTTAATCCCCAGAGGCTGAGAGGAGGACTGAAGCTGGTTTCCCACCGCCCATGTGGATTCCCTTACCAGCGGGCTATTCAGGGAAAGGCAACTGCTACCTCCAAGTGCTTTAATAATTCTTTGATTCCTCAGCTTGTACTGCCAGTGCCCAAAATGAAATGCTTTGCCATTTGTTTTGCCTGAAACTATTCCACAAAACTGCTTCCAATTTATGAATGGATTTGGCTACCTCAGAACCTCATTTTTAGCTAAGTCCTAACTTGCCAACAGCCCTCACCCGGTGCTATTCTTGAGCGCTTTGCCCAATCTTATGTTTCAGAAGCAGCGCCTGTGTACAGTGCGGTTGCTACAACCTTCCCTCCAAGCCCTGTCCTCCCTCAGTCAAAACAGGAAGGCAGGAGAGGAGCTGTGGCCAAGGCCCCTTGACCTTCCAGGGAAACAGCAAGTATTTATGTGGAGACACTGGACTGATGATCTTAGCTGTGTTGACAGGGATGAGTTATAAAGTGAAACAGGCGTAAGTGCAGTTTTAACGAGGCATAGGATTTCCAGGATTTAGGAGTGTTTTTAGCACCTTTACCCTCTAAGACTGCTCGTCCCCACACTTCATCTGCTTCCAGGTGGGTACCCATATCACTCAATGGGCTGTGCTGGGAACTAAGAATCAGTGCTGGGAGGTGGTGGGAGCCCAGCATGGACTGGTCTGGTTCTGCCACAGCACAGGGCAATGCCAAGGTCTCATCAAGGGGCTTATCCTCCTCTACCACCCTTCCCCGCTGGGGCTGCCCTCTCCCTCCTCCCCCCCCATCTATTTAATACCCTGGAGAATTGGGTCAACGGCTTGGGGGCCCTCAGGGAGGGGGAGCTGGACACTGTGCATCTGCTGGAGCCTTGGCAGAGCTGCTCCTGCACTTGCAGGGCTTTGCCAGAAGGATCCACAGAGCCAAACAGAGGTAGAATTGGCCTCAAATTTTAAAGCTGTCTGGAGTGCTTTGGTAGTCCTGATTCACAGTTCCCACTGTGGTTCCCACCCAAACCCATGAGGAGAAGGAATATTTGGGGAAGGGAAGAGAGAACAGGGTAAGGAGTCAGTGACTGAGATTTCCACTTTTTCACTCAAGTCCATCCTTGCTAGGATAAACAGCCTTATTTTTCATGTAGGCAAGAATCTAATACAAATCATATATTTCCTTCCTTGCCTGAAGGAGAATGCAAAACCAACTTCAACACAATGAAATCTGCCTGCAAAAGAAAATTAAGCTTAATAGTTACACAGTTATTGCATTTCTTTATTTTAAAAAAAGGATGGGAGACACCAATTAAAGCTGTAAAAAAAAATTATGTGCTTCTCTTGATAAATAATCAAATTTATGACTAATTCTATTCTATGACCCAGTGAAGACTGTTCTTCCTGCTAGCAGATGAACTGATAACCAATGAATTCATTGTACTTTATTGCTGTTGTAGGAGAGCAAAGCAAAAAGAAACCCCCAACATTGCACTTTTCAGCCTCTTAAGAATTAGCTGGGTTGTCATCCCAACCTCTACCTAGTCAGAAGAAAAGCTCTCTCACATCTAGGGGGAAAGAGCATTCAAATAAAATGCGTCTGATTATCAAACTGACCTTTTCCACAGTGGTCCAGCTCTGCTGCTGTTGAGTGATGTACTACATTGAGTCAGTAAACTTGTACAGGGGACTGACTTTCTGTCAATAGATGTATCTTTTGTTGAATATTTCACAACCAGAGAAGCACAACTTATCTCCCAAAGTCGTCTTTGGGAGAACAATTAAATTATTTAAGATGAGCAAGGCAAGCTGCTGACACGTTTCAGTTTTGAAGGCACTGCTGTTCAGTTTATGCAGACAAAGCCTGAAACGTGAAAGCTGGCCTCCTGCCTTTGTTTTTTTGTAACCGACTGCCGGAGAAGCAGATTTCCCTGCTCCGTGGCTAACTAGATCTGCCTGGTTTGCTTAACCAGCGAGCACATTCCTGCACTTCAGGAAGAACACTCCGGGCTCATTACGAGCTACTGGGCTACAGCACGACACTGAGAAAACAGATTTGTTTTGGACAAGCTGCTCTGACATGGAGGTGCCAGGGTGAATAACCTTGGGCGGGGGGGGGAGGGAATCAGAACAACAAACTAACATAAAACGAAAACCTGCCTCCAAGAGCAAGATGAATAATCTGATAAATGAATGGCTCTGTATTTTACATCAAAGCACGAAATGACTAGAAGTTGCAGGGATCTGACTCATGAGCAGAAATAGAGTGCTGGGGCTGCCTTGAGCCGTCGCTACCACCAGCTGCCTGCCCCCACCGCTGGAGAATGGGTGGCTCAGATGCTGCTTCTTAAGCAATTCAGCCACAAAAGGCTACAGCTAAGCAGTTTAAGGGAAACGTGTCAGCGCTAGTTTATAGCCTCACTCCTTAAGATAAACCTTGAAACGGTCCTGGGTTGCCACAAAGACTTTCAGCTGTTGAGGCAGGAGGCACAGGACAGACACCTCGCCAGGCATCCCGCTGGAAGCTGCACCAGGCACAAGTCAGCACTCGGCAAAACAGCTTGTCCCGGCCAAGCAGCACTCCGCTGCCACGGCGAGGAGTTGACAGAAGTTTCCCCCACCCCCCCTTATCAGCAAAGCAGCCTTTTTGAAACGGGCAAATTTTAAGCTGTGACCTATTTAAACGTCCTGCCCCATCACCGACCAGCAGCACAATTCTGCAACAAATCCCGTAGCACGCTGCTGCCGCTGCGTTTCCCCAGCTGCTCTCTGTGACAAGTTCTTCGACTCAAATAGCAGACCTAATCCTAGCGTAAAGCTCCAGCCCAGCTCCGCCAGATAAACATACATTGTTTCACCTGGTCCTCCGCAAGAATGAGACGGTGGCAAGTGCCTTATCACTGCTATTTTCTCTACCTCTTCTCAGCTCCTCCTCCCACCCGTAACTTTCTAACGTGTTTATCATGTAGAAAGAGAAAGACAGCTCAGAAAATCGAACTCCTACAAACGCAGGAGGAAGGAGAAAGTGCGGTTGGATATGTGCACCCATCCCCACTGAGGGTACAGTTACACAGCGGCTTCAATTGCTCTAAACTGGAGTTGCCGTAGCAATGCCTGCCCTGCCTGCATTATCCTGTCCTCCCCACTTTCTGTCAGCAGAAAACAAAGGACGTACATGGGAAGAGCAAAAAGCCACTACCTGGGGCTGATTCGGCTGAATACCAGCCCTACCTAAAAATGATTCATTTTGGCTCGCTGCGTTCCCTGCAAAGGCTCGCCGTACACCTCGAACCACGGGAGGGCAAAGGAAGCATCAGCTTTTTGCAGGACGGGAGGAGAAGAAGCAGAGCTGTTGCTCTGTTGATTTTGGGACAGCTGGATTCCTGGAGAATGAATTCCTGTCAGGGTGACAGCAGTGCCGAAAAGCTGCCTCCATAAGGGGAATCATATCCTGCTCCCCTCTCAGGTCCATCAGGTTACTTGCCACACTGGGCTCCCTGCCTGAGCCTTGGCTGATGCCACAGTATTGGGCCACGGCTTGTCCGGGCTGCAGGCGGGAAGTGCAGCAAGGTAGGAGCTCTTGCACTGGCAGCTGCATTTTTCTTAAATTAAAACTAGGGCAAAAATTGCAACTTGATGGTCGGGGGCACGATGTACACGTCTGGAAAAGGGTGCTTCAAGTTCATTCAGAGCTATTTTGACACTGAATTATGCAACATTCTGCTTTGCTATATCAAAACTCCTGTTAGAAACCTTAATTTTGTTTCACTAGCCATTATTCAAAGAATGCACTAGCTGAAAATATCTACAGAAAGTCTAGTGATGTGGGGGACGATGCCTAGGCTCTGAAGTAATGAATTCCTACTGATTCTCCCCATGTAAACTAGTATCGTTAACCAGTGAGATCTGCAGTCGTGGGGACGTCTTACACCCTTTCCGCATCACTCATGCATTGCCTGCAGTAGTGTTTATTGAAAATTCGACACCGTTATTGATGCACCGTGGTACATTTAGTGGTTGGTAAATGGCTTTAATCAAGAGTTTTCTTTGAAAAGGTAATCTTAAATACCTTGTTGATATGTGGAGTCATACACACATATTGCATCGCAACTATTACACAAGAAGGGTTCTGGCCATGCTGCCTCTTTTCCAGCTCTTCAAACAAACAAAAAAGAGAGCTGATGAAAGATCAGGTAGTTTAGGAGAGCTTTAAAAGACAGTGGCTACTGAATTGCCTTTGCGCTCCCAGGTGCGCAGAGGGAAGGAGCATCAGGTGTGCTTCTCCAGCCTCCACCGGTGCAGCCGACCGGCGCGGTCAGACGGGATGCCTGCCCGGAGTAAAACCGAGGGATGCGGAATATTTGAGAGTGGTTTGGCCGCTGGCAGTCAGCTGTGGGAGCCGCAGGAATCAGGATGCAGGAATTTGGGTCTTTGTTTCAGGAACATTACTTGGAAAGTGTCGGGTCCAGCCGCAAACGGTCCGAAATCCCTCATTTTATTTACGCTCGGCGCAGGGGGCAAGGCAGGGGACCCGACGGCACCGTCCCTCCTGGCTCCGGGGGGCCGAGGGCTCCCGGCCGCCTTGCCGGGAGCCGGCGCTCGCTGGGGTCCCATCCGTTCCCGACCCGGGCATTGCACGGCACCGTCCCCGCTCCAGGCCCCCCGCGCCCCTGTCCGTGCTCCCAGCGGCGGGGCTGTGGGCGACGGTGGCAGCTGCAGCGCACCGCGAGCTGGGCGGGATTTTTTATTATTTCTTCCCACCTTTTCCTCAACTGCGGGCCGCGCGCTGCCCCTACTGCTCACGGTAGAGCTTGGGTCTTTAACTTCGCACGGGAAAAGGAGTAAAGAGAGAAGTAGCCGGGACAGGAGGAAAGGAGGGGGGTAACCGCGGCTCGGGGGGCTGCAGCGAGGGCGGCCGGCACCTGCCCCCGCCAGCGGCGCGGGGCGTCCCGGCGCCCCCGGACTTACTTTCTGGGGGTCGGCGTAGGTGCCCAGCCCCAAGAGCGGGATGCTGTTGCCGTCGCTCAGCGGAATGCGGTGGCTCTCGGCGGTGAGGTTCATCGTGCCGGCAGGTAGGGCCGCCCAGGACCTGGGGCTGACTCCGCAGGGGGCGGGAGCGGCCGCTTCGCAGCCAACCGCGGCCCCTGGCACCGGCACCCACCGACGGCTGGACGGAGCGGACCGGCGGCGGCTCTGCAGGGTCCGAGGGACGAACTGCCCGCTCCCGCCGCAGGGGAGCGCCTNCGCCCCGCGCAGCGACGGCCCCGCCGCGACCCCCGCGGGGGACTCCGGCGGGAGCTGCGCTCACGAGAAGGGCTGCTCCGTGCAAGCCTCAAGGTGGGCCCGTGGGTGACCAGCACCTTGAGCGGCTTGGGGGTTGCTGCCCACTGGCCAGGGAGCCCTCGCGGGCTGCCCTACCCGGAGCTGCCCTACCCGGAGCTGCCGGCAGCAGGGCACCGGCTTCCCATGGTTTGGGGTGTCAGGTCTTGGAAATTTCCCTGCAGAGGTGTAGAACAGCTTCCACCTCTCTTTTCCAGTGGGTGAAACCCACTACTGTAGAGGCATTGAGGGAAGGAAGGAAATCCCAGGCTGGTGAGTAGTTTCTCTGCCTCAGCGTGAGTCCCAAATTACAGTGAATGGGCTCAAGTCCCTCACTGTCTGGTTCTGCTCCACTGTGGAAAAAATGTATGTAAAAAAATTTCCTAATGCTGATAGCCCAGAGGGAGACAGTGTCCTTTATGAAATTTATCACATGGCTCTTACTGTCTTTTCTGGTCCTCATAAAACACTCGGGGCCATGCTTTTACACCACTCTGCAGATGTACCCTGTCCTGAGCCACCTGCTTTGTGACATGTATCTATGCTGTCCTCCCCATTTGATTTGGAAGTGCATGGTCTTTTATGTCTTCTAGATCGATTTGAAATCAAGCCCTCAAGGAACATTATTCTTCAGTCACAACAATGGTCTTTGCCTGGCAGATTATTTTATCTCCTCTAATACCCTACTTGGCATTCTGTGCATGGTAATAGAACATCAGGCTATGCAATTCCAAGAGGGGTTGATGGATTCATTGTGATAAGTTATCTCTGCAGTTCTTGAAATCAGCAGGTGTGCACTACTTTGCATTTGGGGAAAGGGTTAGTTGCTGCTAGGGCTGGGAGCCTACGTGGACAATACCCTACCACGAGACCCTTTTAGTGTTACCGGTTAGATACCTCCAAGGGTCTTCTGAGAAGGTGGAAAAATTGCCACTTCTACCTTTAGGAACATTCCAAAAAGTTCAGTACCAAGCGCAAGCCAACTCGATCCCAGCCCAAAAATTTCTAGATAGTTAGGATGTCCTGCAGGACAAAGGTAGGGTGCTGTGGTGTGTGTAAAATGCTCCTTGGAAAGTGGACTGAGTGTGACCGAGGTTTTCTGAGAACCTGTGCTTTACCTGGACAACACAGGGTGAAGAACTACCTGTAAGGTGGCTGGATTCCATCTCAAGGGGGGGGGAAGCTGAGGCAAACTCCAGCCTGGCTGTAGTTACTGTGGGCAGACTCTTCCTGCTGGACCCTGCCTGCATGTTGCTGCAAGCTGTGGGTACCTGCAGGTGCAGATGTTCACCTGTGATGTGGAGGAAGGAAACACAGGGACCACCTCCATGCCTCCCTGTTGTTCCCATGTAACTGATTACCATTTTCTTGCTGGGGGAGAAGCTCCAATCTCCTCTCTCCATGCCAACCACGCTTTAAGCACGCTCTGTAGGAGGACAAGTCGATGCCAGCTGCATGTCTGAGTTATAGCCATCATTCTGTTGTATTTCCAACAGAAGAGCAAACCCGTGGAGAGAGATGGAAATGGGGTAAGTAGAAAAGAGTCTGATGTGGCAGAGGACGTTCAGAGACCTCCTTATGTCCAGTCCCATACTAGCATTTCATGAAGAGGCTCTGCTGCCCAACACCTGATTCCTATCCCTTAGCTTCTATGCTCCAGGTCTATTCCACAACCTGTTTCTCCATAATTCCTCCCAGCCGAGCATCTTGTGGGGAGTTTTAAGGCACAGTTTGCTCATTTGCTTTGGGCTCGGAGCACATCCAGTTTGCTCATGTGCTCCGGCAAGAGAGCAACGCGTGCCCCGAGCTGCGCGTGATCCCGAGCTAAGCAAAGCACGGCTGTGTCTGCAGTGCCCGTCCTGGGGAGAAGAGCAAGTGCAAGGAGGCTCTCTGGCAGGAGTACACGAGCCTGATACATGATAGCCTTCAACGACAACTGTGAAAGAAGGATTGATGGACTTGCCCTAATTCACAGAATGGGGGAGCTTGGGCAGGAGAAGGACTTGTGCTTCTAGGAACAGGCAGGCAAAGTGGTCCATCACCTGCAAGGCAAGCCAGCCACCCCAGGCACTCCTGCCCTGCTACAGGCACGAGCCCCAGCACTCATCAGGGTAACAGGCAAAAGTCACCTCACTTCCAGCTTCACTGCTAGACTGCTCCTTACAAAACTAGCCAGGGTTCTTGCCTGAGAAATTAGAGAGAGGCAGAGGGTTTTACAAGTTCTTCCCTCCAACCCTGCACCGTAACTGACAGCAAAAGTCTGAGCATCTTTTACACATGAGAGTTTTCAAGTCCCGTAGCTGCTCTAGCTTCCTACCCTACTGTTCAGTGCCTTTGCAGGTTTTATATTGAACCCCAGAAAACAGATAGGGAAATGCATTCCTTCCCCCCCCC